>NW_019773614.1:535428-553839 GCF_001039355.2 Lingula anatina | reverse complement strand
AAATTGACGGCCATCTTGAATTTTGAAAAATTGTAAATATTTCGTTATATAAGCTTCTCTAAGTTTTGTAACCCAGATGAAACAATTTCTTTTAAAAAAGCTTGCAAGATATAACATAGCAAGCTTTGACTATGGGGCTCGTCGGAGTGGCAAATGGACTCTCAGGAGATGGCACCGTCTGCCACCATCTGATTAATGTCAAATAAGCAGTTTCTGAGAGTTTAGGATCATGACTAACAAATTATCATAATGGACATAAATAGAAAAGGCGGAAATGTTTTAATAAGACTTAATTTGCAAAAAAACGAACTTATTTTGCAGCTGTTTTTACTTTCTGCCATATGTTTTGACGGCCATTTTGGCTTTTTTGCCATATGTAACGGGCTTAAGTGTATTCACTAGCACTGTTGTGCTCTCCTGATAGGATACACGTTCAAAAAAGCTGTCAATAAAGTTTACCCGGCGACTTCTGCTCGTTTTTCTATTTTTTCTCATAAATTGACGGCCATATTGAAAAATGCTCAAGGTCTCGGAAATAGCAACCAAGCTAATTTTGCTTCTCTCGACCTAAAGAATGCATTTCAGCGAAAAAAGTTTACAGGAAAAAACATTGCAGGGTTAGCGTTCTGGCTACTCGACTATGACTATAGAGTGGCGTCAAAGCGGTCATTAAAACATTACTCTCTCTCTTTCTCTCTCTCTCTCTCTCTCTCTCTCTCTCTCTCTCTCTCTGTCATCTCACCTGCTTTAATTTTACATCAACCTCCGACTCTAATTGATCCATTTTTACAGCACCAACAAGATCCAAGCTGTGCGACTGTTATTTGCCATACCGGACATCGTGAACTTCTACAATGACCACCTTGAGAATTGCATGCACCTGGAAATACAGCACAGGAAAATGTGTTAATGGACAGTTGATGTCAGGATGAGGTTTGTTTTTAGTAGTATACACGAAGCAATATAATAACACACAAAAACGAAGAAATTAGGTATTAAAAGTAGGTTGCAAAAGACTCGGGTTCAGTCAATGTATAGTAGGTACCATTATTATCGAAGAGGTTTATGAACTTTATGTCCACGCAAAATTGACCAGAATGTCAGGCTACGCCCACAGTTAGGCCTACGTCTTTAAAAGATTGCAAAATTACATCTGAAAGGAGCAATTTTAATCAATCTTATCGTCTCTCTCTCTCTCTCTCTCTCTCTCTCTTGTTTATTATCATTTTATTATCTCTCAATCTAGTATCATTTGCTGGAAAATTGAGAAAACAGCTAAAAGATTACAGTTTGTCGCTTTGAAAATCTATAATGTTACCCCAACTTCAATGTAAATTCAAGTGGCGTTATATACTTACTGCACCAGCCGTCATCACAGGCGTGAGATACTGTAAAAGGCAAAATAGATACCGTTTCATTATCTACTACATGTAAGACTGGCAACACAAATCTTTCTTAAAACAGTTTTTCTCGTTATTAAAGTTTAATTTAGCATTTTTAAGTTCCAACTTGATTAGTTTCCAAGCGAGATTACCATGCTTTTTACCTGACATCACGGCAGTTAGCAAGAAAAGCAGAACAACTAAAGTAAATATTCGTGACATGTTCCAAAGGCAAATGCGACGAAGTGCAAGCGCAGTGTCCTTAAACGTCGCCACGGTACTTTTACACGCACATTGTCCTTTAGTTTTCTTTTATGAACATGTCTGAGATACAAATCTTCACATCTGTTGTACTTGTCGCGTACAAATATGCAGGAATTAACGATAAATCAAAATGATTGTGGAATGTTTTGTGAACCAGGTTGCAACAAAGACTGCCGGAATGCGATGCCCTCAAATGTATAAACTGTTTAATATTTCATTTCTTTAAAATGCTAATAATGTGAAGTTCGTAGTTTTGTGAGGGTGTATATTTTTCATTTTGCCTATTTTCGGATATACAATAGGCTTTGTCACGACATGAGAGGCAAATTCAACAATTTAATGGCTTTGAAGAGTTGAGCTTTTCATATCTACATCACCACCGTCTTAAACGAAAGCCCACCGTGTTAAATGGGGACAGGAATGGGTGTCTTGTCTTTTCTCTTGTCGCTCGATCCTTACTGCAGAAAGGGGCACTTCAAACGCTAAGTTGGGGGGGGGGGGGGGGGGGGCTTCGCACGTGCTTTAATTCCCTCTCGATCCTTCATTTAGTTCAAATTTTATGAGTCGGATTATGAATCTCAAATGTAAAGTACAGAGAGAGAGAGAGAGAGAGAGAGAGAGAGAGAGAGAGAGAGAGAGAGAGAGAGAGAGTAATTTCGTACCGCTACAAGGAAATACGAAAACTTCGTATCACGAGCATTAACATTATTACATATCACATTATTACATATCACATTATTACATATCACTAAGTTTAAAAACACTTAGCAATTCATTTCCTTTCCGTAGAGATATATAGTTTGACCAATTTCCCTTGTTATTTGCAGTTTTGAAAGTTTGCCAACATAGGATACTCCTGGCTGTCAGAATCACGTGTTGAATGCCCTTCCCTAAGTGCATATATATATCATAGTTACAGTCCCGCTCGCTCGGTGGCAGCACGTTACAAGCATTTGTACCTGGAAATATATTCGTATAATGTATTGGGAATTAAAGATAGTTATCGGATGGTCAAAAATGAAAGTAGTGAAATCTGTAGTGTTGTCGTACTTAAAACATGGAAATAATTTTTCTAATAACAAAATCTTCTGTTGGGATTAGATAACATTATTGATAGTTGGAAGTAAAATGCAAACGCCGGTNTTTTTTTTTTTTTTTTTTTTTTTTTTGACCTATTTCATCTAAATTGGACAAAAAGATAAAGCTATGTTATATAACCACCACCAAATACCACCATGGCCCTACAAAGGGATAATAGCACTCAGATGGTTGGTATTCGTCTAGATGCTAAAGAAGTTTTTGAGAAAAAAACAAGGATTTAACATGCAGGTTAAACTCTTCACCTGACTTAAAAAAACTTAATCACCCATTTATATTTGACCAGATATTATAAGTGCAGCTTCATAGCTGATCCAAAATGACTTTCTACTATTTTCTTTTCATTCATATATTGTAAAAAAAATTGATGGCTATATTTCAAATTAGCATAAAAATGCATGCAGAAGTCCACATACTTATCAGCCTGTTTGACAAAGCAAATTAAAACTGTGTTGCAAAACACTTTTCAAAGATTTCTGTAAACCAAGAAGAGAACAGCATAGCATGTATTTATTTTTTTATTTTTAAAATAAAAAATTAGAAAAATTTTAAAAACAGGCAAAGATGAAGCTGGGTCATGCAAGGCAACTAATTGTAAGAAGCTGGGGTATAGCAGTCAGTTTATGGTCTATTGCCATAAAGCCTAGGCAAACATGCTAAATACTAGCAGCGGCTTTTTTCAATTACATACTCTCTTTTCTTTCTCCATTTCCATTTCCTGAAAAACATCATCATACAAACAAAGAGAACATTTATGTGACAAGCTACAAAACACCAAGTGAACATGAAAATTATGCTTGAATACAAATCACCCTTGGCAGTGAGGTGTGAAAAATTACAACATTGGAGATGACTGCTATGTGAGCATGACGTGACATTAACTGTGAAAGTGATATACTAAGTACACAACCAGGTGTCTTCACAGGGTGAACAAAACAGTGTACACGTTTCTGGAAACACCAATGGAAACGGAACATGATCTGATACAAGATACAAATTGGTGAAATAGTTGTTACAAGCAATTTGTGTCACAGAGACTGTGGCAGACACATGTGGCTCTGTAATGAACTGAAAAAGCAAATTGTGGGCAAACTGCAAACGTGAACATTTCACAAGGAATCAGAATAAGCACAAAGCTTAAACATAAGCAATGTACCTTTCCTATGATATTTACCTGTCTTTCTCTTTCCTTTCCCCTATCCCCAGAGGTGACTGAGAGGCACTGCAGTATAGAACTCAGAGGCTCTTTAATCAGCTCTCTCTCTATTGGCTGGCTCACCAGGGGTAGGCTGGCATTCCAGTAGTGTTTAGCTGCTATCAGAGCCAGGTCATAGTTGTTGGCATTACGAGCAAACCTGAAACAGTCCACAGACACAAGTGAATGTTCAGATATCTAATATTAACCTGTTAACTCAACAAAAGCTCAAAGACTTGCACCTGGGAACAGTGAATCTTATTCTACTCGGCTGGAACTATAAGAATGAGAGAAATAGAATGAATATCACATATTATATAATTTTAAAACAAATCAATCTGCTTTTGAATGTAAGCTACCAGTATGCATCATTTTAAATCTCATAAAAGAACACAGTATTTTAATAATTCTGAATTCTTCTATTTCTAAATCAATTTAGGTATACAAAATGAAACTGAAACTGCTGACACTTTCTTGAGATAATGATAAAATTGTGATGTGATATAATGTGCTATAATCTAACAAGCTTACCGTGCAGACAAGAAGAAGCAGTTCATGGCTTCCCTCCTTATGGAGTTCTTGCCAACCATATTCTCAATGTAGCTCTGACCCAGGATGCTGCTTGCATAGGCCAGCATTTCCTGCTCCAGCATGTACTTGTGCCTACAGAAAAACATGGAACCTTTATTTACTTTGAATATAAACTCTTTAACTTGATGTTCAACATTATTTGTAGGTTATTTAATGAAATCTGTTAGGCAACCCAACAAAAAATTTCAAAAATCAGAATTACTTTATTTGTCTTGCAATAATTGCAAATCAATCAATCAATCAATAAATCAATAAATCAATCGATAAATAAATAAATATATACATAAATATTATTTATAATAAAATCAAATTACAACCTCTGTACTAAAAGAACCAGATTAACTTACATATCTAGTTTCCTTCCCTTTGGCTGTGTGCCCATTTTCTCAAATGCCAATGCTTTCTTAGCACACTTGATGACATGCTTGTGGTCCTTGATCTCATGAGCCAGCAGGGCCAGTCTGGTCCAGATGACCAGCTCTATCAGCCTGTCTGGCCACTTACAGGCCTCAACCATGCCTACCACCTGGAAACATAGAAATCTTATCTGGTAGTAAATTATCTACATGTAAGTCATTTTCCTACATAACTGATATCGCAGTACCTTATTTTGCGTAAGTCTTCATATAAAATATTTGTTTTCTCTATAAAACGTTTGATAATACTCAAGGCAGTAAAAAACTGTGGACAGTTCAATATAGCTGTCAACCCATTTTTTGTGTTCTGACAATGATTAAGGAAAATCACACTACCCTGTTCTACTTTTACAGTTAGTGATTGAACCATGAACAACAAAGCAGAGACCAGTGATTGTAATTACAGAAACTGCTATACAAACTGTTTCCAGTTCAGAAGTGGTCATTTACATATATGTATAATACATATATGTAAATGACCACTTCTGAACTGGAAACAGTTACACTAGTTTCAAACAATAATATTCCATACCTCTGCCAATGGTGTCGCATCCTTGAATTCATAGATACCATTAGTGCTGAGAGACAGCATCTCCAAAGCAACCTGGGCTCTTGTCATGGGTTTCTGGCCTTCCATGCTGGACTGTAGTAAAACAATCAAAGATATGAAATGAAATATTTATCTTTATTAAATTTGGCAAATGTCAGCCCACAAATTTCACTGTAATAAGCAACAATACTTTAAAAATTACAAAATAAGGCATTTTAAAAAGTCCATGAAAAAAACATGGTATATCTTAGGATCTGCTGATTGTTTCTAATAAAATCAACAATAATCACCTCATCATCAGTTCCAAGAGTTTTGGGAATAGCCTGTTGCTGAAGCTGTTTGATCTGTACCCAGAGCTGTATCATGGGGTATCTGACAGCAACGGGGACTATATCTGCAGCAACATTGCCTTTAGTCACATCCATGGCATACTGGATCACCTACAATATATTTATAACATTAATATATTCAGCAGCATATTCATACTGAAAATGGATGGTGATTTGAAACTATCTGCATTCCTTAAAGAAAGAGTAAACAAAATGATTTCATTTGGACAAACTTTTAAACAATATAATCAAATATCACAGTTGGATTAATATTGATCTCAATAACTATCTAATTATGCAGGATCAAGTACAAGTTATCATTCTCACTTCCATAGCTTTCTTCAGATCAGGGGCAGCATCAGGGCTGATGTTGACTTGGGGAATTGGCTTTCCTTTGGCTGCTGCAACTGCTGCTGCTGGGGGTGGTGGGCGTGCTTTCTTGGCAGATTTCTTCCCCCCTTCATCCGCAGACTTTGGGATCTGTGGCTGGGGTGGCAGGACTGCTTCTTTAGGAGGTGGAGGTGGAAGCCAGGGCTGTATTAAGCCATAGGCCAAGGCACAGCAGATGTACACCAACAGGATTGTTTCACTATAAACAAGAGTCATTTAGCTGTATCATAAAGAGTTCAATAACAAAATACACAAGAAAACAAATGCTTATTAAGTGCAATGATTGAAATAAAAGTAAAGTTGATAGAAAAGCAGTATGAAGTAAAGTTTAATTAGATCTAAACTCATTCAACAGAATTTGTATAAGACTGTCATGTCCTACTATACTGCACCAGAATAATCCTCTTTTCATAGCAGAAGAATTATTTCATTAAGATATCACAGCTCACTTCCAAACAGGTCATTCTCACCTGTCATGTCCAATTTTCTTAAGGCCATCCAGTACAGTCTGCAGATCCTCTACGACCTCATTGTGTCTGTTCTGAGTCAGCCTGTGGTTGTTATAGTTCCACACATAGGCAGCAGCACTGCATACTATCCATGGCTCCTTTAGCTGAATGCCGTGCTGGACAGCCTTAAGGAAGTGGTCAGTGCCATCCTTGGACAGCTCCTTGATCCAATCACTATAAAGCAGGGATGCATATTAATTACAATTGCACCGCATCTTTAAAGTATTTAATCATCTTACAAGGGTAAAGACAAAGATATATTGTTCATTTTAACAGTGTGCCTTCATGTCTGTAACTTCTTAAATTTTCCAATTTACAAACATTACTAAATGGGCATGCATACCACTAAAACATCTTTTATGTACACTTGCCTAATAAAAACTTTCACATAAACTTATTGCATACACACAGCAGTTGCCAACACAATTTCAAATATAACAAAAGTTAAAAGAAAAATAATATGTAAAGTTGGAATTTTATACACACCAGTAAGCAATCCAGTCTTCATCTTCCTCTGGCTTTTTGGGCACATATCCCTTTGGTCTCTTACTCTTGTCTTCAGGTGGTATGGGCTTGTCACCAAGCTCTACATGCTCAGTTCTCAACAGGTGGATCAAAGCCTGGAGTAAATTAGAATGGGAACAACAAATCAATGTATTAAAATTGAGAGCTTTATTCTATCTGCATATGGTTTACATAGCTGCTGAATTAAAGAAAACTTTTTTTTATGATGAACGTTTCTCATTATCTTCCAGATTATGTAAATATTGGGTTAAAAAATTAGACAATTCTGGTTGAAGCTGACAAAAAAGCCTCATCCCTGCCATCTGTTTTTAAACCAACCCAAACAATCCATTACCTGCTTATAACAACAGGCTACATAAAATCTCTACATTAGATCCTCTGTACTATAATCTTCAATTTTTACCAAAAAACAACACATCTATTTTTGACTTGTTTTACGAACAAACTCAACCTACCTCTCCCATGATAAAGTTGACCTCAGCTAGCATCCTCACTAGGTCCCTGTCATAGAGGAGAGACCCTGCCTCAGCAGGCTGGCTTGTTGGCCGGCTGACTGGTGTCTTGGGGGGCTGTGGGGTCGCATCTCCCCCTGTCTCATCCTGACCCTCTGCCACAGCCTTAGCCTCTGACTTGGACCTGGGCTTTCTGGGACTGAAATTTAAAAGACCACTCCATTATTGAAATATTGAACAATTATATTGATTTATTAAACTAATTATTAAATAATTATATTAAACTTAATTGATACATGATAAATCCATTGCTGAAACTGCTAAAACACCACTGGGAAGAACATGGACACAACACACATATACATTTCTAATGTATTTCAAAAATTTAAAAAAAATGAAGTTTATTACAAACATGGCTTACCTCTCCACTTCCTCAACTATTTTCCATCTTCCATCATCATAGAGAAGGCAGAATCTGGAGGCCACTCTACACACATCCCACACCTCTTGCTTCCTGGCCACCTTGGCAAGATCACCCCACAGTCTGGCTCTGTACAAGAATAAATTAAAAAGAAAATATAACAAAATCTTTGGCATGTCAAGTTAACATCATTACAAGCACTATGCAAATGCTAAGCAATATGTGTGAAATACTACAGTCTTACACATGATTCAATACATTATCATGACAAACTGCAGTTCATAGAATTGGACCCATAAAAAAGCACTGCTACTACCAATTAATATCTAAACTACAACCAGTGTGCTATTTTAAGTTACCTCTCTCTATCATTCTCATCTCCCAGTCTTTTCAGATGACCACTAGCTTTCTTGACACAGTGAGTGAAGTTGTTTGCTTTTCCAGCTAACTTCTTAAACACTGTCAGAACTCCTTTGGATTCTGTCACCTCTGCAAAACAACAAGAAATAATGCTGTCCAAGTCAATGACAAAGTAACTGCAGAACACACACAGCCATATAGAGAGACCCACCCTTAGTTTCACTTTGACAAATCCTTATTTTCACTTTATCTCTCATTAAGTTTCACTTTGAATCAACCTTAGTTTCATTTGTTCTCACCTTTAGTTTCACTTTCACTATCAAGGACCAAGAGGAAAGCATCAGGAGCCAAAGCCTGTCCAGCCCTAACAAGGAGTGACCTCTTCATCCTGATAGTGCCAGTTTCTGACTTCCTGGCCTGTAAAACATGTACATGATTTAGCAAATATGTTCAAGTTAAAATTAAGTTTAGTTTATTAAATACACACTGTAACAGAAACTGTAATAAAATCATTTTTCAGCTATGTCTTGTAATAATAATTATGGCAGAGTTACAAAATTAAAACAAAATTAAAGAACAAGAATATCTGAATTGTATTACCCAGTAAGGCCTTAAGGTCACAATGAACTATATACCTGCTCTATGATCATGGCAGCCTGGTCCTCTGGTCTCTCTGGCTGCTTGTACAGTTCTGCCCTCAGCTGAAGTCTATGCAAGGTCACTTCTAAACGCTCTTTGTAAATGTTGCCATCATCCAATGAAAGGGCCTGATTGCCAAAAATAAACAATTTACTTTTTACTTTTTATATGCCACTCAGCCATATGCCAAAGCAACAATCTCTAAAATGATGCTGATATCAATGTAATTCCATGTAACTATATAGGCAAGACAGGCACTGTTTGAAAGCCCTACCATCAAAAGTAAATATAAAAAGTTGCACTTCTCACCTTTCTCAGGTGTTCCATAGCAACCTCAATCTGTTCCTCATCCTCCTCGCACTTGGCCAGCTCAGTGTGTATCTGACAGCGCAACAGAACCAACAAACTAAAAAGGAGGAAATCAAGGTGCAGTTTTTTCACAATGAGAAATTTTAAAGTAATATAACATCGTATTACCCATATGATATATGCAGTTTAACTACAATTGATGATCAATAAGATTTTAGTTCCTGATTCTTTCAAACTGATATATTATGGCACAGCACCACAACAAAGTACATCCATTTCTCATCTCACATCTGACAGAATAAAATTCAGAAACTTTTTTATGTAGTTTACACACTCTGCTGTTGTTCCCATTTTGAATAATTAATTGTATTTTCTATTTCCTTTCTTGTTTTTTGTAATGCAAAAAAGGAAAAAAAAAGAGGTGTCACTGAAGTTAATACCTCTGAATGTCCTCCAGTGATGTGGCCACCAATGTGAGAGGTTTCCTGACATGCTGTCTGAGGTTGGCCTGCAGTAAAGGCAGACAAAGGTTCCACTGTGTTACACAACCAGCCTGGATCACATTGGGGTTGCCCAGCCGTAAAGCATTCATCAGGGCTTCTTCACAGCGCTTTATTGCCTGCAAACGAACCTAAAAGAAAGACGTACCAGGTTGGAAAACAGTAAGTCAAAAACAATACACAATGTCTGCTATCAACCACAACAATTCCAGCATTTGCAAAAACTAGTGCAAAGTCAATAACAAATTTCTATTAATTATATGATTGCAAGTTACAACAGCATACTGTATGCTATCATCAATAATATTTCAGAACAACTGGATTATATCAAAATTTGATTTTGTTGCATTAATAAAAGTTATCTTAATGTGTACTCACATCCACTGCTGCCTTCTGGTAAGTTTCCTGCTTATCTCCCAGTTTCTTCACCATCAGATCACACTCAACAAATTCAGTCTCCAAGTAAAACCCCTGATCCTAAATTGAAAGTCATAGAGTTAAAAAAAATATATAAAATGTGAAAATTCAGTTCAGTTAAGTTCAATGAAGTCTATAATATCTACTACTACAAAAAAATTAAGGCAACAGTCATTTGAAAAAGTAAATAAAATAATTTTTACCTTGGCAATACAGCTCTTCATGTGTTCTACGCACTGTTCTGCCAAGTCTGACTGGTGCAGCTCTAGGCAAAGACGAGCTAGCTCTAACAACAAGTACGGTCTGAAATATAATAAAGGAGATATTTCATCAGATCTTTAAGATCCACTATTACAGATTAAACATTGGGCAATATCTGTCCACAAGCAGCAATTTTTCTTTTAAATTGTGAATATACTACAAGATAAACATGTTTGCAATCAAAAAAATACTGTAATTTAATTAAATATTGAAATAATTCATGAGAAAAAGGATAACAATTTTTCACGAAACATATTTATCATTTATGATTTTATTAAGCTACACAATTAGGCAATAAAATATCAAAGCAAAAATGTTAAACTATTATACACAGTAGAAAATGTTATGTGACCATCCAGACCAAGAGATTGCAATGAACATGCTGGCTAGCTGTAACTGGAAAAAGTTGTATATTAGCTTCAGACAGACACTGCTAACTAATATTCATTGTTCTGCATAATGCAATTTGCATTAATGTACCAAGCCACATCATGTTATCATATAAAGCAAAGAAAAATAAATGAAAACTTGTTGCCTTTTCTCTACACTACATTACAGGCTACATAGTTAAAGTAGCATGCATACACAATGTGATTACTGTACCAAAATGGTGATAAGTGTTAACATCACACATTGATTTAATATATCTATTGTTAATATACTTTTTCATTAAGCATTTTAAGGCTTTTTTAATATCGGTGTCATTTGGCAATACACTGTTAATTACTTTGTGCCATCTGCTGTAATTGTAATCTATTCATACAAATAAGATTACAAAGTAAAAAGATGATTAAGAGCTTGTCCACGAGAGAACCAGCCCAGGGTGGCAAGGTGGGGGTCAGCGGATTTCAACCAAATTTGTTGTATGGAGGCATATTAGGAAGTTATTCATGAGTTAGGAAGGAATCCCAAAAATATCTTTTCTTCAGAGAATTACAGACTATTATAAGTCATGGCTTATGTGGCCTCTTTGAGACTCCATTTTTACCTTGGAAAAATAATGATAAATTTTGTGTAAATTAAACAGAAATGGAGAAAAGTAAAAAACATTAGACCTTATAAACATTGAAAACAATCATTTGGCTTGCCACAGATATATGTAGAATTCAGATGAGACCCTGCTTGGGCGAGCCACACCCATTTATAACACCCCTCCCCCCAAAGTCCAATTTTGACACTACCATCTTTAATTGCATATATCTCCATCTTCACAGGGTTTACAGCTATAAAACTGCATGAATATTTTAGGCAGATATAGATCACTCCAAATCAAGTTTCAAAAGTTACTGCTGTATTAAAACAGGTACTGAAAAATACCCCCAAAGTTGGCCATTTTTAAGGCAAAAAATCGTGGTGGATTCATTCAAGTCAATGTAGAAAATGGGTTTGATTAATTTATTAAAACATTTTGCTCTACAATGTTGTTAATAAATTAATAGGGCTGGTGAGCATGGACAGTGGATGTGTACTAATGTATATCAGGTCAGTGGGTCATAGGTCAAGGTCACTGGGCTTCATTTTTGTAAATTGTCATATATGGACTTTTTCATTTGTATGGACAAAAAGTTTTAAAGAGGAAATAATTCCTTAAAAGAAGAAATAAATCTTAGATTCTATTACTTTGGATAAGCACTTGCAATTAACTTGAGAGTTTACATGATTATATATATATATATATATATATATATATATATATATATATATATATATATATATATTTTAATATCATCAATTTGGTGAATACAAATTAAAATCTTAGTTTAGTAAAGATTTCTTTTTGGTGCAATATTTATCATTTAGAGATCAGGATATGCCAAATAGTATTTATGAGATCAAAGCCAGAACAAATCTTTTTTTAATTTTTAAAAGTTTTTTTTTAATCATCCACACCACTTTTTGGTGACTATTTATGAGCAAACAGTAACTAAAAAAATTCAAATTAGTTTATTTTTGTCTCAGATGAATAATTACAAAAAATAAAAAAATCACAAAATTATAATACAGCAATACATGCAAAGCAGTGCAACATTAGTTGTGATCATTACAACCTATATCATAATGTAGCAAAACAAGATAATTTTCTATTCAAAAAGCAAAACTAACACAACTGCAAAATATATCCTGGTGTTATGAAACATCTTAACAGTTTTATATCAAACATTACAGCTCATAACATCAAAGTTTATAATACATTCAAAAATAACTGCCGATTTTTTCTTCCTGAATAGTCTGTAACCCTCCTTACTGACATTTCATTCTCATCTTCATGTTCACAAATGCTAGGTTCTGCTGGCCTGTTTCTTGTGCCCTTCTAAACTCCTTCAGTAAAAACTCCTTTACTTTATTTGAATATAGTTTCAAAGGTTTATATGACTTTAAAGCTCATCCATTGTGTAACTCAGTGAGATATTCAAGAGGGTGGAGTTCTCTTGGTATAGTCCCAGTAGGCACATTTGCCTCAGATAAACCCAAATTAACTTTAACATCAGTATCACTCATATTAAAACTGCTCAAGGAAGAGAGACACCTTTTCTCATGTTGTAGGAATCAAGAAAGCCAAATTGTTGTAATTGGACACTCCAGTCCACGCAGGTTTGGAAGATGTCTGTCTAGCTGGATGTAGAAAATGGCAGCAAAAGAGCACCCCTCCACTCCATCTGCAGAAACTAAGGCCTCATGCATCTCCTCAGCATTTGTTATATTGTGGCTTTCATTTACATACATGCCTTTCTACAACATCCGTCATTTCCACACTAGTTTCAGTTTCTGCAAGGCTTTGGACTCTTTTGCTGACCATAAGATCACTGTGTGCCAAATAACACCTCTCAAATGTGCCTGAAATATAAATATAGCTTACTATAGACACATGAAAACACTTATCTCAAAGTTAATTGATACGTTGATGAAAAATAAATTATTATCCCATGTGTCAATGTTTTATAAGACATGGTTTCGAATATAAATTATGATGAGACTAGCAATTTTGCCAAGGCCAGCCCTAGCTTCAATCTAATTCCAATTGTTACCCTTAAATTTATTTTACCCAAATACCCTTAAACCAACCTAAATACCTACACAAATAAAGCTTAAAAGATTATGCTGAAATTTCATTATTTGAAAGGGGGCAGTTTTCTTTTAAAAAAAGAAAAAAATGGACCGTTTACCATTAAAAAATTGCACCTAGATCATTTTTCCGAAATACAAACAAACCCGTTTCTTACCTGAACCAAGTGGCACCAGTATATTCAAATGGCTTTTTGTCTACACTGACATCTGCAAGTTAATCCCATGACATATTTCGTTATAGGCTCGTTTTTCCCTGTGTGGATGGTTTCCAGCACAAACCAAGCCCATATCCCTATGCTGGTCACATGGTGTAACCCATTCATTCTCCCAAAGTTACTTGAAAATGTCCAATGCATTGCGGTCGTCGGAGACAAAAGAGCCCACACCTGACAAGAATCAGTTTGCTTTCGTAAGTCACGCTGTTTTGCTTCACGTAAACGCGACAAAGATGACTGTTAATATCTCTGTTGCAGTTTTTCAATACACTACATGTTTTTTTCACATCTGTAGACAGAGTATAAACCACATGAATGATATACGACTTCGGTGAGGAAGATTTGCAAAGAAACAGTCTGCGCTTTCCGCCATGTTGGATAATCACGCTGTGTTGTTCTGTCGTTAGTACATTAGTTTCACATGATTTTAAAATGTGTTAGATGCTTGTTTTAACCAGAAAAAAATTAGAATAGGTAAAATGAAGACATAAAGCTCAACTAACAGTGTTTCAAACCATTTGTTGACTTGAAAGAGATAGCTGAGGTTGAGTGCACCGATAAATGTGTCCAGATAAATTTACGAAAAATGAAGAAATTAGGTCATGTTCTATCTCTTACAACGGACAAGTTGTAGAACAGCAGTAAGTTTTGATTTCATGTATAAATAGATTAATGAGTTATCTGTTAGTCCTGAACACCCTTTACCCCAAAGACCTGTGAAGATGAAGATATTGTCAAAAATAGAAGGGGGGTGTTCAAAGCATGTGGTTCGTAGCCCTGAGAAAAACGTTTAGTTTGTTACCATGGAAACAAAGAGGGTGAAAAAAGTGTATATCATTTTAATCCCCTATTTTTAGGTTATAACATATCACCAAACTAAATCTTTAAGTGACACCTGTATAAACTGTAAGGCCAATCAATATAACCCTGTTTTTCAGATGAATTTTTGGTTGATTAACCCCCCAAATTGTGACTGCCCATATCTCTGTAGGTAGGGATTTTTTTCAGGAAATATTGCAGCCTCAGATATTATTCATATAAAAGTTCAAACACACCAAATATGGTGTAAATCCGTTCACCCCCGCCTTGCCGCATTTCCTACATTTGGTTTGGTTTTCTCGTGGACACACACTTAATAACAAAAAAATGATGAATGAATGAGTATATTAATGAAAAACGAGTGCTTTATATATGATAAGATAAATAATAAACGAGATAAAAAAGAAATAAACGTGCATTTAGTTTTGACACACATCAAGCCTATATCACTTCAAATGTAAGGCACTGGCAAGAAACTGCAAATGTTTCATATGTGCATTATGACAGTGCTGTAAATGATAAAGTGCACATAATGCTGCATGCCAACAAAGGCCACACTCGGTGAACTCACTTCTCCGGACTATCAGCTGAAAGCATCTTTAAACTTGTTGGAGTCTGAGCTCTAGCAGTTCCTGAACGACTTTTTGGACTCCGCCTAAAAATTCATATATCCAAGAAATCATCATATCATATTTCATAAGGGAAAACAGATAAGTCAGAAAAGAAAAAAGAGAAATTGAAAGTCCTTTGGTCTTCAATGTTTCAATGGTACACCTGCAACAAACCAAGTTTAATACATGCAATATCTAGCATTTACTAGCAGCTAATAAAACATTCATCCAACTAGCATAATAAATCTAGACATCAAAATATTGTTTATTTTTTTGAAACTGTAACTACAAATTGATACTTACGGCTCTGGTGAATTAATCAAACTGCCTAAATATGAAAGGCTATGTGATTCATGCATTGTCAAGTGCTCAGGTAAACTGCCAAGTGATGTGACTGCCACACTGTGTCGGCGATGACCAGATGTTGGATGCGGTGCAAGGAAATCTTGAGACGGTGCAGGAGACATAGACACAGCCATGCTAGGTCGTCTGTGTTAAAACCCAGGTTACATATAACACGTGCAGCAGTTTTCAAAGTAGGCCACCATCAAGGAGAATATACACAACATGGTGCAAGTGTGCGCATTACATGCAGTGTGCAAGGTGCAGTGAAAAGAAAAACAGCAAACCACAATTAATGCCAGCTATGCTTTGAAATATGTGCAATTCATTATGGACTTTGCTTTCATTCATGATTTTGTTAATTTTTTTTTTTTTCAGCAGACTGGAAGTGCTAGCAATTCTCAGTGCTAACCCACTTACCAAGATGTAACAGCACTAGCTATCATGGAAGGATCAGGGGTTTTACTGTAATGAATTGTATAATACTAACAGAAAGAAAGAAGAAATGCCTATATGGCTAACTTAGTTTTAGTTTTTCAGAGTCCATGTGTGTATAGTTAAAGGATAAAATGAATGAATATGCTACAAGGAGTCAACTTGTTCAGATTATATCTATATATCCCTCTGGCCTTAAAGGTTTTTTCTATTTGAACCAATTTATATATATTTATCACATACTACATTTAAAAAGCAACTATGGAGTGCATCAGGGATTTACAGCTCTAAAAGCATGAGTGTTCTAGCATAAATAACAGTCAAAGCATCAGCATGAAAAACAAAATATGTAGAACTAAAAGCAACATAAAGCAAGTATCGATAAAATCTGAACCAAAGAGATGAAAGTGGACCATTTGAAAATTTTGGGCTCACAGATCTCTGGGAGAGGGGGGGGATTTCAGAGGGGGGGGGGCATAAATACAACACCCAAATGGATATCTGGGAAAATCTGGTAGACTTTCATCTCTACAATCCCAAAATCAGCTTTTTTAACTTAAGCTTATTTGAACATGCATGAAATCTAGAGAACGATTTCCCAGTGTCTGATCCAATGACAAACACAAAATAGGGGATACACATGCATTTACACATTATATAATCACATTCAATAATCAACATGCAAAAATAACCAGCAACATAGAACATTTAATCAAGGAAGATTGCAATTTGGAGTTACCTGTCAGGTTCCTCATCTACATCTGCTATATCACTGTTTCAAAATGAAATAACATCAATTCACTTAAATAACAACAGTGAGTTAAGCACAAAAGATGTCTTATTAAGTAAGTATTTCTACAGAGAGTTTCGTACTTTATTCAGTGGTACTAAGTACATAAAAAACTATTCAGATATTTTTTCTCATACCTGCCACCACTGTCTTCACGGTCCTTTTTCGGTGTGATAGGCCTCTTTCCACTCTTTGTGTCAGCAGATATCAACCTGTCATCTTTTCCCATGCAAAGACTCAGAATCTTTCTCAGTTCAAGTGGTGCATCTACATCTGGGTCTTTATTCTCAACATTCCTAAATATAAATTGGCATAGTAATGACCTATTTATAAACATTTGACTTGTTTTATTCAATTTAAAATACATACACAAAATATGAATGCAGTAGCATAGATTATATAATCTTTTTGCCACTTACATTTTCAGCCGGATTATTCTGTAGTAAATGGACAATTCAGGAGATGCTTTGATGTCTTTATGAAACTTCACAGTCTCAACAAGTTGGTGTTTGATCTGTAAAAAGAAGAACTCAGGATAAAGTCATATCTGGTAAAGGTATTGATTCACATAGGAATACATCATTATACAGGTATATTACCACAGTAAAGAAATAAGAAAATAAAATTTGTGACCAAAAATTTAGTGCATGTGTGTGCATGTGTGTGTTGTTGTGTGTCTGCGTGGGTGGGTGTGTGTGAGATCACTGTAGATCACTCACAGCCAAGCCAAAAAACTCCTTAAAAAGTCCTGGCACATTCTGTCTGATGAAAGTAGCAGCTGCACTTGCTACCATAGAGGCATCAGACTGGCGGCCAGCATCTATGTGGCATTCTATCAGAGCTCTGAAATAAGTGAAGAGGTTTAAAAATCATTCAGTAGCAAAATGGTCCCATAAAAATGCTTCATATTTTTCAAATCTTTAATGCAGCTTTCTAAGCTGGAAGAACTTTTTTCCAAATACTTTCTAAATATCAAACTATAAATATTTACATCATCAATTGTGCCCTCCACTCAAAGTCCTTGTCATCAATGTCATCCAATGCTTTCACCACTTGGTGTAAACTTTGGGCAAGATAACGCCTATAATTTGGCTTCAAAAAAGGTCGACAAAACTGCCAGTAAAGCACTGAAGCATTGTAGACCAAAAAGTGGTATCTGAAAGAAAGCAAATATTTCAGTGCATGAATGATTGTTAAGATAGTTCATATAACAGATAGTCATTGATGTGTAAAATCACTAGCCAATCTCGAGAAAGTTATTTATTAAGCACTTTTAAAACTAACTAAAACCTCACCTTGGGTTTTCTTTCGCAAAGGTGATTGCTTTAACCAGATAAACTACAGCCTTATCAAGCTGTTCCTGAAAAAATATTTAAAAATCAAAGTAATTTTTTACCATTTTGCTTTTTCCATGTACAAAGTGTTAAGCATGTTTATTTTATCACATGAATGTACTCTCAATCATGATCAGTTTTAGCCATGAAGGCACATATAAAACAGGTTTATTATATGTATATATATATAT
>NW_019773614.1:482602-516428 GCF_001039355.2 Lingula anatina | reverse complement strand
CCCACTAATATTAATTATTTCTATTTTTCTCTGTTAATACCACAGATTCTAATCAAATATTTTATTCCAAAAACCATATAAAGGCACTCAACCTACAGAGAAACGGCGTCTCCAGATAAAAGAAGAACAATGAATCCTTACGTCTTCCACGAACTTTCAGTTTTACACATGGCGGGGTAATGTTTACGGAAGTGATGGATACATATCCATACGCATTAAATTTGTTTTCTCTTACTTGAATCTTTGTCATTCCTATTATTTATTCCTTTCGTGGATAAATTAAAACGCATGGTTGCTTATTTAATTATATTTGTATCTTTGAATATGGGAATGAAATAATTACCCGTCACAATGGTTTTGGGGACTATTTTGTTGACCTTGGGATAACCTTGGCGGATAGAAATACTCAATCCGGAAGTGTTGCAGGGCTCTGGTGGTTCCACGTTGAAGTATCTAGGGATCGTGAAAATGTTGGATTTTGTCATTTTTGCAATCACCTTTTTCCTTGCTCTGCTGGGAGCAGTTATTTACTTATATCCTGTAAGTATTGCACTGGTTTATGAAAATGTCTGCTTTTGATTTTGTTTGAAATGCAACATCATGTTAAAGCACCATCTGTGACTCATACATGTACTGTGCCGTGCATGTACTACTGGTTGTACTACAGTACTTGTAGTGGTATAAGTACACGTACAAGTACTTTTTTTTTCTGCTGATCGATTTCATTTATTAAGTGCATTTTCTGCAAACAGGAGCAAACAGGAAAATGTTCATATTGCAACCGTGCATACAATTTGTCCACACAGAAATAGAACATGTTTTTAGAAAAAAAAAATAATATATATATATATATATATATATATATATATATATATATATATATATATATATATATATATTGCATGCTTATGTGATTGCATGAAAAACGGATAGATTTTATATTTTGCTTACTTTTAGGGATCAAGAAAAGTGACCAGTATTCCTGGATTAGACCCTTCTGATCCAAAGTAGGTTAATTGATGCAACTTAACATACTTTTTACTTATCACAATTGTGTGAGTGGTAATAATTATGATGGTAATGGACAACAGACATATTTGTCTTGTCTGGTTCGTTTATGGTGATATATTGTGATATTTCAGTTGATGAATCATGTCATTGTCAAGTAGCTTGAAGTGGTAAAATAATATCACTGAAAATGGTTGATAGATATGGTCATTGCAAGGTAATGTGACTAAATTGTTAAGTCTATATTATATTACTAGTATTTATTAGGATCAGTTTGACAGTGATTATAGGCATTGTTTAAATGAAGCACTAATTTTTTTTTCAAAATAGTCTATGTACTGCTGATGTCACTTATACTTTCAAAGTTACATACTGGTAGATGGTCATTCTTCTTTGTATCTTTCACTGATTTCTTCTCTACTTGCAGCGATGGGAACCTAGCTGACATTGCCAAGGCTGGAAGTCTCCATGAGTTTCTGGTTGAACTCCATGAGACACACGGACCTATAGCCTCATTCTGGATGGGTCAGAAAATGGTGGTCAGCACTGCATCGCCAGGGTTGTTTAGTCAACAGTCCAATGTTTTTGATAGACCAGGTATGTCACTCTTCATGTTGACTTGACCAGTATGTCACCCTGAGAGTCCCTTCGGAATAGAAGATTTGAGGATCCCCTGATATATGGAACAAATATGGCAGACCCTACATGAAAGAAGAGCTTTCTAATCAGCTGATGGTCTCCCTTCCTCCATATGCGCCATTAAATGGATTAAATCACGGCTCCGAGGTTTAATTGCTAGACCCTGCAAGGACAGCATGTGTGGAGATGGGAAAACCATTTGTGGTGTACATGTAGTGTCACATAATTGATCTGTGGATTTTCTATTCTGAATGGGCTCGAAATGCATTTTTGACTACTGTTGATATAATAGTAATAATAATTTATTTTTGTATGGTGCATTCCATTTGAAATGTCAATACTACTTACAATTTAAAAGCCAAGTAATACAATTATTAAAGATTTAATGTAACCTATCTCATTTCAGCTGAATTATATGAAGTTTATAAACCTTTGTTTGGTGCTCCCAGCATTCTTTTTACCAATGGTGGAGCAGGGAGGAAAAGGCGAGAGATGTACGATGGCAGCATGAGGAACGAGCAGCTCCTGAAGATGAGTCCTATATTTTCAAAGGTCAGTTGTATATATTGTCATGGTACTGTTGGTGGTGATTGATCATGAATAATAATATTGAGCAGCAAAAGAGTCACCTTGTGTATTCAGTTCCATCTTGCACATGAAATGAGGTAGAGGCGGACGTTCTGACCAGGAGGTCATCTGGCTTTAGATTCACTGACCTAATTATTTCATGTACATGCAATTCCAGCTTGCTGAAGAATTAGCTGCCAAATGGGGCACAATGGTAGATGACCAGCACATTCCACTCACACAGCACATGCTGGCCCTGTCTTTTAAAGGGATACTGAGGACATTATTCCCAGGAAGTTTCAAAGATGACAAAGACGTTGTGTCTCTCAGAAAGAATCTTGATGTGGTAAGTGACAAATTATTATGATGTCATAGTGATAACAGATGTGTGGTTTTGTTATAGCATAAAAATGGCAAAATATTTGATGCAGTTGCTAGACATTTCGAGTGACAAACCTCAAACAATTATGTCATTTCAGGTGATCATCTGCCAGTATTTGATTTTTTAATTACAATTTTTTTTTGTGCAAAACAACTGATGCACTGCCTTTCAAAAAAATCTAGTTGATTCTAATAAATCCTGGCCCTGAAGGCTTTCTTTTGTCTGTGCCTGAAGGACTGTCATTTTGGCTGTGTCTGGGGTACATGATAGTGGCATGTGATTTAAACGTAATTGGACATATTTGTACTGTTTTTCAAAGCAGTAGATAATATTAAGGCAAACCATGTTTGATTCCGTATATATGCTTGATAAGGTATATAATAAATGCATGACTCACTCACTGTACTTTAAAGTTGTATAATTTGTACCACCAGCGTAAGCGCTGGCGGTACACATGGTTTCGGTCCCGTCCGGATCGTTCTGCCGGCTCCGCCAGACGGCTACCGTTACCGCTTCTCCTCCTAGACGGTAAGGGCCCCCGTACCCATCTCTTGGATTTAGGTCACCTATAATCTCAACTCATTCCACGTAAAATTTGGGCTTTGTCGGTATTGGGGTCTGGGTGTGGCACTCATTGCAATGCACCCTTGTCCAAAAATGGCAAAATTAAATGCTAATTATCTACCCTACGGAAGGGGTTATGGGAAAAATTTCTACAGACGGCTTTCCAAAAGTCATATGTGTAGATTTCAAATATGCCCTTGGATTTGACCTTTGACCTTTATTTCAAGGTCAAACGGGCCAAAATTTTCTAAAAAATAAATTTTTTTACAAAAAAAAATTTTTTGCCCTGTTATTCAGACACCTCACAGACTTACCAATAATATTATTGGAAAGTGTTACCCTTCAGGTCATCTTTCATCTCCGTGAATTTGGGGTCAATCGGTGCATTTTCACGGGAGTAGCGGCCCTAAGATGCCGAAACTGAAAACTGTCTCTAATTCAGGGACCGTTAATGCTAGAGACCCATTCTTTTTTGCATTTTGTAGAGCATGTAAAGCCCAACACTGGAGGTGGTCTCCATTTTTTTGTATCAAAAAGTACATATTGGTGGTGAAAGCAAAATGTGCAGTACGGTATAGTGAGGCGGCTAAGCCAAAAAATTGTGCAATAGATGATAAAAGCATGAAACTTTCCACGATGAATGACCATTGGGTGTTTGTCTATTTTGGATCGGGGGGCAACTCCAAAATTCATTAGTACTGGGATGAGCGGCTTTCTTAAATATTCATCGTGGAAAGTTTCATGCTTTTATCATCTTTTGCACAATTCTGGATATAATTTGGACTTAACCGCCTGACTAGTAATGGATAATAAATTTTGAACTCTGGAAAAATAAAACATAAGGCTTGGCAAAGCAGACAACTTATGGTCATAATTGACATTATTTCATCAAATTTGAACTTTTGGAACTTCAGAGTACCTCCCATTTCAAGAATTTTGACCAAAATGACCTTTTCTTTATTTTAATTAATTTTTTCTGTAGGAAATTTATGGCACATTATGGGAACTCCAAAATTATAACATTTCTTCCCTTATATCTCCAAAACTGGCAGAGATAGGTCCATAGTTACTATTGAACTTGAATAGGAAGTCATATACTGGCAATTTTACTGTGACCTTGAAATTGACCTTTGACCTACTTTTCACCATGAACTGAACTTTGCATATTTTTCTTCCCTTTTATCTACAAAACTGGCAGAGATAGGTCCATAGTTACTATTGAACTTGAATAGGATGTCAGAGATAGGTCCATAGTTTCTATTGAACTTGCATGGAAAGTCATATACAGGCAATCTAAGTGTGACCTTGAAATTTACCTTTGACCTACTTTTTATCATGAATTGAACTTTGCAAATTTTGGTTCCCTTTTATCTCCAAAACTGGCAGAGATAGGTCCATAGTTTCTATTGAACTTGCTTGGAAAGTCATATACTGGCAATCTAAATGTGACCTTGAAATTGACCTTTGACCTACTTTTCACTATGAACTGAACTTTGCAAATTTCTTTCTCTTTTAACTCCAAACCTGGCAGAGATAGGTCCACAGTTACCATTAAAGTTGAATAGGAAGTCATATACTGGCAATTTACTGTGACCTTGAAATTGACCTTTGACCTACCTTATGATGAACTTAACTTTGATTGTACCATTTTAAGTTATATATATTTTTGCATATTTTGAAAATTCTTGTTGATTGCATTTTTACAGCTTGTCAAGCATAAGACTGGTGGCTGTGTCCCTTCTTTTGTGTATGTGGTGGTCTATACGAATGCCCCTGCTCCAGCTGGTGGTACAATATTCGGAGGCGGTATCGCCTCTCTGATCCTCTAGTTACATTTTTTTTATGTGGAGAATATGGAATCAAAAAATGACAAGCCACAAGTTTTGATGGAACTGAATAAGGCTTCATTTGAGAAGAAGAATGTTTTTACCTGATCAAAAGAATTCTTTTTGAATTATTTTATTGTTCATGAGAGAAAGTTTTCCTGATTATGCCTGATTTCCAGATTTTCAGTCTTCATTTTGATGGCCTTCCTTCCCCCAGCAACATTTTCAGGGTTAACAGTTTTTACAACTTAAACCTTTGTAAGGGTATAGAAAGAGAAAGTATCACACAATCATTTGATAATGAATACAGCTTTTTATATGGAAATTCTTCAATTTTTGCCGTGTTTGACAATGAAAAAAAGAATAGTGTTTTTGTTCTGAAATTCATTTCATCCCCATTAAGTTAAGGAAGTCATGTGGGATATATTAAGTACAGTAGCTAATAGTTGTTTGATATTTCCCAAATTAACGCAAGGGGCTGAAATCCGGATTTTAAACTTTAAGGGTTTTACGAGGTGAGTGTCTTTTCATTGAAAAAAAAAAAGAAGTAAATAAAAGCTTATGTTATGAGATATTTGAACATGATAGAGGGATTATTTGCTTACTAACATAGAGCATATGTAAGTGTTCCCAGATTTCAGGTGAAAAAAAAAGTTGTGTGTTCAACTGATAGATGGCAGCACGATAGCAAGATCTCTTTATGACTGACAGATGACAGCACAATAGAAGAGTGACAAATGAAATCCAAGAGTTCTCGGAGGAGAAATGAAATTAACATAGCAGATTAATTCCTTTATTTATGTACAGACATACATGGCCTGTACATATAGCTATTGCCTGTATCTGTTGTTGTAGCGTCATTGCCCTGCACTTTCAGAGATGACATGATAAGTCAAAAGCCCTCATCAAAATTGACAGAATCTATTTTGTACAACATTATTTGTTTTTATACCTGTACATTTTACAGCTTTGCTGCTTGTTTTCACAAAGCACTGAAAAATATTGTGAGTTGGGAATAAGTTCCATTCAAAGTATCTATAATTCCGTGATAAGTGAAATTTTGTTAATGGATTTTCTTTTTGTTTGTATTTGGGACATTGTAGGCCTGTGATGTGACGTGCACTTCTGAGATCTCCTTACAAGCTCACATGGATGGAATCAAACATTTAAAGGTACGTAAAGCCATGAGACAAACAAATAAAAAATATATATAAATAAATGAATGAATAAAGAAAGAAGTAAGTGAATAAATCGAGCTAGATGAGATGATTTTTTGTAGAATGAATATGTAGTATTGATTATGACTTTGAGTGATTTACATTAATCAGTTGCTGTGGTGGCATAATTAAGACCAAGAACCAATGCAAGTTTTGACTTAGTCTCTCAAAATAATAACATGATTTACTACACCAATGATTCAGAAATATATCAAGAAAAAATATTGAAAAAATGTTTAGCCTTTTGCTTGTTAATTTTACAACTAAAGAAGAAATAAAGCAAATAACAGGATAAAGTTGAAAAAGGCCTTATCAGATTGTCTGTCTATCTATGTTTATCT
This sequence comes from Lingula anatina, assembly GCF_001039355.2. The sequence goes on along the minus strand of NW_019773614.1, from coordinate 509,884 downwards.
TTTTCATATATTTGTTCATTTCTATTTTGAAATATTAATAAGAAATATAAGAAATGCCATTTGATTTTCAGAAAGTGCGAGCTGGTGGTTCAGCAGTAGGTAAGTACAAAATACAATTAACTATTTATCTTTAAACTAATGCAAGCACATTCTGCAGGGGTAATAAAAAGTTTGTTACTTAAGTTTATTGATTTCCAAATGAAACGTGAACAATAAGTACTACCTGCTTTGTGAAGAAAATGGAGAAGCGAAGGAATCATGAAAACTGAAATTGCGTATACTCTTACTCTTGGTAAATGAAGAACACTGGAAGAAGAAGAAAAAAAAAAAAAGCTGTGCATCCCTGGAATTGCCTGTACCCTTGATAACAAGTCTGTGTAGTGAATACAGGCATGTTTGATTGGGAAATGCACTGAAATAAACTTTGTGCAATCTCCCCAGTCAATTTGACAACATTTAAGGATATTTAGCCAGGTGCACAATATATCTCTGGAAACATTGAGGTTGCCTCCCTCTTCCCTTAATAAAACCTCCCTTGGTCATCACTGCTTGTCCTGGTCACCGGTGAAGTTATCGTGGTGGTCAAATCTCAGTGGTGGTGGTCAAGGGATGGTCTGTGCACTTGTGTGGACATTGGCGGCAACTTGGACATTGGCCACAGAAGTGGACCATTGTTGAAGAATGGACAATAGTCGAAGATAAGACACTAATTGGTTTAAGAGACCTGTTTCTGAAGAAGAGCCAGGGCTACAAATATATATGGAGGGATTAAGAGAAAGTATTACAGGAGTGTTACTTATTTAGGTTCTGTGTTGAGCAATAAAATTGAGCTTTAAGAGTATATTGGTTGAAAAAATATCCACGTGGGCTTGTCTCTTATTCAGTTCCACTCCTCTTAAAGGACAGAATGATTTTCCTTTTTTCTTTTTTTTTTTGAAATAATCTGTGGTTCTTTGGTTGAGACCAGTGAATGTTTCAAGTCTCACCTAACACAATTGGACTGTTCCTTGCCCCGCTGTAGAAGAACAGGTAAAACAGACACTAAGGAAGCCCTGCTGATCCCTAGTGTGCTGTTTTCACTTATCATTGAAAGATTCCTTGGTTTGTATTAAAATGTCTTGTTGTTTGGGGATAGGAGGGAGGCTAGTCTTAAAAAAAGCTGGTACGATGTTTGACTCTAAATGTGGTCTAAGAGTACAGTAAAAATGTAGGCATTTAATGCATGTGAAATTGCTAGTTTTGAGAGTCTAAGGAAGAGGCTGGCTAAAAAATCTCTCTAATAAAGCAAGGGAATTTCATTAGATATAATTGTTTTGTCTCTATTCAAGTGAAAAAATCCAAATTTATTTCAAAGTCTGAATAGGAATTATAAGAAGTTATTCAGAACATATTCAATAAAATAATGTTTTATTATGTTTTTATATTATGTTTTAAAACAAAAAGAGGTGATTATTTTTTTTATACAAAGAACATCTTTCAATTTATAAATCCATACCAAAAGAGGGTTATTTCAAACACCCTGTTGTGATTTTTTTAAATATTATTTTTTATAAAACTGCAATGGGTGATAGTTAGATTTTGGCCATTTTCAAAAAATCAAATAACTGATTCTGTTTCCTGTACTGGGTATGGTTTGGACCTGGGAATATTTTATTTAGAATAGTAAGGAAGTTACTGTAACAATTGTATTTTATCAAGTGAAAGGAATTAAGTTGGTTTTTTTATATAGAGAGACTTGGGTGGTAAAGTAAAGAGAAAGTAAACTTAATTTAACTGAAAAATGGAGATTGTTAGTAGAAGTTTTTGAATATGTAGAATCATTGCAGGTGTGTGTGTTTGGTGGGGGGGGGGGGAGGTGGTGAGTGAGGGGTATCAGTAGCTGTTCAAAGTGTAGAGTGAATATTGGCGAAAAAAAAAAACGTTACCATTTAGAAAAAAAGTGGAAAGGTCACACAAAGGAATGAAATGTTCCCGTTACACCGTGAGAACATGATTATGTATTTGAGTGTCATTTTAAATGGGAATTGGGACGAGACTGAGAAAGCTGTTTTAGTATTAAATAGAAACATGACGATGGTTTGTAAGAAGTAATAGAGGGGGTAATTGCTTACAAGGTAAGTATGCAGTCCATTGTTTGAAAGATATTTTTATATGAGTCTGAAATTTGCATTTCTTTGGGGGGGTGGGAGGGGAAGGGATTACCTACTCAGGGTTTGTGGGTGGGGGTTTTAGTGAAGCTTGATTCATGTAAACTTAAGTACTCAAGCAGTATAACTAGCTGCAAGCATCTTCAAAATAGACCAGTTATAGAGTGTTTAGATATAAATGATAATTAATCAAAGATTGTACGAAATATTAATTTTGGACATTCATACGAATTGAAACTGCGGAATTGTATTTGAAATGTGTTTATGATATAGTATTGTAATTTAACATTTGTAGCTAAAAGGAAAGAAATTATCTGGCATAAAACTTAAATGTTGAACAGGTCCTGGAACAAATTCTCAAATACCTTGATTATCATAATATATGTATTTTAATTTTCTTGGATCATTTCCTGTGTCATCACATGAATTTCTCTTTGCTCTTAGATCATTAGTATATTAGTTGTGTTATGAAATCTTCATTTCTAATATAAATTTTTTCATAGATGGAAAAGGAAAGAGGAAGAAAGAATTGATGATCCAGCTTGCTATGGACAACTGCAGGGAGCCCCTGATTGGTATTTACTAGATATTAGATAAATAAATAAATAATAATAATAATAATGGTTGTTATTGTAACAGATGTAAATGTCAATGTATTTTTTTTTGTAAGAACTGTAATCTATTTTTGGACTTGCGTCATTATTGGATCATTGAAATGTTGTCAATCTATGAAGTATATGACATTATGCTTTTATTACTGTTAAAAAATGTAATGGCTTATAATGTGAAAGTTTTTGGTATAGATTATTACAAAAAAATTAAACAAAAAAAAATTGAAAAATAGGAATAGAAAGATGAAGACTTGATTCAGAAATAGCAGAAGATTAGTGTGTTTTTTGTCTCGCCAGGTCTTGACTACCTGATCGAGTTCCAGCCTGAAGACCCGGCAGAGGAACCTCGTTATGTTTGCGAACTATGCGAACAGAAGTTTGATCCCCGCCAGGTCATCGCTCATGTCACCGGCTTGAGACACAGAAACAGGTTTATGGTCGGTACAGCTCACTGTTCTTAACACACTCTCTTTGTTGACTTTGGAATATTTCCCACTGTTTTGCCTAAGCTGAATTTACTTTGTCAGTAACATAGGTCCTGCAAGCAAATGAAATAAAATAAACTTTGTTGGCCGGAATCATTACTTGCTCGAGACACAAAAAAAACAGTGGTCAGTTATGACTGCTTTTTATGTAATTTCTGCATTTTTTATGGGATGGAATATATTTACTTAAAAATGTTCAGCCGCTTTAATTTTTTCAAACAAGGATGATGATATAGTAATCTATAACTGCTTCAGTTAAAATACCTCTGCAAGAAATTGCATGGTTGGGAAATAATAATAACAATAATAATAATTTACAATCTGTAAATTTAGAAAGAGAACTATCCCCTGTATCACGAAAAGCTGTACGAGCTCGGCGAGCGGCGTGAGAAGAAATCTGTGAGGACTGACCTTGCCCTGCAGTATGCCAAGTGGATAGAGGAAAGGGAAGGCAGGAAACCTATACGCCTCAAGTTGGTGCTGGAGCCTTTATTAAAAGGTTCGTACCTTACAGACATGGCTCATGGTTGTTTACCTAACTACCCCCCCCCCCCCCCCCATTCAAAGAGAGAGAAAGAGAGCAATGCAGTTTGATTAACAAAGTATCAGTTTGAATTTGTATCTGTTTTGTATTAAATTTCCACATAAAGAACTAATTTATTAAAAACTTTCCCAGTGAAATATACAATCGTTTTGTGTGTTGCCATGAATATGGCATGCATTTGGACGTGTTTAAAGATGTGCACAAAAAGATGCCTGGGTGCTCTCCAGTTAGGCTCACACCACCTTTTACATCAAGTACTCTAGGGTTGCCAATCCAGTTGTATGTGATGAGATCATAAAATCTAACACATCTGGTGAACTGTTCCATCTCTACTTTTGAGACTAACACTGTCATCTTTATTATTTTCAGATTCAAACGCAACTTGGGTGGAAGATGATAAGTATTCTTCTGAAAGAGGTAAACTAATGGGTTTTCACTTATTGTATTGATTATTGCTCTGGCTGTGGATGGTTTAAGATGTTTTAAAAGAAAATACTACTTTTTTTAGTAAGAATTTGAAATAATTTCTAGACTAAAACTATAAAAAAAACACTGTTTTGCATTCAAACTTCATTACCAGGTATTGACTTCATGTAGCCATCTCCTGAGCAGGTGTTGACTGGTACTTTCTGGGGCCTATGAATTCACAAAGTGATAATTTCTAGTCATTTGCTGTCATTTTCAGCACACTTTGATTATTTCAGGTTTTAGCAAGAGAAGCAGTTGTTATCAACTGGGTGTTAATGTCACTGGTGCAAGGCTAGATCTTAGCCCATTATAATATGAATAATATATAAATAATATATCTCAAAAGCAGTGATTACATTATGTCCATAACTATTGCAGTACTCAATTAAAATGTACATATCACAAAATTTCAAAGGAAAAAATCCATCAGTTCTTTTAATAATTCAGTAATATACTTAAATGAATTGTAAAACAGACGATGTCATTTTCCCTTCTTCCACAGCATCAGGGTTGACCAGGAAGTATGAATCCTACACCACTTACTCCGAGAGGGACGATGACTTGGATGACATTCAAAGAAAAGACGTCAATGTCAAGGAAGAACAGGGAGACACCAGGGGTGGGCCGAGAGATCCACGAGATAGAGGGCGCGATTATCTTGGCCCAGAACGAGAGAGAGGCTATCCAGATAGAGACTATTACGACAGAAGAAGAGACTACTATGAAGGTCTAGATAGACCAGGGTACCCCGAGCGCGGAGGAGTCTATGCTGGACGTTACAGAGACTATCCTGATGCACGGGGTGCCCCCTATGATGACTCTTACTATGACAGGTGTGCAGAGCACATTTTTGGCTTCTCTTTATTAATAGCGCTTAATTCTAAAGCCAGACAAATTCTGGATTAGTTGGTCAACAAGTGTGGTAGACCCTCATGGATATTAAGAATTTTTTGAACCTTTTTTATTTGGCGCATTTTTTTTTAAGTGGAAGATGCAAAAGGTATTGAGAAATTCAGGTGTTATTCCCACTACAGACATGAAGAATTACATATTTCAGTTCTTCGTTTACACATTATGGGGTGAAAATGTTATAAATATGGCAATTTAAAGGCATACATACCAACATTTGAAGTGTATAGAGTTAAGTTATTTAGATCAGAAACGGGCCAACTGAGAACCAAGTATATTTTGGTGGTGATCCATCCATTAGTTAATCATTTCATTAAGATATGTAAATAGAGCTGCTATCACAGAGGTCTGTACTCTCTGAGTGGTTTTCAAATTTTTCTTCTGTATTGCAGATATCCCAGAAGATACCCTGCTGACTATGACCGCTACTACCCTCCTGCACGCCTACTACCAGGAGAGGATGACAGGTATGCCCTGGATTTTTTTCAAGAATATTTCTGAGTGATATTTTATTACTTCCCTGGCCTGTGCCTACTTACTAGTTAGAGAGGAAAAGAGGGTTAAACTAGGCTCAAGCTGGTGGTTTATGGTAATTATTAAGAAAAGCTGAAAAAGGGGTTTCATTGTAGATGTGTATTTTGAAGTATGACTTTTATTCCCAGTTAACTCATGTATCACTGAATGAATTTATGCTGGTTAAGTATTTTTGATATGGCATTTGCATATAGAAATATTTTTGTGTTAACTGTTCAAAATTAAATCTGTGGATCGGTAAATTGCACATAACTCACTGTTTGGACATCTGGTCGTTTTTAAAATTAACTTAACGTGATCTTGTCTGCCTTGACCCTTTAATGACATTGACCTTGACCCTGTTTTGTAATCTTTGCATTTTCAAGGCCAGGACTGAGCCGTCCAATGGAAGTGATAGACTACAGCCACCAGTCCACATCCACAGAGGTCAGCAGAGAGGGGGACAGGTCGCCCAGGCACCAGGACGACCCCAACGAGAGGAAATTTCAAGAAATGATGGGAGAGCTGCAGGAACGGGGACAGCTGGATGAACAACAGGACAAAGAATCCAAGGTTCCTGATGCAGCAGCCATTGCGGCGGCACTAGGGGTTGACACAGGCGGGATTCCTCTGAATGAGGAGACCAAAAGGTTGCTGGAGACACTGGTAAGGGCTTGATTTGTCATCTGTCTTCAGTCATTATTGGAAAAGACATTGTCATAGGCTCATGCTGGCACAGCAAAGTATCCCTTCGGTGAAAAGTTTCTTTTTATCAGTTTTTTTTTTAGAAAATTCTTTACTTTGAGTGAACATTACAGTTTTTCCGAATAAGCAAAAACCTTGCAAGAGGTGGACCGTTTTTGACTTGAAATGAAGTTTCCTGTAGAACTGAATACAAAATTAACTGACAGAGAGAAAGCAATCTAAAGTTTCCTAGTCTGTGATGTGACAAAAAAAAACAAAGTGGTATACTATAGTGACAATGCTTCTTGTCTATCTCTTCATGTAATGAAGTATGTTGAACAGGATTGGAATTTTGAGTCTTCTCTAGTGAATTTGAATAGAGATAAATAAATAAATATTGGAATTGTTATTTTCCTCTAGGGTCAGGTGATGGTCAGCAATGACAATGAGGCTGAAGTGGCTCTACAGGTGTCCAACACTCTGACACAGGCTCTTGCAGACTACAAACTTAAACATGGAAAGCTGGTGAGTTAAACATCCATAAATTGTACTGTGTGAGAGATCATTGTGAAAGAAGTCAGTGAATAGGCCTGTTGTAGCTAGATGTTGGCTTCTTTTGTGCATTGAAAAGCTTGCTCTCCAACATTCTTTTGTTTACTGGGGTGCAAGCTCTTCGGTAAACTGAAGTTAGGGTCTAGTCGTCTAGCTGCAAAAGGCTTGTTGCTAATGTTACTGTCCGTTCTAATCCCACTGTGAAGACACTCTCAACAGAACTGAAATGTATGTCTGTATTCATGTAATCTCTCTGACCAATTATATTGTATCCTTTTTATACTAAAGCCAGTAAGAGGTATTATTATTATTATTATTATTATTATTATTAAGTATAAGGCAATTTTTGTTTGATTTCAGGGTGAAGGGACTGGTGATCAGAGACCATCTGAGGGGTATGGTAAACCAGCAACACAAAGAGAACATACAGGTTTGTGATTACTTCTTGACTGGGTGATGGCGTAAAAATAATATTTATAATAAATAAAATAATAATATACTAAATGATATAGGTTAAAGATAAAAAGTAAAACAAACATAAATTATGGTTTGTGTGAAATGCCTCCACTTATTTGCTAAAGCTCTAGGTTAACTCCTGTTCAACTGCATAAGTTGAGAATGAGTATGGTTAGGAAAGAAATTGCAAGAAAAATTAAGGAATTGATATCATAGCCCTATTTAAGTTAAGGAATTTAGTCATTAATGAGGATTCTTTGTAAACAAAATATTATCATAAAAATTTACTTTTTTGTTCATATTGTCCCATTTTTTGCAGCAGAGGAACTGGACGAGGCCTTCTTCATCGGCCATCAGCCACAGTCCAGGATAGCACCTGTTGTCTGGAAGAAAGACGGCCGCCAGAATCAGTCCAAACTTGTGCCAACTTCAAACCCTCTTGTTGCCTATGGTGGCAGTGATGACGAGGGAGAGATGGAGCCACAGCAAACACAGTCCAGTCAAAGTTCTGCCAGCGTCATGGCGTCGTCTGTCTCGTCGTTGTACAGTCGCACTGCAAACCTCTTTGATGCTTATTCGTTTGGAAACTTGTTAAACACAGCCCCACAACCCCCTCCTGAACAAGACTCCCCTCCCCTGCCCCCACCTTTGCCCCCCTCCAGTGAAGCTGAGCCACCCCCACCCCCTCCCCCAGACACGGAACAAAGTGAACAGAGTTACGATTCACAGATGAAGTATTTAGACTTACAACAACAACAGCAGCAACAACAGTATTTCTACCATCAACAATATGGCTATCAGTTGCCACAACAACAGTTACCACAACAACAGTCGGCAGAGCAACAGTACCAACAATCACAGTACATGATGCAGACGGGTTACCAGGGGATGTATTATCCCCAACCGCCTTCCTAATAAAATCCATTCCAACTTCTGTCACGTAACATCTTCAATAAAATTATTTTATCAATATTGTTACATTAAAATATGGTTACTGTCAGGGATCATGCATTTTTTATTTAGTTGAATGATTTTGCAAAAATTGTCAATATGTCTTTTTAGCCATTTAGCAAATAAACTAGATCTTTGCATATGTTGCTTATAAGACTGTTGCAAATTTCTATTTGTTGGAAATAGGAATATTTATCGTTCTGTTGCTTATAGTTTTAAAATTTCTGCTTTAGTTAAGAAAAGGTAGAAACTTGCAGTAAGAATAGTTTTACAAGGCATTTAATCATGATAATGAGTAAAGTTCAACTTTTCATTAACTCTCAACTCTTCAAGTTAAGTAGTTATAGAATTTCCCTTAGTTTTCTTTTATTGTGAAAAATACATTCTGTAAGAGTGTAAATAAAATTGAGAGTCCATGTTTCTTCACTGAACTTGAGCTCTGTTCTTGTCTTATTCCCTTCAATTCTTTCTAGTACAATAGGCACTTCAAAGAATAATTCTTAAATAAACTGATAACAATTAAATCAAACACAAACAGCTGTCACTTGAGCCATTTTAATAACTTGCTTGGCAGTCACAAATATGATTAAAAGTTGCACTTTAAATACACCAAAAGCGTTTTACCTTCTAAAGATCATCACAATATTTGATGCCCTTTGTTTTAAAGGTGTAATACAATTTCACATAGTGCATGCCCTACAGTCCTACGTGCCTGAAGCAATACTACTTCTGCTTTTTGGTTGTCGATCATAAAAGAAAATGACTTTAATCAAGTTCAAAATGCACACGAGTTTTTCAGCAGAAAAATTCTGGGGCAGATTTTCTACTGCGGTTTCTCTGCAAGCTATGAAGATGACTACCAAATTCATAAAGAAAAAATGCAAATAAGGAAGGGGGCTTTAATTTTCATATGTTTCTTCAAAACAAAAATAATAAAGAATGATGGCTGTCTTGAATTCACATGCAAAAGACACCTGGTCAACACTGGTCATTCATCACCACCTGACATCCAGGTATGACTAACCACTGGACAAGAACTGGGCATTGGTCACCACTTGACACCAGTCACCACTAGACATCCAGATATGACTGACCACTGGGCATTGGACACCATCTTGACACAGGTCACCACTTAACATCCAGATATGACTGACCACTGGGCAAGATCTGGTCACATGTCACCACTTGACACCGGTCACCATTAGATATCCAGATATATCTGACCATTGGGCATTGGTCACCACTTGACACACCACACCACTGGACATCCAGATATGACAGACCACTGGGCAAGAACTGGGCATTGGTCACCACTGGGCATCGGTCACCACTGGACATCATCTTCTGAGGAGGCCAGGCAGGCTGCTATGTGTCCATCTATGTCCATCTGCGACCAACTAAAATAAAATTGATATTTAGAGACGTCCTTCTGTCTTCCTGCAACCAACAAATATAATTGGAATTTAGGGGCATCTAGGAAAAGTTCTCAGTTTATGCTTTTTCATAAAAAGATAAAAGGTATGTCTACCCCTCTGTAGTGTAAATATAAACATGCCTAAACTTACATCACCTTAATTTACCTGTTTCAGATTTAAAGCCTCAATAAGAATTTTAAAGCGATGCTTCACCTGGTTTCAAACTTCATCTGGCAAAGAGGACAAGCATCCAATGGCCTCACTTTCTTTGTATCCTGCCCCTCCTCGTTTTGGTCATATGACTGGTTTTCTCTTCCTGAAGACTTCAGTTTTTGTGAAGAACTTGTACCCCTCGGTGGGGAGATTGTAGCCACGAGTGCACAGTTTGCTCCACTCAGAGAAGAGCTTGATTTCCTTAAACTAGAGGTAAATTTTGAAGGTTCAGAGTTTGTCTCCTTGAGTCCAGAAACTGCATCTACAACTTGAGAGGTTGTCTCTTTCCGTTCAATCTTTTCTGCTATTGGATGCAGAAGGATTGTTCCCCTAACATTAGGGTATTGCAATTTATGTCCATTGTCTCTCTCTTTTTTCTTTAAAGTCTCCTTTTGTTCTAATCTTAAGTTTTTACCCCCTAATTGCAGACAAGTTTCACCAGGCCCTGAGTGAGCTGCAGTAAATTCTGAGCGAGAAAATTTCTGTCTGGAAAGACATGACATGCAAGCCTTTGGCAAAGGCTTCCAATTATTCAAAATATCTTCTTTTCTTACTTTATGTGAAAATGTGTCTTTCTTTATTTGACTTTCATTCAGTGATTTGTCCTCTTCATTTTGGACCTGTGCCTGCAAGCAGAAAATATATAAAATGGTCAATAGTACATAGATAAATCAATCAATAAGTAAATGAAATTGAAATTTTGACAATTTATATAAAACTCAACACCTGTGAAAGTGGAGGGTATATATATATATTTAATGTATAGCAGCCAAGACCTACCCATGCTGGTAAGGCCTGTTGACCAGGACTGGACTGTGGCCATCTGTGGGTCCTCAGGAAATTTCGGACACTGACCAAGTCTGGACAGAGACTGACCTCTTCTGAGACTGAATCACTGTCGCTGGATTGGGGAAAATTATGATTGAACTTATTCACATGTTAAAAAATGTTTGTACAAAAATGTTGAAACATAGATCTATATTTCGTTTATTTTTTAAATTATGTTTAAGATTAATATAAACAATTATTAAGGAGGAATTAATGCAAATATGGGATTTCCTAGTGCACTGCTATCAATGAAACAAGATTTGTCAGAGGATGATTATGTTAAGTCACCTTCACTAGAGTGTAGCGGGCGGTCTGATGTATTATTTGTTTCAGATTTCGGACATGAAAAGTCGATATCTAAGGCAGAAAATTGAGGCTGTTCAAATAAATCCTAATTGCGCCTCAGAAGGTTAAATCATAGGGAACGGTGTTTGGCCGCCCGCTTCTGACTGCCTGTTTTCGACCAAATCCGTCTAAAACTAAAGAATGAATTAACGCTGAATGCTGAGGGAATGAAAGCTCTAAAATTAAATTAAAGAAGTGAGTGGCATGTTATCTGGGTAGTTCAAGACCCTGGAGATCGAGGTGGGATGTACACTAACAGTCTCCAATTAAGTTCAGCGAGGCGTACCTTGGAACAGTTTTTACAACTGTGTTCAACTTCTGCCTTTTGATCTCTTGTTGATCATCGGAGCCTGTAGTTAAAACTGCTGAAAAATTCTTCTTTACTTTTGCCTGTTTCAAGCTAAGTTTCTTGCGCTTCGTAACTTCCGCCATTTGCCCTGAGATATGTCTATCTCCGTACCAGGTAGTGGTCACATCAGGGCTTGGAGCTTCTTTACGAAAAACACAAGATCCAGATAGGGTCGGTGTGACGAAACTGAGGGTTCGCATAATAAAGATTCAACCTTCCATATTTAATTATACAGGTTAGGGTTAGCCTGTAAGTGACCAAAATATATGACGAGGCTCACCTGTGCAAATTAATGGGGACTGGTCCAGCTCTCCATCACGTCACACGGGATCTTGTCGGACAATGGGGACATACTGTTCAAGCATCCAGGATCCAGGATTATTTAGGAATGACAGGCCTCAAATACAAAGCTGACCTGACCCCCATTGGCGGGTTCGTTACCACTTTTCGGACCAATGAACCTTCGGACTATCGAGACGCCCCCGTCAGGTAAATATATAGCAATGGATAAATGTCGAGCCGACCAAGCCGAGTGCGAGCTACGTCCCTTCCGATTTAAGCTTTTTTGGTAGGCCTATCAACCGACACGGTTGGGCTTCTAGCTTAGGCCTAGCTAGTTAGCCGCCCAGGTCACAATCACCAAAATAAAATCAATTCGTCAGCTTCAAACCAAAGTCGTATTTATGTTAATTGACTTTATCATAAAAAAAATCTCGAAATTTTAATTTTTTCAAACGAGTGACAAAAATTTAATTCAACATCATAATTTCAATTTGTGCGACGAAAATTTATTTTCAATTTTTAACCCTCAACATTTTCAAAAGTTAATCTGTTATTAATGAGATTAAGTTCTATTTAACATCAGGCCTATAACAGGATTCTAACAGTTTGTCTTTTTTCTACAAACCCAGCTGGGTGATGACGTCACTTATTACTTTTTTTTTTTTTTTCAAAATGGACAGTACAGAAATTTGCAGAGGAAAAACCTTAGCATTCTCTGTGAATATATAGCGATCAGATCATCTCTGCGGCCCTGGTAGAGGGTATAAAAAATGTCACCGCCCTCATGTACAGAAAGTCAAGAACGGGAAGTTTTGACACAACAGTACGCAAATTGGCAATGTACGGTTTTGCGGGCAGAACTGGCCGGCTAGCCGGATCAAGGTGAGGAAAAAGGATTGAATGCTGTTGGTGGCCGTTCCCAGTTGTCCACCTGAGGTTGGTTGGAAGAGCGAGGCCAGCTGTTGCAGAACGTTTCCCTGCGTTCCCTGTTGTCCACCTGAGGTTGGTTGGAAGAGCGAGGCCAGCTGTTGCAGAGCGTTTCCCTGCGTTCCCTGCTGTCCACCTGCGGCTCCCTGGAAGAGCGAAGCAATAAGCTGTTGCAGAGCGTTTGCCTGTGTTCCCTGCTGTCCACCTGAGGTTGGTTGGAAGAGCAAAGCCAGCTGTTGCAGAGCGTTTCCCTGCGTTCCCTGCTGTCCACCTGAGGTTGGTTGGAAGAGCGAGGCAAGCTGTTGCAGAGCGTTTCCCTGCGTCTGTCCACCAAAAAGTTGCCCTGCGTTGGTTGCAGGAGAAAAGAGTTGCGAGATGAGCTGAGCAAAGTTGTTCCCAAATGGTCCAAAAAACGGGAAACCTTGAAACGGTAAGAAAACCGCAGACGCGGCTGGCCGTGTTTGTAGAGCGACGATGCCAAGTATCATCAGCTGCGCCAGCAATTTCGAGGCGATAAGAGACATCTGGTAGAAAATAAATATTCAAATGAAAATTACTGTGAAAAGCCAGGACGAGAGCACAAAAAAGAGGACAAAATATATTAACCCGTTAAAATTTTATGAATTATAAAACCTGTACTAAAATTGCCATTACATCTTTCATCTTACCGTTAAAACAGAAATTCCAATTTAATTCACCTTCTCAAGAACTCCCAAAAATTCGTTTGATATTATGCGCGGACAGCCGACAAAAATAGCAGTGATGGCGACAGCAATTCGTGGTGGTATTTATGTGTAAGCGCTGCACCTGTACCCTGAATTTCAAAAATTGTTCCTTCCCGGTTTTGGACGCTCCTCAGTGTTCGTAGAACCTGTTTCGCAAAGCAACTATTAACCAGAAATTTGTCTTAAATCCAACTCAAGAAAAATGAGTAGTTGACCAATCAAATAGAATTTTACTCGTGCGCCTGATACAAAAAAAAAAAAAAAAAAAAAAAAAAAAAAGACACCGGTAATCTTAAGCCAATACTTCATTAAAGTGGCCTTTTGCAGTGGCGAATTTGGGGGGGGGGGGGGGGGGCGCAGGGGAATCCTGACCCCATCCCCTTCGATTTCTGAAAAAATCCCACCAATGGTCCCATCTTGAAATTGGAATTTTGATCAGCTGAATCAAATGGCACCGTTTGACCTTTAAAATACCAAAATTTCTCGGGGCCCTTTAGCAAGCCCCGAACCCCACGCCAAAGGGGGGGGGGAGGGAGGGTCGGCTTCGCATCTGCGGACCCACCCCCCCTTCAAATAATCCTGAATCCACCCCTGTATTGTGAAGTGAACTGAAATAGACTAATTTTATCATGAACTTAAAATGACCAATTTTTAGTCATTTGATTAATTTAAGGGTCAAAGTTCCTTACTGAAACAACTGCATTCGAATTGATCAGCATCGTAGGAAAACTGAGATAGAACCATCTTGAACTCGGGGTGTGCGTTCGTCGCATGTCCTATGTGCGTGTTACTGCGCTGTCGTAATTGAGTATGTAGACGTTATAATGAACGAGTGCGTTCCGTTTAAATCTCAATAAACCCAGCTCGGCCGTGGGAGTAGAGAGAAAGAGAGGCACGATTTTAGATGTGCGTTTCTGATAGCCATGTGAACGTCATTTGGTGGGCGTGGAAACGATTACCTAATATTACCTTACTGTACGTTACTGTACACTTTTAACCTTAGCTGACTGTATTACAGGATTCCCCACGCCAAATCTTGTTCCTTGCATAATGATAAATATATGCTTTCGCTATCAGATTTCATAACTGTATAATCTTACGCGTTTAAATAAACGTGACATACATGAAGGTAGAAATTGTTATTGTATATTTTCATATAATTTCAAATAACATGCATGTTAAATGGCAAAGCTGTTATTATATAAAGTGCTTTAAACTGGATGAACCCAGAATAAAGCTAACGTACTCCAAACAAGGCTGGTACTTTGGGGGCTTGTAGTTGATAGAAGGTGGCGATAAGCATTGTGAAAATTTAAAAAAAAGGGAGGGGGGTATTTTTTCTCTTATTCTGTATTACATCTCCCAAAGATTCTATATTACTGTGCAAGCAGGTCATGGTGAAAAAGGTGGTAGGCACTAATGAAAAATTAGAAAAAACTCTGGATAGTCCGTTTTTTCACTTTTTGCCTCCTCAACACAATCAAGTTGAAGTTGACTTAATCGGCTAATTAAGTGTAAATGTACCGTTAAAGATGCATATAAAGTCAGTTTCTTTCTACAAAAGCCAACCAAATGCCAGTATTTAGTTTCAAATAGTATAACTAAGAGAATTACCAAAATGCATTGTTTAATTTTAATGTTTGAAGGGATTTTTCTGCTAGCATTCTATGCTGTATGTCAATGGGGCAGAAAAGTAGGTCATGAAAGTAGGTTAAATTTCTGACCAAAAACATTAAAGGAGCAGCTCTTTTACGGCTGATTGAGTGATCTATTCAGTTTATCGCTCTGCATGTCGAATTTATTTGAGTCGTATAAAAAATAGTAGAAGTGGTTCATATGTGTTACAGCAAGGAGTTATTACTGTTATAACTGGTTACAGGGAATCCACGCTCCACCGATGCTCGGTTTGTATGTACCTTTAACTTTTGTGATTACAAAAAATAATGACAAGTCTGATGGCGATGATTATAATAAGCACCGGTTTTTTAAAACTATTTTGCTGAGTTATTCCCCTCAAGTCAATTTACTTCGAGCAAAATAATGAAGAGAATATTCTCGTGCACTGCATATAAAGATAAAATTTTTGGATGTTATCAAATCAATTCAACCCAATATGAACACGGTTAACAAATCTGAATACATATCTATAAAACTTGAGACTTCTGACGCAGGAACACATACTACAAAGATACATTTATTGATTGTTCGTAGCTGTATGCCATCAGTCTTGCTATACACTGTAAAAGCAATAATTTTTCTCAAGAACCATCAAATCCTTGAGAGAGATTACCTTTTATATCATAATTACTCAAGTAATTTTTTAACATGCCAGTTTATATACATACTGAAATATCTATGTTATAAAAAATAATAATAAAAAAAATAATAAAAAGACTTGGATTTGATGTACATGTTCAGTTACGATCATATGAACTAATTACACTGGCAGTAACAACTTACTTTTGTTGCTTTCATGACCAGACTAAAATAATGATAACAGAATTTTCTGAGACACTCATGTGGCTGCCCTCACTTCCCAGGGTTCCCAATGTTAAAAAAAAAAAAACAGTTACAACAAACAAGAACATCTCTTGTTCTCAGCCTTGTTCATAACAGCATGCTGTCTTTAAAAAAGAAAATGACAGAATTTTGGATGAAGCATAGGTAGCACTTACAGCACAGCACCTTTGTTTTGAAGACGTTTGATTTTTGGTGTAATACACATTGCTACAATGACACAATTAGACCCTTTCCACATCGAGCATTACAGTTTTCTGCGCATCTCCAGTTCGAGCGATAAACAAATGAATAGTATGGTTTTTTGATAGGAGAATCACTTAAATGGATCAAGTTTTTATGCGCGTTGAGCCATTTCATACACTGGAGCTTGTGAAAGGGAGTAAAAAAAGCATTCTGATAGCATAATTAAATGTAGTCAGCAAACTGTTGTAATAAAAAATGCACCGCTTGATGTGGCAAGGGCCATTTACCGCAGCTGTGCAAGTGTCAGATCATGGCGTATCTTCCGTCAACTTGTAATCAACTGCCTATTAAAAGGGAGTATGGCCACAGCCATGCAATGACCCTATCACTTTAAGTATATGTTGGTATCTGTACATCAATGTCACTCGCAAGCAAGATAAACCACAGGCTACAAATACAATCTATGTTTACTAAATTATTCCAAGTGAGAGAAGATACTGTGAATTCTCAATGATAATAACTACTGACTTCTGTAACCACTAGCTCTAGAAAATAAGTTCCACAAACAGCCTGCTTGTGGCTCATGATAGTTGCCATGCAGGGTGTCTTTAAACCTTAGTACTGAGGCGCATTTGTTATGAACCAGAGTACCAAAGGGTGCTACAGTCATGGCAAAACAGGGTACCATTATCATGGCACAATTCTCATGGTACCACTTGGTACAATCTGTAATGGTACTACTTGGTGCAGACTGTCATGGTACCACTTGGTGCAATCTGTAATGGTACCACTTGGTGCAATCTGTCATGGCACCACTTGGTGCAGACTGTCATGGCACCCCCAAGTCGTAATTTGGCAGGATACAACTTGGTTAACTTGTTATGGTACCACCTGGTGCAATTTGTCATGGTACCATTGATACAATCTGTCATGGCACCACAAGGTGGTGCATTTCCTATGGTGTCTGATGTCATCACTGTTGCATACTTCCATGAAGCCCAGTTCCCTTGAAACCCTGCTCTGGGTAGGCAGCTAGAATATAGCAGAAATAAAATGATGTGTACACAGTTTGCTCTGGACAGGCAGCTAGAATATAACATTATGTCTACAAAGTTTGCTTAGTTACCAAAGCAACCTATCAGGACAGAGGTAGACTGGTACAGTCCAAATGTTATTCTTTATCTCCATTTCTTAAAAATTTGCTCTCCTTTTATATCATGTTATTTTGTCAAACAATCTATTATATTATATTATGTTTCCCCTAAAAGTATTAATTTCATCTGGAGTCTCCAACTGCACTGTCTTCAAAGATAAGTGTTATGTATGCTTGTAAGTATGCCAGTAAGTATTATATATTGAAGTAAGGACCATCTTTAATTTTACCACCCTCCAACATTCTCTTGTGACCTCCCCATCACAAATGTACATGGCGTGCATTTCATTACAAGAGGAATACACTACAGTTAGTCCATTTGAAAGCCTTTCATCATTTCTTACTGGGCTTTAAGATCTAAATAGTATGTCATTCTCTTCACAAGATTTTATACCTTTACCACCATTATAAATATAAATCTTGTTTGATACACTATGGATACATCGTCATCATCATCATCATCACGACCCACCTCTGGCAAGGTCATCCATCATCAGGGCTTCCTCCGTGGGCTCATCAACCTTCAGGTACAGGATATCTCCAGGAAAAATATTCAAACTGCCCAGTTTAGCATGGTCATCTGTTAAGTGCTGACCACCAAGCATAAGGTGCTGGTCAAATGGAGCCACCGAGAACTGCCTCATTATCTGAAATGATAACAAGAAAATATACACAAATAGAAAGCATGTCAGGTTTGTAGCTAGGAAGTTCAAAAGGGGGGGGGGTCTATTTATGGAAAAGTGGACCTTCTTACCATCTTGCATGTGTAGTTGACCTAACTTGAAAAATGGCATAGAATCTATCAGATCAAGCTTTGATTCAGGGGACACCTGTTCAAGGGGAGATTCTGTTAATATGTTGGCCTGCCTGTGTTCCCTTATCAAAATGAAAAGTACAGTATGTGGCAAGAGGTTCGCAAGAAAAATTTTGCTGCTGCTAATTTGCAGCCATATTGCAGCAAAATTGCAAGAAGGAACTGCAGTTTGCAGAAATATTGCAGCAAGCCTGCTTTTTGCTAAGGGTTACCATGGTTTTCACTCATGCAATCTCATTAAAGTTATTTATACATCGCTGAACTCAAAGTTTACATGTAAAGTCATTTCTATTTTGTTATTCAATTTGAAATCTTTTGTGAAATTGCTACGTACCTGTAATTTCAGATCTCTGAGACTGTTATCAGAGGATATTATGAAATCTTTCTCCCCTCGCACTTTCCTATGTCTACCACTTCTTCGCAATTGGCAAGAGTCAAGCTTCTGTAACTTCTCAGGGGCTATTGTCAATGCCTCTGACTTCTTTCTTTTCCCTCCATTTGCCTAGCAAATAATGAAAATAATTTACCAGGACACAATGTTTATTATGTACAGACAGTCTAATTATAATTATGATTAGCACTCCATATTAAGCCAGTCCAATCCCAGTGTTGCACCACCCACCATAATGTTAAACTGTCTCATTATGATTAGTTCACCATAGAACAATCTCATTATTCTACTGTCCCTTCCACTTTAATTGTAACCGATGGTAGTTGTGTGCCACTGAAATGGGTTTTCATAATTATCTTATGTCTAATTATGATTACCTCACCTAATCTTTCTGTTGTCCAGCTGGCTGCCATCATAAAGTAAAACTGTTTAATATGCGTCTAAATCATGATTAGCTCACTTAAGTAAGCCAATCTAATCACAGTTTTTCCAACTACTGTCATTGTAACTGATACAAGTTGTGTGCCATTGAAATATTTATATTTTTTCATGTTTAAAATAGAAACTTTCATCATAAAGTCTACTCAGAAGGAGAGTACTAAGTAATATGGGCTCAACTTCAGTGAGAATGCACCTTACAAAAGCTTACAGAATACCTGCATAAATTCAGGGTCATCCCTGTCAGAGTTTTCTGCTGAGCTGGCAGCTCCGTTCTTAAAGTCTGGCGTAATTTTCCGGACAAATATCTTGGCGTCTCTGTACTGCTGTCTTTCTTGTTGTTCTTGCTGGACGCGTGCCTGGCAGCAGTCAGTGCAGGTCTCTGGGGAAAGAGAAACTTCTTTTTAAGAGAGAGCCAGGTTTGGGGACAGAAATCAAGGAGTTTACCTACCGAGTGCAAGTCACTGGGGAGTGGGGGGTGGGGGGAAGAGACTTCTTTTTAAGAGAGACAGGGGACAGAAATCAAGGAGTTTACTGACTGAATCATTTATTCCTTATTAAATTTGAACAAGTTGAGAATAATGTAATGAACAGAATAAGGTGCACATAATATGATCACTTGACCGGATACAGCAGGTGCGAGTTACCTGGTACTGTAGAAAAGGAAACTTTCCCGCTCTCTTCTTGCTTGACACACAAAAACTGAATCTCCACATCCACATCAAAGGCTTTCTTCAAGATTTCCCATTCCTGAGGCCACACCAAGGATAGTCTGAAACAGCAGGGCATAGCCTTTATAATGGATTAATAATGTTATTATCACGTCTTCTATCAAATGTCACTGAGCTACTGATCTATACTTACATGTCAGTCTTGTCCTCTATCAAATGTCACTGAGCTACTGATCCATACTTACATGTCAGTCTTGTCCTCTATCAGGTGTGGCTGGAACATGAAGCCTCCATGTGGACAGAGAAGGAGGCTGTTTTGAATCGCAGGGACTGTGTCAAACCTCAGAGGATCTCTAACAAAAACAAAATGTGATCAGAAGTAACAAAGAGGATGTTTAAAATATAGCAGAGTTGCTTCTCAACAAGTTTAATAATGTATTTTTGAACTTGTTGGTGAATAATTTAATTGGAGCTTTTTTGGTCTTTAAGTTCAGCTTAAATTAAAAGAAAATTTAAATAAATAAATTCCTACAAAGAAATTTCATTACATTTGAGGCGCAGGGCAAAATATAAAGGAAAAAAAAAATACACAAAAAAAAGACAAAATCCATAGTATTTAAACACAAGTAAAGATACAGTCCATAGCATTAACACACAAGTAAAGATACAATCCATAACATTTACACACAAGTAACAATATAGTCCATAACATTTACCTGATAAACTTTGTCCACTGCTCCAGGAACCCTCTGTTAACAATGTTCAGCACCGACAGTCCCATCTTCCAGGCAGGACGATTGCGAGAATGGAACAGGTCAGAGAGTGCATTGCGCTGGGTCATTGCAAGAGTCTTGTTCAATCTCTGAGCCTCCTGGACTTCCCTCTGGATTTGCTAAAACATTTCAAATTTCAGGTATAATTATTATTCTATATAATTTGAAGACAACAAACTTATAGAAAATAAAATAGAGGTGCCCTTTTTACCAGGTTTCCATAATTATACTTCTAAGTAAAAAGGCACCTGAAAAACATAAATTCATAAGGCTAACCCGATTCTAAAACGTAATAATTTGATAGTGAGAAAACTGTTGAGGATTCAAAGAAAATTCAGTTGTGTTGACTTCAGGCTCCAAAAAATTAAAGATAAAAATCTTAAATTTTACTTCAATAAGTAGTAACCCACCATGCACGTTACACAGGGTTCTGTGCCGTATATAAACTCTGGTGCATGGGGAAAATAGACCTTCAATCTCGTCCAAATATCTGACGAAACCAACCGCCTACACGCATCATCTGTACTCAGATTGCCTACAAAAATACAACAAATATGATTGCAACCCAAACATTGTTATATGCACACAAACAAAACATAAATAAGGTTAACACATTAACTTACAGCCAACCAGAGGCAAATTAAGGGTGGCATATATCTAACTCTTTTATCTATCAATTTTAGAAAGTCTTGGAGGCTGCAATTCAACAAAGCATAAAATTTTTCACCGCTTGTGTTTAGAAAATTTCTCATTGGTAAAAAACATACCATGTGCTTCACATAGAGCATCTTCGTTGAAGGAGAATCCAACCGTATCAGGACCATCACCATCCATAGAGTCTCTCTCACATTTACCACCTACAGAACAGACGCTTCATTAGAAAATTACCCAGAAAGCACAAACCTCCACCAAGGCAGCTTAATTTTCATTATTGATTAATTGAAAAATTAATTAATTGTTAAAAAGCAACCAACAAAATCTAATAACTCTGCACTGATCCCATTTTGAAAGGCTTCAATTTCACATCTTCAAACCTTTTTCTATTTCTGTCATTTTATACGTTACTTACAAGGGAACATTTTCACTTACTTAAAGAAATTTGTTCATCTTGGTTTTCATCGTTCAAGCTGCTAGCACCATTTTTTAAAAGACTGGATTCCAGATCCTCCAGCACGAGGCGTTTCCAACTTCTCAGGGAAGCTTTGCCCACCCAATAGCTGCCTGGTCTAAAGTAAGAAATAGGTATTCAGACATAGGGCAAAATGGGTTTAGGTCTAAAACATGGCATCAGACTTGGGGGGGGGCGGGGGGGGGGGGGGGCTTTTATAAATTGAGAGGAACATCTAACTGGACAGGTCCGCTTTAAGAGATCAACAGCTTTACAGCTTGGCTATTAGGTAAGAGAGTCACCTAAACAGAGCCTCCCTCCCCCCATCCTTCCCCCTAACCCCTTGACAGAACCACTGAACTTAACAGCTGTACCTAATGCTTAAGTTTCGGGAAATATAAAGAAATTACCTGTCAAGAAAAATATAAATAAATAAATAAATAAATAAATAAATAAATAATATATAATTCAAATCGTAGAATTTATTAATATTTCACAAAAATCTAACAAATCATGAAAATCAGAATGATGTCAGCAATAGGCCAGTCTCCACCTCTGCCATGGTGCACATACCCGTCCACTTGCACTTTATTTTTCAGTAAAGCTGTGATGTACTTGTTGTCCTCAGTCATTCTCGTCTTTGTCCTGATTACTCGACACCGCTCCTTGACACAGTCTAGACACATCTGACTGCTGGTAATAGCAAATAAATAGATAATTAATTAATAAATAAGTAATAACTTTCATTTTAATTACAATAGTACTTCCAGGTTTCACTTGTAAGTTTAAGCTTTCCTGAATAAATTTTTTATGCAATGAAGTTGTACCTTTCAATTTCAAACACTATAAAATGTACCTTTTCAGTCTTGGGCTCCCTTTGTATTTGGCATAGATTGTCTCTGCCTGAAATTATATACAAATAAAATGATCTTTCTGTGTGTCTCATTGAAAATTCACATTCTAGAAAATAAAATTGCAAGATGACAAGTAATTTTCATTAAGTTTAAAGGTAATGATGAACTTGGAAATTTGATTAGAAAAAATCTTTAATGTCAAATGAAATCCATAATACAGACTTTGATTTGATGGAATTCTGCTTGTGTGTTAGCAATTTTAGACAGTAAAGAAATCACTTACTGCCTCCACACTTATACACTTCATCTGTGGAACTTTGTCTGGATTGATTCTGTGGACAAAATAATAAAAATATGATACAGTAATATTATCATAAACCACTACAATATCGTACTGTCAAATCTTTCAAAATAAGAAATTAATCAATGTTCCCAAACATATTTGACAGGCAGATGGGGTACTTACTTAAAATATCAAATGGGACAAAAAAAAAAATCAATCAATAAATGTGTTAGTTGAGACAAAAGAACACATTCCTTTACCTGCCATGTGAACACAACAATGCTGTATTATCTACTGCTGGAGGTTGGAGGTCATCTTGGAGCCACTTTGACACCCAAGCCGTCTCGATCCACTCAAAGTCTGCACCTGAAGCAATGATGGTTCACTACCATACTGTAAGTCACTCACATAAATTTATATCAATATTAATGGAAAAAAGCTCAATACACATCAGAGCCAAACAAATCTGATCATGATTATCTTCTTTAACGTTCTGATGGTATAATGGTTTGATAAAGAAGAAGAAAAAAGAATTCATTATGCTTAATTAAATAATATTTGGAGTTTCACATACTTAACAAAACTTGTTTCAATCATTCCTTCAACTCAAGGAGTCTATAGATTAGTTAAGACAATTGCGCTTAACCTTTTTTCTGACTACTGTGTTTTCAATTATTACTATATGAATAAAAAATAATTTTAAGTTAACAAGAGAAATGTTATCCAGAATATCTTTAAAAGCTGTACAAGTTTCTAAACAATATGCCCAAAGTGTATATCATTTAATTTATCAATCACTTAATTCACAAGTCTTAAGAGTCAAAAGGTTTATATAAGAGTCAAAAGGTTAATATAAAATTCCCCTCACCCAAAACACTGTAACATACCTTCTTTTACTTGCATCTTGTCATATAAAGTCAAAATCTCCTGGTGTCTGGCCCGACCCATGGCTACATTTTTATCCTACAATTATAAATACTCAATATTAAACTTAACATTTTAGTTCTTATACATTTTACTTCTTTTACTTTTTTTTTTCTGGCAATGTTTAAATGAATGAACATTTTGGTAACCTTTATACCTTTAAATTAACCCATGTTAAATTGTAGTTTTAAAATCAAAGATAATATAATATGCAGGGCTTGACACTAACTTTTATGACCACCTTTCCAAAATACTAGTAAAGCATGCCCTATCCTTCAGCTTCAATTGTCAGAACTGAACTTTTGCCTGTCCCAGACAGTCGGACAGTCATTAGTGTCGAGCCCTGATATGCCACTTCCATACAGGGCTTTCCCCAGGATTTAGGGTGGAGGGAGTACAAAATGGTAATCTGTAACTTAGTCAAAACTTTACAGGGAGTTCAACTACAAGTATACCATCATTTCCCAATAATTTCATAAACCGTTTAGCAATTTTTGAAAATATAGGCTGTCTTTGGAGGCCAATGGCCGTCCAAATGACAACCAAACTGTTCTCTGGGGAAAGCCTTGCTTCCATATGGCACAATATGTCAGGTTACCCTCATCACTGTCATGTCCTGGACCCAATCCTCAAACTTGGCATTGTCTCTACGCACACATCCTTCCAACCAAGCCGGCATCTGGATATCTGCACCTGCTGAAATATATATTAAACAAATAAATAAATACTAAATAAGTATTAAATGAATAAATATTAAATAAATAAATACATGAATAAATAAATAAAAATTTAGCAACAAATCGATAAATCATTTAATTCAATTACTTAATCGATAAATACATTGCTTAATAAATAAATAGTTCAATAAAAAGGTAACTAAATAAAAAGATAAATAAATAAATAAACCTTGTTACCTGGTGACACTAGAGAAGAAGCATTCCTTCACAAGAAGGCAGGCTGTACAAGAAGTCAAACACTAACCTTCAGGTTTTTCCCTGTCACTACCATCCATGTTTCTCCTCCGATACACCAGCATGTAAGCATTTCTAGAGGCATGGTATCCTTTGGCTGCCTTGGGTTTGGCTGGCCCCTTACTACCAGCATCTAGGTTATATTTAAATGGGTCAATCAATGAATCAGATTTTTAATTAAAGAGATTACTAATCATTTATCTTTCTATTCTGTAGTTTGCATGGTTAGTTATTTATTCATTTACATACTCACGAACAGCATAAAAACCTTCACCATGGAAGTTATGTATTTCCCTTTGTTGGCTTGTCAAATAACAACTTAATTAAAAAAGTTATTGATGCTGTTTAATAGGATTTTCAAGATGGGCCAGAAATGATTAGTGGTGATCCACTGATCAATCATTACTAATAATGAGAACTATTTTGGCAGAGGTCTATAAACTCTCAGTCCTTTTCCAGTTTTACCTGGGATCTCATCTTCGTTTCCCAGCTGCAGTTTCTTTCCTCCCATCTTCTCAATCTCCTCATCATTGAACTTGTGCCAGGTGCCCCTGCTTCTGTCCTGGATGTGTGCTATGTAGTGGCCACTGTAGGCACTGGGGCCTCTATGTATTAACACTGCACACAGATCATACTGGACACTGTGCTCTGAAATAGTACATATGTATAAATCAGTGTATGAATATATATAATATGTTTACATATTTATCACTGTAGGCATTGCGTATTGACACTGCACACAGATCATACTATACACTGCGCTATAAAATAGTAAATAAAAGCCCTTTTCACATCCAGCTTTAGTTTTGTATACAACCCCAGATTGAGAGATAGACAACTTAGTAGCTTTGCTATTACAGAAGAGTCACCTCAACAGATTCCCTGTGATCAACACGACCAGTTAACCAGATTAAGTTTCATTGGGGCTTGTGAAAAGGAGAAAACAGCTGTAGCATAATAACACATTAGGACCAGCGTGGACTGATGTAGTATAGGAAGCTGTACCTCTTGAAGTGAAAAGGGCCTTCGGAATACTGCAGTGTTCTCTGTATAGTAAATTGAGGTTTTGTAAAGAAATAATATGATTTAGTACTAACAGTGTCTAAATGCATTCTAATAATGGCCTCTATAACTGCAGAATCTGAACTNAAGCCCAAATTTTACGTGGAACGAGTTGAGATTATAGGTGACCTAAATCCAAGAGATGGGTACGCAGGCCCTAGTAGTCTAGGAGGAGAAGCGGTAACGGTGACTTGGCGGCGGAGCCGCAGGAGCCGGCGGAACATACGGGTCGGGACTAAAACCATGTGTACCGCCAGCGCCTACGCTGGTGGTATAAATAGCACTACCATCTCACCAGTGTAATACCATACCTGGCAGCTCTATGTATTTGCTCATGTCCAGTATCTCTGGGAACTGGATGTATGTGTTCAGTTTCTTCTTGTGTCCTGTTGTCCTGAAAAAAATATATCAAATGATCTGTATTCTCACCTGTCAAAGACATGCCTGATAATATATCAAATGGACTGAATTCTTACCTGTCAAAGACACAGATGAGGAGCTGCATGTATTACCTGTCAAAGACACACCTGAGGCGCTGCAGGTATTCTTACCTGTCAAAGACAAACCTAAGCAGCTGTAAGTTCAGCACTGGGGGCAGGGACCTCAGGCTGATCTTCCTTGTTGCATTCTGTTTGGAGCCGCACTGCTGGCACATGTACTGGTTGTCTCCCTCTAGCTTCTCCTCCTATCAATTTTAAATAATAATAATAATAATAATAATATATGCTTTCTAGTCTTGCATGATGTTAAATGTCAACCGCCTTGTTTGCGTGAGGCTATTTCGGTTGTTTTCCATCAAATCAGATTAAAGTGTACAAAAGACCAGAGCTTTAGAAATTCACATTATTAAAAACATACCAGTGCAGTGAAAAAAAAAAAAAATAGCAGCAAAATGTATATATATTTATATTCACTATTTTTCAGCCCTTTTTGTGACAGATGGCAATACCTCCAAGAATTCCTCAATACATTCTGGTAGTTCTCTGTGGCCTTTGATGTTCAGGTCTAACTCATTGAATTCTGACATCCTCTCAGAGCACCTGCCACAGCCTTGACACCTAATAATAATAATAATAATAATAATAATTTTAGACCATATACTATTAACACAGTAGAATGACTCTGTACACGTAAGTCTAAATATTCTTAGCACACAAAACAACATCCTATCTACCAACTACAAGATCTAAAGGGCAACACCACCAACTGGGTATGTACCACGGGCTGGGCGAGGCACACCTGGTGAAAGTCTTAATCCTACCTGGTGACATAGGCATACTGTCCACTAAACTGCTGCTGGACAATGTGACGGACAGCGGGGTTGGCCTGGGTGGCCAGGCTCTCCTCAAGCAGGGACATAAACAGCTTGCAGAACTCCTGGGCATCTTGCTGCTGACCTGCGTCCAGACCCAGGCAGTGGATTAGGCCAGAGGGGTCGATGTACCTGGTAAATGTATTACACAGTGGCTGATAAAGAAATAAATGATCCTATGTTGCTGTTCATATGAGACAAGGTTCAATAGGACAAAGTCAGCCAACATAAACTTCTTTGATGAAACAATGACAACTTTGCAAATAGTTTATTTGATGCACGCATGCACGTACACACAAGCACACAAGTACACAAGCACACACACACACACACACACACACACACACACACACACACACACACACACACACACACACACACACACACACACACACACACACACACACACACACACACACAG
>NW_019773614.1:445411-482324 GCF_001039355.2 Lingula anatina | reverse complement strand
CTTGGTCACTGCACTTTGGGGTTTGACAGAACCATATGGGGATGTGTCAGCAGCTGACCCTCTGGTTAACATTTCTGAAGTTTTGTAAAAAGATCTGAAATAACTGTGTTCATCATACAAACACTGCTGTGATTGAATACATGAATAGAGATAACTAATTAAAAGTTATGTAGATGATTTTTTTCTTGCCTACCAGACAGAAAATTTTAATTTTAAAATTTAAAGTATGTCCTGCTAATAAAAGAATTGTGTGAGAAATATTTCTGCCTTAGTATAAAGTGGAATGAATTGAGAGGCTAGAGTGATGGTTTACCCAGTGCACTCCTGTTTTCTTCATCTTGGTATTCATAAATTGCAGCACGGAATGTTGGGTTGTGAAACCAAACTTGAAGATAAGTGTTCACATAGCAAGTAGCACCAAGGTTCTTGAGTCCTACAAATGCATTCTGAAATACAAATAAATAAACTGATTTATTAATCATGTGATAATTGGAATTAAAGATTGCTTTTTTGTTATTACTTAAAATATATATATGCATTTCCTCACAAATTACTTGAAAATGTAAAAGTCATATCTAGAACTGAATTTTGGATTTTGAGCTACATTTCAATTTACGGGTGCCTTTAATATTCCAATGTAATCACCTCTTTTCGTCTTTCTGTTTCTGGATCCTCAATGTCATGCCAGTTGGAGTCATCAATTTCCCCCAGCCACTCTCTCTCTCCTAGACAGTTCAGACAGTTAGGGTTACCTTTGCAGTTACGTCTGAAATTAATTATCAGGCATGCTGAAAACTTTTTTTAAAAATAGCCAAATATTCAAAACCAGCAATTATGGAACATTTGTTGGACCAAAGACTTTTCCTGGGCCAGCTGACAAAAACTTAATCTGGTTGCTAGCAGATGTACTAGAGGTAACTACAGAATCTAAATTTACCAGATAATGAAATACTGATCCAAAAAGAAAATTTAAAATTCTGCTAATTTAATTGAATAAAATCATTAAAAAATCCAATCTTTTGCCATCCTATACCCAAAATATCAGTCATATCAATCAGACTCATCATCACCATCAGACTACAGATAAAACATCACAACACTGGTGGTGTCCTTGTCAGAATGGTTACAAACAGAACCATACCTGCATGCCCCACGTTTACAAGGTTTCAGGTGTATCCTGTATGCAGTCTCCACATGTTCCCAGGTCACTGCCTCTGGCTCCACTGTCTCTGCCCACTGCCATGCTGCCTTGTCCAACTGCTGTTTGGGCGCCATGTCTGGATTGACAAATCAGAAATGGGAAGCAAGAAAAGAAAACAAGGCAATCCTCCATTCTCTGACATAATACATTTTGCCATCGCCAAAGACAATGGTAAAGCATTGGTCCAGGCTCATCCGTAATACTCATGTATGTTGTGACAATAAGGTACAAAGTAACTTTTTAACGTTAAACCGTGTGGTGGTGGTACAAATACTACACTCTTCTCGTTTTCCAGTTGCGACATGAATAATAAAATGCCTGAATTTTAAGAATTTTAAGAATATTATATGAAAATTCTGTCGAGAAAGCTTTCGTATTTCCAAAGCCGAAAAATTACAAACATTGCAGCTGTGACAGCAAACATAGGAAAAGGAATTGTTTTACCAAAACACAAAGTTTACATTCCATAAATATCATTTCATAGAATTGCAATTGTTGTATGGTATATCATAAATAAATAAATTGCGCAGCTGATTCAATATCCTTACCAGTAACGGAAAGAAATATGTTTTCTTGATTCTATGACAGAAAATTGTCTGCTCTCGGTCGCCATACTTCCCGCTTTACCCAGAGTGCTTTGTTCTCCGTTTTAAAAATAAATATATTAGCAAAATTTATAAACTTATGCATAAAATTCTAGATTAATGACTCAGTTTCAACTATTGATAGACTTGTGATATATTTTACCTAATGTTTGTGCACTTTTCTTACATCAGTAAGAACCAGATACCCGGATGGAATTGTTTTCATTGGATTCATCATGGCCGCCTCCTTTGAAGTTCAGGCAGACAAGAGAGGAAGTTGACCGTTGAAGGTAACTTTACAGTCCACTAATGAAATAAAGGAATCAAAGGCTAGTTTTTTTAAGGACAAGAACAGAGCACCAGTAGCTTCCAGATAGGTGGGTTCTTTACTTTAACTACCTTTGTATTTTTAAAAAGTTTTGTTTATTTTTATTCCGACGTTCAACGTCTCTCCCCCTTTCCCTTCCCTCTATCCCCTTGCTCTCTCTCCCCCCGCTTTCTCTCTCCCCCTCTCTATCTCTCATAATTAAGACAACTTTTCAAACTCACTCATTATTATCGTTCCCCCTCCCTCTCTCTCTCTCTCTCTCTCTCTCTCTCTCTCTACTAGTATGTACTGTACATGTATGTATGTTTATGAAGTCGGCATACTTAATATATATTTATTCATTTTCCATTCATCACCATAATATAGACTGAAATGGCAAATAATGATGGAGAGAAGTTTGAGTATCACACACCCGAGCACCCGCTCCCTGAGGAGATCCAGAAAATGGAGCGTGGTGAAACGGTTTGCAAGTTCTGTGGTGTCAGTTATCTCATTCATCGAGAGATCAAGGCTTTAGAGGATAAATTAACAGCAACACAGAAGGAGCTGGAGCGCTATAAAGTTAGTGCCATGTTTAAAGGACACTTCACAGAAAGTTTGTTCTCAACGTACTATTGTATTTTCGGCTGGAATGGACATAAATTGAAACTTTATTGATATTTGCCTTAATATCAAAGACAGGATCAATTTAGAAAGGGTTTGTGCCATAGACTAATCTAAATGAGACTTACACATGTAAAGGCTAAGGTCAGTAAGAGGCAGCTCTTAGGAAAAGGGGGAAGGAGGGTTCTTAAGTCGTCACATTTTGAGCTCCGTTATGTTGGGAGCTTTGGAGGTACACAAGAGTAAATAGCTGAAATGAAGATGGCTGACAAATCTAAAATGCTTGTAAATCATTCAGAACTTTATTTCAACTTCTAGGGATGCGACGAAAAAGAAAGACTGATGAGACAAGAGCTCAAAGTTGTTCAGGATAAATTTGAAGAACAAAAACAAACAATAGAAGCTAAAGATGCCATGTATGTATTGTGGCCTGTGCTCTTAACTATGGAATGTTTTTTTTTCATTGATGGTGATTATATTTATATCATTCAGCTCATTGTAAAAGACAGAAAGAATCTTGATGGAATATTTAGGGCTCACCATTATAGCACATCTTATTCTGGCAGGTTTATCTTCAACAATTGCAGCTGTCGCTTGATTTTTATAAAGTAAATCAAACTATATTACGATGTTTTCATTGTCACAGTGTACAATTTCATTTACATTGAAATTATCAGTGTGCATAATAATTTCAGTTTGTCAAAACTTAAACAACAAGTCAGTGACAAAGAAGAAAACATAAACAGATTAAAATCATCTTCAAAAGAATTGGAGGAAAGGCTTGGAAAAAGCATTCAAGATGGAGAAAAGTGCAGGTATTTTAAAAAGTTGGAAGTTGGAAAAACACTGTTATATCTGAGATTTAGTGTTAATGCATAATCTGTAGCATTTGTCCAACTCTTATCCTAAAACAGTTACTGCACATGTATACCAAAATATTAGGAGATAACTATTTTTTGGCTTAGTTGAGCATTAATATGTTTTGGGCAATTTGCCAAAAATGTGTCAAGTATTGAAGTTTTTGGACCAAACAGATGCAAGTTGTATGTGAAATTTCAACCAATATTTTTTGGTTTCTTTCACTCAGCAAAAGCACTTATCTGGTGAAATAAAATCCATTCCGTCAATTGTTAAATGATAAATGTTAAATTTTATCATTCGTTTGTTGTTCAAAGCTTAATTTCTCTTGTAGACAAATGAACATAAGTATCCCATTCAATAAGTATTATTTATTTACTTATTTATTCATTTATTTGATATATTTATTTATTCATTTAATTTATTTATTTTTTTACTATGCAAATACAGATTACAGCTGAATTCCCTGCGTCAAAGTCTTCCTCCTTTGATACTTACCCTTCAACAGCAGAAATCCAGTCTTCAGAACATCCAGACGTTTGTTGAACATAGAGACCGCATCACGAAGGAGGAGTTTGCCAGGATCAAGACCGCTGTCCACAAGATTTGTTCTGCTGAACTTTCAGGTATGCTTAGGTCATTTTGTGTGGCTGACATGCTGAACCTGTTACAGGCATATGGACATATGGACTCAGGGTTGTAAAAAGTTTGTGGGATTTTTTTTTTTTTTTTTTTTTTTTTTTTTTTTTTTTGCTGGACTGACTATAAATTGAAAATGGCATCTCATAAAACTGTTACCCTTACACCAATTGAAGACAGTTTTCTAACAGTCTTTATAAATTTTATTGGTCAAGACTTTAAGGACCAGCTGTTTCAGCATGTCTTGCATGGAACATATAATACTTCGGGTTTAGGCAGGAGAGCTGATAACCATGCATTTGTTATATGTCCTAAGTTAGAGGTCATCCAATTACTTGTGATAGATTTTTCTGGAACTTCAAGATAAATCCATGATTTATTAATGACCATTACACAACTAAAGAAAAATCTTTTAAAAACCACAACTATTTGGAGTGAAAAGCCAGAAAGTGGCCAAGGGGCTAATTTCAGTGAAGTTTGTGAAACATTAACTGCCACCATCCTTGACAATTAACTGATTTTCTGTTTACTCCCAGAAACACAGAAGTCTAAAACAAAAGTCACAGAGCTGGAGAAGGAGAACCAGGTGTTACAGGGGAAGTTAGCAGAGCTGACAGACACTGTGACAAACTATAAATCACAGCAAGACAAACTGAAAACTGAGCACGACCAAGCTGCCATCTTGTTACAGGAGAGAGACGCATTGCAAAAGGAGTTCACAAGTGAGCTTGAAATTTATCATATTTATTATTATTTTGTATTTGTGTGATTTTTTTATTAGAGCTTTTCCATAATTAAAAGCATCACCAGTTGATTACCATATCACCTAGTGCTTATGTTTTTGAGGCCTAGTGGGATGTCTCATGTATCCCACCCTTTACACAATTCAATAAAATTTGATAGACTGGTTCCATTGTTTTTGAAAAAGTAAATGGAGTTGAAAGTTGGAAATTTTCTAATATGTAGTAATTATTATTTTTAAATTATTAATAAGCCAGTGAATTAGTTAAAATTGTTTTAAATTAATCATTACATGTTTTGTGATATGGCAGGATCTTGTTGTGTCTTGATTTGGACCGGAGTCATTGTGCCAGCTTATAAAGGTTTAACATATGATTTTCTTGTTACAGACCTGAAAAACCAGTATGAGAAGTCTGTTACAGAATGCAGAGCAGTTACTTTCCAAGCAGAGCAGTATAAAGAACAACTAAGGTATCAAGAGTATTCAAGTATATATTACCAGTAAAATCATAATGAAATATAATCATTATCAGATCTGAAGTTAAGGTGCTTCCTTTTTGATCCAGGGCCAAATCCCAGGAAGTCGAGAACACCATAGCACAGCAGCGCAAAAGAGACCAGACAGCGGAATCTAACGTGACCAGACTCACCCGTGAGCTGAAGGCGGCCGAGGCGCAGCTGGCCATGAGTGAGAAGGAAAGGGATGCTCTGATCAAGAGGTTTGACGAGCAACGGAGAACTGAGCAGGAGATAAAAAACAAGGCGTCTGCCACAGAAAGTGAGTGTACAATAATGAGAGATGGTTTTCATAAAAAGAACTCAAGTTGAAGGAGGGTCCTAAATTTAGGATGAAAAATTAGTCTGTGATCAATATACATATGTACATTAGGTGGTGTAGATACAGCAGTTATTTTTCTTACTTTATTTCTGGTAAAACAGAGTCTGACATTATATCATTATGTATCTGCTAAGTTCAAAATAGTCTAAAATCTTCTCAAAGTTAGCTGGACTTTTGAATTCAGTTCTTTTATGCAACCAGCCATTATTGTTCGTCTTACTACACAACTTGTGTTTCAATCTGTAATTTCAGATAAAACAGAGGAAATGAAAACAGCACTGTATAGGACACAGGAAGAACTGATGGCTCTAAAAGCAGAAAGGTAACTGGCCATTGAACCTAGGCATTACTACTGTCACCATTGGTGACTCTCATATTGTTCATAAAATTTAGGTTAGTTAGTCTTAAAACACTTTTTCTTATCTCAGCTGTCTAGTTCAGAACAACCAACCTGTGCTGGCATGAGGACCCTTTTTCATGGTGTAGCTTTCTGAGAGATACATGTACTAATATTTCAACCTGTTATCTTTCATGCTTAGAGAGTCCATGATCCTGTCTCATCAGAATAGAATAGAGCAGCTCAAAGACAGCTTTAGGAGGAAGATACAGGACAGTGAACAATGGCCAGAAAAGGTAATTTTTGTGTGTATTCTTGTGTATATGTATGTGTGTGTGCATGTGTATGTATATGTGTGGGTGTGTAACCTTGTGTTTGTATGCATGTGTCATTTTGAGAACAGATTTGTTTTTTGGATAATACTGCTACTTATCATTTGTCAACAGCACTCTAAAATAGACAACTTTATTGTGCTTATTTTTTCTGCTAGTAAAACTGTTTACACATTCGTATATAAATACCACAACCAACCAAAAAAAATCATACTCTGCATGTGAATTTAACAGCAACAGGAATTTGATAGAATTTATTTCCTCCATTCAGGAGGTAATGGTAGATTCTTTGTTAGGTGTAAGTCTAAAGCCTGACTTGGAAGGTTACTGATGGATTCTTGTTTTTAGGAGAGGCCAGAAATCTGCTAACTTGAAAGCTGTTGTTGAGACCCAATAATTGATTGATTAATTAGTGAAAGACATGTGAGTACTTTTCTAGCTGATATTTCTAATATATTTGCTGTAGCTTGAAGAAGCACTGAGATCAGAAAGGCAAAAACATGCTGCTGAAATAAGATTACTTGAGGAGAAGTTGAAGGAAAACTTTGTCATGGTATGTATGTTATCAACATAAAACTAATTAAACAATATTAATGTATTAATTTAAAGCAATCGATTTTTTATTTATTACTGGCACTCATTGCAAATTAAAACTGTTAAAAGCCAGCAGTTGTTAATTTTGTGACTGGCCAAGTTTGATAAATTATAATGAAATTTCTGCAGTTGATTGTTTTTTCTTGTAGGAAATGCAAATTGAAAAAGAAAAGCACCAGGAGTTGGTGGAAAAATATGTAAGAGAAAATAAAAACAGTGAATCAAAGGTAAATTATATACATTGATATTTATTTGTACATGTCATATCTGATAAGAGAAATAACTGATTTTTTTTAAATGAAATTATGTTAGTGCAGAGCTGAAAGGCTTACCCTTACCCTATAAAGTACATATAAAGAAATGATGCATGGAAAAAGTAACCTCAGATTTAAAAAATGAAATAATAGATTAATATGAGCAATTCATAAAACTAAGGGTGAAGGATTATTACCATGCCATAGCATATCCCAAAAACATTGTTAATGTCTTTATAAGAAATTGTTTTTATAAAATAATACAAAAGCATTCTCAGTTTTGTTCAATATATGTCTTGAATGTCAAGCTATGAATTATGCAGCCGCCAACCAGTATACCAGCATTCGATGCCTGGCAATTAATTATTTAAGAAACAACAGTTACTGTAGGAAAGAT
The DNA here is from genome assembly GCF_001039355.2 of Lingula anatina. The sequence goes on along the minus strand of NW_019773614.1, from coordinate 474,618 downwards.
GTTTCTCTGTGTGGGGAAATTTTATTTTGCTGGCAACCCATGTATCTTTGCTTATTAGAGTTTTACATGTATATGCAGCCTTGCAACTCACATAATTTATGTCAGCTTTTGACATGTTTTTATAACCAAAAAAAGTTTCAACATAAATCGTATCTGAACATGCTAAGTGTGATATGGACCTAAGGCAATCAGGGTTTATATTCCTGTGTGAATGTGCCCAAGAACAGTGGGCATTCTTGCAGGGATGTTAATTCACACCAGTATGTTCAACACCGAAAGACAATCTGCAAATTTCAATAAAAATAATAATTAACTTATTTAAAAACCACTCTACTTTTCTGTCTGAATGCACTGAATGACAATCTGTGGATTCAGACAGGAACAAAACCCAGACTGGTTCATGTCTCTGTCTACATGCACCCAACTCCATCCCGTTCCCTTCCAGGTCCAGTCTGAACTGACCATGCTGGGCAGTAAGCACAAAGCTGAAATGGTGGAGGTTCAGAGACAGCTCAGGGAGTGTAGAGCTAACAGCACACACATGGAGAACTCTCTGAGAGAGGAGATTGGCAATCTGAAAACTATCATAGCTGAGCTGGAAGAGAGGCTAGGTGTGGAGAGCGACTAGCGTGATAGAAAACTGAAGATTATAGCTGACTTTAGCATCTTAGTAGAAAAGTGTATTTCTTTCTTGTATTTTTTTTTTTTTTTTTTGGGGGGGGGGGTGATTTTATTTGAATGAATATTTTATTTTATTGTATTGTATTGTATTGTTATAAAATGAAAAAACAAACATTGGGAAATGATATTGGAGTTTTTAAGTCCAAAGGTGAACTTTACAAATGGCTCTTTTCTCAAGGTACTGACCACTAAGTTTTTAACACTTCGATGATGAAAAAATCTGCTTAACAGCTTCTGTTAACATATGTATACATGTACCACTAGTTAAAAGTGACATTTGTGTTAAAAGTTGCCCAAAAAGAAAAAAAGTTTTACTTTAGTGTCTGCAGAATTAACCACAATTAACAATTATAATAATACCTCCATTTAGGTAAAGTTGATTTTGAAAGTGATGAAGTTGTCCTCAAACTGAAAGGAGATCTGAGGGGGAAGGATCAGATGATGGAAGAGCTTAGGAGTGAAGTCAGCAGTTTAGAACAGCAGCTTGCGAATGCCAAAGAAGATGTGAGTATGGCTTGACTGGTTAATGATTCTAAAAATTACATGAAAGTACTTTATATCATTAAGATTTGATAAAGAAGTTTTATATGGTACTGAGGTTAATTCTGCATGTGTACACTATGTTATTATTATTATTATTATTATTATTATAAAAAACTTGGAACTTTAGATTCATGGTAAAAATGAGAAATAAAAAACATCTTGTGTTATAATAATCTTTTTCAGAATGATTTGCTGCAGGACACTGTACGCAGAGAGTGTGAGGAAAGGTTTGAACTAACCGAGGCTTTAAGTGCACTGAAAGAAGAGCTTCTGCAGTATAAAAAGCCAGCAAGTAAGAATTTATTTCCAATTTGAGCAATATATATATATATATATATATATATATATATATATATATATATATATATATATATATATATATATATATATATTTTTTTTTTTTTTTTTTTTGCACAAACTTCAGAATTTGATACAGGTATAAAGTAATTCAAAAATCAGATATGGTATCAAACATCAAATCTAAGTGCAGGTACCGTATGGGCCTTGCAATTAATCATGAGTAGAGGGAATTAGTTTTTTCTATTTTTCGAGGAATTTGGATTTGTCGGGAAATTGTTACATATATATATGCATCATTTTTTTCATCATTTTGATTTCAGCTGGGTATGGCCAGAGTCAGCGGGCTGCAAGCTTGTCACCAGGGGTCTCTGTAGCAAGACAGGACAGTCCCAAGGACAGTCCGGGTCAGCGCAGCAATAGCGCGGGAAACAGTTACAGCGTGCCCCACCCGCCTCCCCAACCTGCGTCTCTGCCGTCCTACATGAGCAGTACCAGTACCACCATGGGATTTGACGGAGACAGAGCCAAGACGCCTGGGAAATTTAAAGGGGGCAACGTAGCCGATATACGCAAGAGAATAGCCGCCACCATGGGAAGGAAGTGAATATGTGATGGAAATTTTATTTAATTATTTATTGTGAACTAAAGATTGTCAGCAGAGCTGAAATCTGGAAGAAAAAAAATCAAAACTGGCGTAGTGAACCCGAGTGATTTGACAATTTGTTAATTGGAAATCGACATTTGTTAAATGTACAAGTACCTGATCAGAAGTAACATGTGCAAGAGATTAGTAATGTTAAAAATCCCGGAAAAAACGTCTCAGATAATAAGCGACTCTTCTCTAACATATTTCGACATAAAAAAAATTGTCGCTACTAAGGGAAACAAGTGATATAAGAATAAGGACGACTTATATTGGCACTAACTTTATGCAAAACAACTGCATATGTTTGATAAAAATTTGCAAAGTATCCATGCATCCATAGAATGGTGTATTGCAGCTGTTTCTCTGTACTGTCAATACGGAGGATGTTAACTTGCAATTAAAATCTTATGATTTTGATCTTATGATTTTAATTAAAATCTTATGATATTAATTACGTCTAAAAATAAATAGTTTTTATAAAGATTATCACCGACTAAATCGTGTGTATGTACTACATTTTCTCATGTTTCTCTCTCTCTCTCTTAGTGTGTGTGTGTGCGCGCGCGTGCGTGCGCGAGTAATTACGGTTTATGAACACTTGGTGCTTCATGAAGCGGGTATAGAAAGCGATCGGGTGGGTACTTTTCCCAAAATTTACCCTTAAACTTCCCCGCCTTCTCCGCGCTTTCATTTCACCAAGAGCTTTTGTTACAAGAGCTGAATCACGTCTATTTTTACAACTGTGACAGAAAGAAACATATACTATACACAAACTACGCCTTCGTGCTGCAGTCTTCTTTGTTAAATTGACTTATTTTAGCGACATCTTCCTTTGTTGTTAAGACGCCTTTATACCCAGGACACGAAGGCGAATACGCAGGCATTCTTCCGAACCAATAATATCGATGCTAAATGTTAACCCAATTCTTTGAATAATGGCGCCCTTAGAATACCTTTATAAGTGTTTACTTAACGAGCGTGTTCACACCGATCGGTCTCACTGAGTGTCCACCATCTCTCTCCTTAAAAATACCGTATATAGAATACACTTCTCCCAAGCTACAATATATTTTTCTTCAGCTTATTTCAAATTGTGCAAAATTTATCAAAAATATCACTTAATTTTAGCATGTCTTATTTTATGTTAAAAACAAAATGTAGCGCGACTTGTCTTTGAACTTGCCATACTTCTTTTTGACGCTTTAGACATAACTGATTAATATAAATTTGAAAGTTCAAAAGAAAGTACTGAGTGTCAAATGGGATTAAAACTGAGACAACTTTATCATGTGACAAACCTGAATGTTTTTAAATTAGTATGTAAAAGGCAATAATTAGAAATTAAAACATAGACAAACATATAAAAAGTATAATGAAAATAATACAATAATGATAAACAGTAGGCCTACACAGATACATTTTAATTAGTACCACAAAGTTATCTTTTGTCCCCGCTCCATAAAGCATCAATGTGTTACTTAATAGGTGCTGTACGTGAAATTCACAGCAAATGGTCTAGCGGCTAACTTCTAATGATTGCAGTCAACCTTTTATTCTGCGATTTCGCAAGGGGCAAAAGTGTGAAAAAAGGTCATCTCGGTCGAGAGCCTCTCTCGGTTAAATCCTCGGTGTAAACGAACCCGAGATACTTCTTTAAAACTCTCCACACAGGTTACGTCTTACCTGGGGCTCGGGTCAACGCTTTGCAGCTACCTGTAACAAAAGCTTAAGATGATATAGAATTTATATGAGTCATAGGAAAGTTTGCGTTATTGCGACACACAGTGTATGGACGGACTGCTACTGTTGTCATGTCAGGTGAAATACGCCGGTCAGAGCACACCAGTTTAGGGATGTCTGAGCGATAAACGATGATCTAGACAGCTTTTGTTTTTAACAGCCCGTCTACTACGAAATAAAAACTGTTACGTACTGTACGATCGTGAGACGAGGTGCGCGTATGTACATATTTTTTGCGTGAATGAAAAACGGTGCTACACAGAGACCGTCGCCCGAGGAACTAATATCATCTGTAATGCTACGTGTGGAGGTCGCATGCAACGGTGCTCGACTGTTCTAAACCATCGATTTCTGATGGAATATTAAGGAGTATCCAGGAGCGTTCATGGAACCAGGCTGACCGTATTCGGATTCGATTCTATGGTACTGTGCATGATACACCGTGTGACTTGAGAGGTCGCCCGAGAGATTTTACATTCAAGATCTCAGCTGTGTTTTAAAATCCCTGAATAATATTTGGGATAACAACTGCATCTCCATCGAACTCCATTGTTGTGGGTGGAATACTCTTTTCAGTTACAGAGATCACATGCGACATACATGGTATATATACCCGGTACACATAAAAACAGCTTAGATATACACTATAGACTTCTACGACACAGACACTCTACACTATAGCTAGCTAACACAGCAGCTAAGACCGCTTCCGTTTGGTTGAAAACCCTAGCGTGACAAAAATGACCAGTGCTTCAGGGTACACGCTGTGGTTTCGCCTTCTGTTGTTATTGATGACATCATACTGGGGCCAAGGTAATTATTATTATTATTATTATTATTATTATTATTATTATTATTATTATTTACGATGGGTCTCAACTTTTATACCCCTACTAGCTACCCTTTTCACGGTTATTAGATCTTCGGTCTTAATTGCTTTATGTATTATTCACAGCTTGAATGGATTCCCTTTGTTTACATTTATAGGTGCCTGCTTAGATCTATTGCTAATAAAATGCGATGAACAATAAAGACAGGTACGATTTTATAGAAAAAAATGAAAAATTTGAATACTTAACTGAACTTTAAAGACGTGCGGAATATTTGTCAACTTGGGTCGATATTTACGGTTAGAAATGAATGTATTTGTATTGAACAAATATATGCTGGGTTGACCACATGTATTGTTAGCAGTGACGGTGTGACAGGCATTGTTCAAACTGTAGTCCGATCCCCAGTACTCTACACAGGTTACATATTTATATATGATATAAACCCTGCAGATATAAACCCCAATACTCCGACAATATACCTGTACTAACCATACGGGACCACGGACTTCCTTTTCTCGGACTGTCATTCCTGTTACAACTTATTAAGGCCGTGGTATTAGAATGGACGAAGGTGATAGGTAAAATAGCGTCTCACTGAAACGATTAATTATGAGTACTTTTTCCTACGCCACACAGTAGGGAATTGTATGATGAATGAGCCAGAGACATAATATGTCTACATAAAAAAGGGGGAAGTAACGAAAATGGAGCTTTTTCTCTGCCGACACGTAAGTAAGAAAATTATAGCATTTCCAAGTCGGAATGATTCAGAATCAGTGTCATGACCAGTAGACCCGACATTTCACCATGTCTAGACATAGGCCCTATCTGTGAATATCTAAAGTGAAATAAATCTGTGACTCTTGTAGAGAGTACTGTACCTCTTCTGAAGGTATGCAGGTATTCTCTCATGACTGTTCGGGTATACATGTCTACGCATGAGTGTGTCTTTTTGACTCTCTTAATCATTACTCGTTTATTTGCGAGCAGATAGAAGTGCATGCATATGTATGTGCTTGTTTGAGCGCACGCGTGTGTGTGTGCGTGCAAGCGTGTGTGTGCGTGTGTGTGTGTGTTGGAGGATAACGTAACCAGTCGTACGCTATTGGTGCTATATACCATAGATTACCTTTTTTGTCACAAAAGAAAGAAAAGAAAAGAAAGTAAGAATAGAAAAAAAAACATCTATAATATCTGTACTTAAAGCATACGAACAGGGGCATTGATAATGCCTGTTTACAGCCGCAGGCACTGATGAATTACACTCATATGGTCTTTAGCTGGTATTAGGTCATGGTGTATTGTGACTGTGCATATAACTAGGGCGGTGAAAAAGAGCTATTTCTGGTGTTCACATGAGCAATGAGGCCGTATTGAGGGAAGAACGAGATACAAAAGACTTAGGCTGGTGTTGAGGAAGTGAGGGGACAAGTGGCAGAAAATCCTCCCTCCATTAAATTCACACAGGTTAGGGTAAGCTTGACGTAAGTGAGTCAAGTTTAAGACGGGGCTTCCGTAATCTATAATCAATGGTAATCGAACCCTGTATCACAGGGGTTTCTCTCGCCGGCGACAACGGTTGACATTGATTTGTACGGGTAAGCTCTGGCCTAGAATTGAACCCAGTGCCGTCACGCTAACAGTAACATGTATGTATCTAATGGAGGGCGGACTCTCTGTTACACCTGCCCTCAGTTTCTTTACACCAATTCCCGACGGGCAAACCCAACACAGTTTTCCACTGCCGAGAAAATTAGAGTCAAGTAATTGGAATATGGTGAGCGGGCAATGATTGAAAATATATTTGAGCACAGAATATGAGAAAATTATTCCGTCATTGCCTCACTACCACTACTGCATCTATCTTTGTATGTATTAATTAATTCATTTGGACCCAAGTACACTTTTATATATAACGACTATAAGCAAGATGTTTCTTAATTACCGCCACTTAAACTACTGTACAGCCACAATTTGAAATATGTAAACTTATACTTATTACTGCGCCATAATCATGTACAAAAACTATATAGTCTAACACACTTTTATCAAACCTTTTATAAACGATTACGTATTAATTATAACTGTAACATTTTCTTCTTCAGGCAGTCAGTTGTACAGGTGCCCAAGTGGCCTGGCGTACACAGTTTATACCTATGGCCAGAAATGCTACCAGTTTGTCAACATGGAGAGATACTGGGGCGAGGCACAGAGCTACTGCAGTTATAGCGGGGGGATGCTGGTGGAGATATACGACCAAAGTACCATGGACTTCATTAGGAGCCGGTTAAACGGTTTGGGGCATTGGGACAATAACGGGGTGTGGTTTGGGGCGCACGACATGCATAGCGAAGGGTCTTGGCAGTGGAATTCTGGTGAGCGTGCTCTCTTCCCTCCTTCTCGTATAAATTACAAAATTCTCTCTCTTATGTTGTTTTTATCTTCTTTGCGTTTATTTGTACAGCTAGTGGTCTCCACATGGTTTACAGCGGTTTACAACGTTCTCCGTTCCACATGGTTACTGGTCTACATTAAGTTTCGAAGTGTACACTATGGGAGTTACAGTAAATCACATATTGAATTTAACAGTGAATAGTATCATATTCTCTTTTTGTACATATTGGGAGTTAGAGCAAGCCACCCGAAACACACACACACACACACACACACACACACACACACACGTAAATATACAGAACATTCTCTCTTCACAATCAGGGGCCACGTGGTCGTACACCAACTGGGGTCCGAACGAGCCCCATGGTTACTGGCCTGCCTACTACGTCAATGACTGCGGGGTGCTGAGAAGAGAACACAACTGGCGCTGGGGAACATACCCATGTAATACCCTAAGCTACCACTACAAGTTCATCTGTATGTACAGTAAGTATATACGTTTGCTGTTCTCATGCTTGGGATTAAGCTTACTGTATGTCCGTTTCCCCCTTTTATAGCAAAGGCCATTTATCCCTCAGACCATCCATCTATCCCTGTTCTCGGCTCTCTTTTCTAGATCTGATGATTCCAATCTACCCCTTGTCTTTGTATTATCATACATCTATTAGTTATATTATTTGGTACATGGCTATGAAGACATAGTCGTATACGCTGGAAAAGCATCTTTTTCATACACTTTTGCTCAAAATGGTTGTCACATTCTCGAGTATTTGAGATTGTAATAATGCTACAGGTTTTAATACCATATATATATATGTTGATATTCATGTATTATTTATTATTATCGCTTAATTCTGCAACAGACCCAGCTTCTGACAAGGTGCGTGGAATATAATATCAAAATAATATTATAATAAATAATACAATATCAAACTTATATCATATAAAATCAGTATACTACTGTAGGCTAAATAACCTTATGTTAAGTAAATGCATAGAACACCTAAGTCATAGCCTCTTCCAGGACTATATCTTTAAAATGCTCTGCAGATTTGTGAGCAGAGAAATACAAGGTCGGACTGATTGATGATTTCAAATTCTCTTGCAGATATGTCGCCACCTACAACAACAACTACAACTTCTACAACAACAACAACAACAACATCACCCACTACAACAACAACAACAACAACAACAACACCCACTACAACAACAGCTACTACAACCACATCGACTACAACTACTACGACTACAACACCTACAACCACGACACCTACAACTACTACGCCCACTACAACTACACCACCTACTACAACTACCACTACAACCACTACACCGACTACAACAACCCCTAAAACTTCAACAACCCCTACGACTACAACAACAGCTACTACTACAACACCCCCTACAACAAGTACACGACCTACAACTACTACACTGCCTTCTACCACCATCGCCACGACACCCACAACAACACTGACTCCAACTAACAGACCAACGTCGTCAACGACAGCAAGTCCTACAGCATCGACTTCTTCACCCTCAACCACGAAAGCTGAGCAGAAGTTTGCAACAACTACAACAGAAAAGTGGTCCAAACCAGGTAAGGTATAAAAAGTCGATTTCTAAACTACAAATATTTTTTCAAACTAATCAGATATGCCAATGACAAAATTGTGGATTTTCAAACAAACGAACTGGGTTTCGTGGAGGTTTGGCTTAGCCATGGGTTCTGCATAGGTCCAATAAGAGCTATTATTCAGCCCACTGTGAACCCAGGTACTCTGCACTACACAGACGACATGGGAAAACCAATAGCCTTTCCAGGATGGAGACACATTTGAAAGCCCAAACTGTACTCAGTGCCCAAAATTGGCCCCATAAAGGCCTCAGCTGAGCTTGATTAGAACGTGTTCTTCAATAGTTTCCCTGAATTTCTCTCTCAAAATATCCAGCGGAAGACCTTTTGGGAAAGAACAAAGCTAGGGGGACGTCTGTGGGCTTTGGTATGGGTTTTGCTTAGGTTCCATATGGGATATTTGGAAGTTGAAGGAGAACTTAATTACTACACGTGGATTCTGTGAGCCCAGTTTGGCAATCCTAAATGGTACAATTCTCTAGGAACCCACCAAGAACCCATTTCTAAGACTTAAAAGGACACACCTGGTGTCTCAGGGTTGTAGACAGAGATTAACAAATGCTAACGAAGAAATAAACACTATATGGAGACAGACATAACCTTGGTAAAATATATTTTAGGAGGAAACCCTTGCTAACATATTGTTTTTGTGAAAAGGTTCCATATGTGGTGTGATTTTTTTTATTTTATCAAGTTAAGTGTAACAGCAACTTTATTCGCTTTAAACTGTTTTAGATATTCATTTTTAAAAATGGAATTTAATGTCTTATATTGTCAGGTGGTGAGAGTGCAGAACAAAGTCAGTTAGGTGAAGTCAAGGAGGGAGACATGCTAGGTAAGGACTGTAGCTAGCATTGGACGTGGGCTGTACAGTTTGAAAAAAAATGTAGTGCCTGTGAGGATGGATGTTAAGCCAAAAGGTGTTTGTCTTTGATAGGGATACCATTCGTAACACATATTGACAGCCAAAAATGCACACTTGTCAAATATTGTGTATGACTTTTTTCTTTTGTCATGCATTAAAAAGTTACTTATCAGCTAACAAGGTATCACTTTTTAATTGTATGATTGAAGGTAATTACCGCATTCACATCTTTCGGTTTCGTTTTCAGGCTTATACATTGGGCTTGCCATTGGTGGTGTTCTTCTGATTCTTATTGTCATCGTCATTGTTATTTCTTTCTATAGAAGACAAGTAAGGTAATGCCTAAATTCATACATATTCAAATACTAATGTATAAGTTTAAGAAGGAAATGTGCGACTCCACCCATAAAAGAACACAACACTACACTAGCGAGTTCTGGATAATGCTATAAAAAAGGAGCACAAAGACGACCTTTGACCTCCCTGAGGCTTTCCCTAAAGCCGCCCTTGCTAACTTAAAGGGATAATAAGTGTTCATTTTGGTACCACCAAAAAAAAAAAAATAATAATAATTTATAGTTAAATGCTTATATAGGTTCATGTATACGTTCTTTATTTACAGAAAATTGAAGGCAGAGTTAGCCATCGTATATCGGTCGCCAAATGAATCAAACAGCGACTACTGCAACGTAACGTTTGACAATCCTGGCTACGCGACCCCGACGCCACTAGCGACGAATGTTCAAGCCATACCAAACAATCTTCGCACAGTACCTGCAGGAAGCAGCGCTGGAGAGAAGAACGAAAACATCTCAACTCCACTGGCCGTCCAAGAGAAGCCACAAAATGTAAATCCAGAATATGCGACGCCGTCTGGTGTCAGTGTTAGGCCTAAGAGCGAGAATCCCGGATATGAGACTCCCGTGAATGTTAACCTAAGGTCTAGTTATGATAATCCAGGGTACATAGACCCAGATGAAATAAAGTTTTCCACAGCTGACGACAAACTGGAGTTTGATTCCCTTGCGTCCGACGATGATTTCATGCTCGACAAGGGAAAACGTTAGTTCATATACCGAATGTTCTATCGGGCTTGAGGTGTACTGTAACTTACAGTTAGATGTATGTTCCTCAGGCCCGTAGCCGTAGTTGATCATGTACTCGAGGATTTTATGGTAAAAGGTCCACTTTTTGAGAAAACGAACCTCCCTTTGAAATTGCTGGCTACGGGCCTGTTCCTATTTAAAACTGATATTCAAAATTAATGAATTGCTATTTTCACGTACTTGCTCGGCGGCAATCGTGTAAATACAATGTAGATTTCAAGTAAGTAGAAGTTGATTCTCTCATATAATAACATAAGATGTGTCACACTTAAATCCATTGCATGTAAGACGTAGTAATATCTATATGGTAAAATAACCCATTATTTACTTATATTGAAGACATTGATGTATCTACTGGTATATATAACAGGTGGTATGATGGAGAGTATAAGATATTAGAATTTCCCGAGAAGAATGGTAGAGATTACTGCACACGTGATCATGAAAATCGGCAATACTGATCCAACTTCTCTTTACAACGATTTATTTGCAGCATGGCAGTTTAATTTGTCCAGATGGGCGGCAGGGGCCGGGGGGAGGGGATGGGGGTAGTCATCCTGAGTTTCATTGTTCACTGGAATCTACACGCCACTTCTAATACTGTATATACATGATAGAGGTTAGTATTCTTTAAGTTCTGAACCCCAGAGTGAATAGAACCACAGAAAACTAAAAGTGAAAATCAAAAAGATGACCTCTTAAAGTTATTTTTTCTTCTCTTTTTGTGACTTTTTTGATGGGGTTACTATTTGTTTCATGACTTGGAGCTGGACTTCAATATTAGTGTAGCTCTTATTGCTAATATTTTTGAATAAAGAAATCTTTCAGTCACACTACAGGCGTTGTTTATCAATTGACTGTTTCCTGTCGTGATATTTTGGCAATTCATGAGCTTGAACGCGCGCAGTTTGAGGTACAATACTACTTGGGTGCGGGACTCAAATACGCGTGACGTAATGCGTTTTAAAAATATTTTTAAGGATTTTTAAAAATATATTTATATTTTGCTCTATACAAATACAAATTAGACACTGTTTCTAAAAATGGTTGTCACACCTAAAAATATATTGATTTTGTTACAAAAGTCAACATTTTTTTATTATACAGTTGTGGCGTTGCAGACATTATAACACATGGAACAGAAACAAAAAATGGTTATATTGCACATTTCCTGTTAATAAAATGGGTTATTCAATATGGGCCATGAAAATGAGTTCTTTTGAATGCAGATTGTATTTTAAAAAACAAAAACGCTTTTAATGCACCATGGAATGTTATACTTAGTATAAAAACGCACACACAGAAAGTGTGATCATGAAAATCGCCAGATGCGACACAGAAATAAAGAAGAGAATCGCTTTGTCTAAAGACACATTCACCAAGGTGAGGCCCTTCTTCACCAACAGAAATATAAGACTCAGCACAAAAATCAACACTCTGAAAGCCTACATATGGTCCATCCTACTGTACGGATGTGAATGCTGGACGCTAACAAAAGACCTCGAAAGAAGACTTCAAGCAGCAGAAATGTGGTATATCAGAAGAATTATGAGAATATCATGGACTGAAAAGAAGTCAAACGAAGAAGTTATGGAAATGGGTGGGTGCAAAAGATCCCTACTCAGAACCATCAGAAAAAGACAACTACAAATTTTTGGGTACATAATCAGAGCTGATGGAATAGAAAAGCAAATACTGTGTGGAAAGATTTGTGGTACCAAAAGCAGAGGAAGACAACGCACAAAATACACAGACAGTCTGAATAGCCTCGCAACGAGGAAAGAATCCCCCAACAATGAACTCATCAGGAGAACTGACAACAGAGAGGAATGGAAGGCCATGATCGCCGATGTCTGCAACAGACTTGGCACATGCAGAAGAAGTTCAGATACTAGGATGTTTTCATACGGTAGTATATGGAATATGTATGACCTAATTGTGGATATATATATATATATATATATATATATATATATATATCAAAGAAAATCGAAGTATCATATTTGCTTTTGTCTAGGGGGTCAACTAATAAAAACATTTAAATCGATGTTCATCGTTTTTTCAATTATAAAATAAAGTCACATGACATCATCCATTTACCCGAAGTACTGCAGCTCGTTCCCTTACCCACTCCCATTTTTATATGACCACATGAGGACAAGTGGACGATAGCACACACACACACAACAGAGCGGTCTTTCCTGACTCGATTTCTGGTACATTTTCTTTACTTCTGTTTGCAAGTAAAACGACCCATTCGCTGACGGCCTTCACATGGGTATTGTAGAAAACTGGATTAATCTGTGAAAACTTCATTGTTCGTTCCAGTGCACGACTGTTAGGTTTCTGTTCAGCATATCCTGTTCACATGATGGTTATGTGTTAACTCATGCTTCTTTACCATCCTTCTTGTCCTATAGCCATGCCGGACGAGTCTCCTGTTCACTAATTGGCGGGAAAGACGAAGCCCGTGATTCTGACGCAGTGGTAATGGCAGATTTAGTGCTGGTTCTTCTGGCAATGTTGATCATGGTAAGTAGGCCTACGAGACAGCGGCACGGAGATGACCTGTGGATTTGTCAGTAGCTACACTTTTGGTTGCAGCTCTCCTCTGAAGTTCGCCTTGAATCGCCAGGCCCATTTTTTCAGAGGCCCATTTTACTGAATGCAGCTGTCGTATCCCCAAGACCATTGTCAGTCGGTCCTGGTATGGAAAAAGCAACAATTAAACACCCATTGTTACAGACGTCACATTTTAGCCTTTATGACTTTGTAACAAATAAACAAAACCCCCTGAAGATAGAATGAAACCGGTCGGGGCAAAATAGCTGATGTTCTTTTTTTCTTTTTATTATATATAATATATACTCGTAGAGGAAAAGCACTTTTACTTTTAATATATATATATATATATATATATATATATATATATATATATATATAGAGAGAGAGAGAGAGAGAGAGAGAGAGAGAGAGAGATGTACTAAATCAGTCTGTTTGCTTCATCTTAATTGTGTCCTACAGCCGTTTCGGCCCAGAGGCCTCATCTGGGGCGCAAACAGATCATTAATATTTATCTACAACCCGCAACTGTATAAACTGTATAATGCTGGTGGTAGGCTTTTTAAGGCTGTATTCCCAGAGCTTTTAGATCGATCTATCCCCGCGGGGAGTCTCACTAGTAGATTACTGTCAGATAATCCGGCTTAAATGTCCGTCCCGCCTACTACAAGCTGTAAGGGGGTAATTAACATTCGTGTCCGCTCGGCTGACAGCTATTTAGCGTGAACCCCCAGGGAGTTAGGTCGATCTAATCTCTGGAAATGGGGTCTAAGTCATCAGAAGGAAAGCGGTGAAATAAGTTGGTACTGCACGGCGCGGGTTATAAAGCACCATGTCAGGACTGAAATGGAAGCCTGCGATCCTTATGATAGTTTGCATACTTACAGGCAGTATTGTATTTTATTTCCTGGTAGTTAGAAGCAAACCCTCCATAGATCTCAGAGGTGGAAATCGACATATTTCTTACGCAAGGGACTCTACCATTAAACCGTAAGTTGAAATATCTTCATACTTATACGAAAGTTCTTGTGAAACAAATCAACGGTTTTCTGAACACATATTTTGAAATAAGGACTAATATAAACGCCTTAAGAGAAAAATTGAAATCATTACGTAATGGCCTCGTTTAATACCTACGTCAACTGCATACAGTTTGTCTATCTTAGAAATAATTAAAAAGAAACATTTTATTTATTGATTAACTTCTCTTTATGGATAGGATTGCAGTTTAGGTGGCTTCAAAGTAATTTTTCGTGTAAGGGAATATTTCGAAGCATCGTCTTTGGCTTGCATCAGGCATCAGCAGTGGTCTTACAATGTAACAGCAAAATTCTGAGACTGAAATTGACAACATGTTGCTAGCTTGGTTTTGTTTTCGCCCCTGACGAGGCCTCAGGGCCGAAACGGCCGTAGGGCATTTTTTTAATAAATATATATTTTTAATATATATATATATATATATATATATATATATATATATATATATATATATATATATATATAAAGAGAGAGAGAGAGAGATAAAATGTACTAAATTAGTCTGTTTGCTTCGTGTGTTAATTGTATAATAAATATATATTTTTAATATATATATATATATATGAAGAGAGAGAGAGAGAGATAAAATGTGCTAAATTAGTCTGTTTGCTTCGTGTGTTAATTGTGTCCTACAGCCGTTTCGCCCGGAGGCCTCATCTGGGGAGCAAACAGATCATTAATATTTATCTACAACCTGCAACTGTATAAACTTAATGCTGGTGGTAGGTAATTGTTAGTCATCAGTACGAAAGCAGTGAAATAAGTTGGTACTGCACGGCGCGGGTTATAAAGCACCATGTCAGGACTGAAATGGAAACTTGCGATCCTTATGATAGTTTGCATATTTACAGGCAGTATTGTATTTTATTTCCTGGGAGTTAGAAGCAAACACTCCATCGACCTCAGAGGTGGAAATCGACGTATTTCTTACGAAGGGGATTCTACCATTAAGGCGTAAGTTGAAAAAAATCTTCATACTTTTATGAAAGTCCTTGTGAAATAAACAAACGGTTTTCTGAACACATATTTTTTAATAAGGACTAATATAAACGCCTTACGTCAAAAATAATTCAAATCATTACGTAATGGCCTCGATTAATATCTACGTCGTCTACGTCTATCTTAGAAATAATTAAAAAGAAACGCATTATTTATTGATTAACTTCTCTTTATAGATAGGACTGCAATTTAGGTGGCTTCAAAGTCATTTTTCGTGTATGGGAACATTTCGAAGCATCGTCTTTGGCTTGCGTCAGGCATTAGCAGTGATTCTCCTACAATGTAAAAGCAAAACTGACAATGAAATCACCCCAACGTTCGTTTTCATTAATTTTATGCAATTTCTTTCAAGGTCTAAGCCGGGATGCTTAATCGGAGACTTGAAGAACTCCTTAGTATATTGGTCTGGTCGAAATGTTGATACGGAATTACGTCTAACAACCGGAAATTGGTCATCTTCGAACTCCTATCTACAGACGTCATGTACGCCCAACAAACACATCGTCTTCGTGAAAATACCAAAAACTGGTTCGACCACCGTTGCCAGCGTTTTTCTTCGCTATGGTTTTCGTAATGATTTGAAAGTTGTCCTCCCTGCTACCCAGAACACACTCCTTAGACTGAAGCAATCGGAATATGACATCATGAGGGATGAATATGACAAAAATCCTCACTATGATATAATGACACACCATAGTAAATACGACCGAAAGGCAGTGGAGAAACTGATGCCTTTGGATTCAGTCTATGTTGTTATGCTGAGAGAACCAGTAAGTCGTTTCAAGTCTGCTTTCAATTACTTCCGCGTCAGTAAAAAGTTTGGTATTCAGGGCAAAAATCAGTTAAAAACATATCTCAGCACCCCTAAATTTTATAACTCCAAACAATCTGGGTTGTTATTCAACGCAATGATTAATTATTTGGGATATTCTACTGCGACAACTTCAGTGCAAAACTTCATCAACGAGATAGATCGGGATTTTGATTATGTTTTGATAATGGAATACACGGACGAGGGGTTGGTGATGCTGAAACGCAGGTTTTGCTGGGATATTGGAGATGTCATATACCTCAAAATACACGAAGTCAAGCGCAAAAACTACCAAGAACTGATAAAAGGAAACACAGACCCGGAAATACCCGAAAAGCTGCGTAAATTCAGTGAAGAAGATTTCTTGCTGTATGACTATTTCAGGAGAAAATTTGAAAACATACTTCACAAGCAGAATGCGGATTTCTTTGAAGAAGTTCAATTTTTGAGAGAAGTTAACAGAAAAATTGCAGCCTTTTGTAGCTCCAAGTCTGACACAACTTTAGACATTGTGCCATGTCGCTGGACCCGTGGGTTTACAATTCACAAACCGTACTGCAAATTGATGATGATTGCAAACAGGCCATTTTCGGTTTTATTGAAGAGTAGTTATTTCAAAGGTATCTTTAATGACATTATACTTCCTAAAGTATGATTTATATGGGACTACTAACATTATATTAAAAAAAGAAACAAAGGGGAAACTGCTCCATTTGAACAACTTTCCGTGTTTGGATACATTTCCCTTAATGCTAATACCTTACATATTACGTTGTGTAATTGTTTAGATTGTTTAACATGTGTAATTGTTTATATTGTTTAACTAACATCATATCATAGACTCAAAATTGCATTGTTTATTATTTTATTTTTGCAAAATTCAAGTTTTGTTTTAAACAAAGTATTTAATTCCATGTCCTCAAGGAGGGCCTTGTGGGAGATAGGTGCCGCCTAACATCGTTCGACCCTCTAAAATTAAACATTTTGTCATTCAATCTACCAAACTATCGTGCAGTATCTCATCTGTCATAGATAACTGACATATTTATCTTCCAGGATTGTTTGAACTCGATATGCCATAGTATTGGGTATCTGTTGCCTTACGATTCTACCTATCTCTCATTTGTTCTTTTTTAAATGGTCCAGTTTAAATGATAGCATCAGAAAATGTCAAAGTCCGACTCATTTTATGCTAAATTCCACCCTTTATATTTTCTACGTGTTCAGATACTAGGATGCTTTCATACTGTGGTATATGGCATATGTATGGCCTAACTGTGGAAGCCCGTGTCATATTATTCATATAAGCTTGCCACAGAAAGAGTTGTTCCTGGAAGTTACGAGCTTGCATTGCTAAACACTGTAACGATAACGGAGGTATATATATAGAAAACAATTTATAGACGTCTCAAAGAAAATCGAAGTATTATCTTTGCTTTAGTTTCGTGTGTAGGGCGTGAATCAATAAAACATTTAAATCGATGTTCATCGTTTTTTTAATTTTTTTAAAAAGTCACATGACATCATCCATTTACCCTTACCCACTCCTATTTTTATATGATCACATGAGGACAAGTGGACAATAGCACACACAACAGAGCGGTATTTCCTGCCTCGATTTCTGGTACATTTTCTTGTAACTTCTGTTCGCAAGTAAGACGACGCATTCGCAGACAGCCATCACATGGGTATTGTAGAAAACTGGATTCATCTGTGAAGACTTCATTGTTCCAGTGTACGACTGTTAGGTTTCCGTTCAGCATATCCTGTTCACGTGATGGTTATGTATTAACTCAGGCTTCTTAACAATCCTTCTTGTCCTGTAGCCATGCCGGACGAGTCTCCTGTTCACTATTTGGCGGGAAAGATGAAGCAAATTATGAGCCCGTGATTCTGACGCAATGGTAATGGCAGATTTAGTGCGGGTTCTTCTGGCAATGTTGATCATGGTAAGATCAGTACGGGCCAGCGGCACCGAGATGACCTGTGGATTTGTCAATAGCTACACTTTTGGTTGCAACTCTCCTCTGGAGTACTCTAAAACAGTTTGCCATGAAACGCCAGGCCCTCTGGCAATGTCGGTTTTTCTGAGGCCATTTTCATTGAATGCGGCTATCCTCAAGACCATTGTCAGTCGGTCCTGGTATAACTTCTGCTAAAGTTTGGTGGAGGTAAGATTACCACAATCCTATTTGTATCAAGGCAAAACATCCCTTATATAGCTAAGCTAGCAACTTTCTCTCGCATCCCCAACACGCCCTTAACTGAACTTTGGAGCTGCCGTTTAAATGTGCTAATATTTGTCTTAGTAATGCCAAATAATCAGTGCACACACACACACACACACACACACACACACACAGAGAGAGAGAGAGAGAGAGAGAGAGAGAGAGGAAGAGAAAAGTAGTAAATCAGTCTGTTTGCTGCATGTTTATTGTGCCCAACAGTCGTTTCGGTCCGGAGGCCTCATCCGGGGAGCAAACAGATCATTAATATTTATCTACAACCGGCAAATGTATAAATTTAATGCTGGTGGTAGGTAATTGCTAGTTATCAGAAGGCAACCAGTCAAACAAGCTGGTATTGCAAAGGGAGGGTTATTAAACACCATTCAGGACTGAAATGGAAGTTTGCGGTCTTTATGATGGTTTGCATATTTATAGGCAGTGGTGCATTTTATTTTCTGGGAGTTAAAAGGAAACTCTCCATAGACCTAAGAGGTGGAAATCGACGTATTTCTTACGCAGGGGACTCTACCGTTAAGGCGTAAGTTGAAAAAATCTTCATACTATTATGGAAGTTCTTGTGAAATAAAGAAACGGTTTTCTGAACACATTTTTATATAAGTACTAATATAAACGCCTTACGTGAAAAATAATTAAAATCATTACGTTATGGCCTTGTTTAATTCCTACGTCGACTGAATACGTCTATCTTAGAAATAATTAAAAAGAAACTCATTATTTATTAATGAACATCCCTTTACAGATAGGATTGGAATTTAGGTGGCTTCAAAGTCACTTTTTGCTACATTGATTGTAGCTCTCCTCTGAAATTCACCTTGAAATTCCAGGCCCTCTGGCAATGTCGGGTTTCCTGAGGCCCATTTCACTGAATGCAGCTGTCTGATCCCCAAGACCATTGTCAGTCGGTCCTGGTATGGCTTCTGCTAAGGTTTAGTGGCGTTCAGATAAGAACAATGCAATTTGTATGAAGGCAAAAACTTCCCTTACATAACCAAGCTAACAACATGTTCGTTTTGGCATATCCACCACACCCTTAACTTTACTTGGAGCTGCCATACCTTTAAATGTGCCCGTATTGTACTTAGTAATGTCAAATGATCAGTGCAAATAGATATATATTTAGAGAGAGAGAGAGAGAGAGAGAGAGAGACTTAATGCTGGTGGTAGGTCATTGCTAGTCTTCAGAAGGAAGGTATTGAAATAAGTTGGTACTGCACGGCGCGGGTTATAAAGCACCATGTCAGGACTGAAATGGAAGCTTGCGATCCTTATGATAGTTTGCATATTTACAGGCAGTATTGTATTTTATTTCCTGGGAGTTAGAAGCAAACCCTCCATAGACCTAAGAGGTGGAAATCGACGTATTTCTTACGCAGGGGACTCTACCATTAAGGCGTAAGTTGAAAAAATCTTCATACTATTATGGAAGTTCTTGTGAAATAAAGAAACGGTTTTCTGAACACATTTTTATATAAGGGCTAATATAAACGCCAATGTGAAAAATAATTAAAATCATTACGATATGGCCTCGATTAATGCCTACGTCGACTGCATACGTCTATCTTAGAAATAATTAAAAAGAAAATATTATTTATTGATTAACTTCTCTTTATAGGTAGGATTGGAATTTAGGTGGCTTCAAAGTCACTTTTTCGTGTATGGGAACATTTCGAAACATCGTCTTTGGCTTGCGTCAGGCATTAACAGTGATTCTCCTACAATGTAAAAGCAAAACTGACAATGAAATCACCCCAATGTTCGTTTTCATTAAATTTATGCAATTTCTTTCAAGGTCTAAGCCGGGATGCTTAATCGGAGACTTGAAGAACTCCTTAGTTTATTGGTCTGGTCGAAATGTTGATTCAGAATTAAGTCCAACCACCGGAAATAGGTCATCTTCGAACTCCTATCTACAGACGACATGTACACCCAACAAACACATCGTCTTCGTGAAAATACCAAAAACTGGTTCGACCACCGTTGCCAGCGTGTTTCTTCGCTATGGTTTTCGTAATGATTTGAAAGTTGTCCTCCCTGCTACCCAGAACAAACTCCTTAGACTGAAGCAATCGGAATATGACATTATGAGGGATGAATATGACAAAAATCCGCACTACGATATAATGACACACCACAGCGAATACGAACGAAAGGCAGTGGAGAGACTGATGCCTTCGGATTCAGTCTATGCTGTTATGCTGAGAGAACCAGTACGTCGTTTCAAATCTGCTTTTAGTTTCTTCGGTGTCAATAAAAAGTTGCGTCTTCGAGGCAAAAATCAGCTAAAAACATATCTCAATACCCCTGCATTATATAAATCCAAACATTCGGAGTTGCTATTCAACGTCATGATTAATTATTTGGGATATTCTTCTTCGAAAACTTCAGTGCAAAACTTCATCAACGATATAGATCGGGATTTTGATTATGTTTTAATAATGGAATACACGGACGAGGGGTTGGTGATGCTGAAACGCAGGTTTTGCTGGGATATTGGAGATGTCATATACCTCAAAATACACGAAATCAAGCGCAAAGACTACCAAGAACTGATTAAAGGAAACACGGACCCAGAAATACCCGAAAAGTTGCGTAAATTCAGTGAAGAAGATTTCTTGCTGTATGACTATTTCAGAAGAAAATTTGAAAACATACTTCACAAGCAGAATGCGGATTTCTTTGAAGAAGTTCAGTTTTTGAAAGAAGTCAACAGAAAAATTGCAGCCTTTTGTAGCTCCAAGTCTGACACAACCTTAGACGTTTTGCCATGTCGTTGGACCCGTGGGTTTACAATACACAAACCGTACTGTAAATTGATGATGATTGCAAACAGGCAATTTTCGGTTTTATTGAAGAGTAGTTATTACAAAGGTATCTTTAATGACATTATACTTCCTAAATTATGATTTATATGAGACTACTTACATTATGTCAAAAAAAAAAAAAAGAAACAAAGGGAGAAACTGGTCCAAATCAATCTATCGAGCAATATCTCATTTGTTATAGTTTACTGACATGTTTGATCTTCCAGTATTTTTTGAACCCGTTTTTGCAATAGAATTGAGACACTGTTGCCTTAAAAATCTCTCTATCTCTCATTTAGTCTTATTATAAATGGTCCAATTTAAATGATAGCATCAGAAAATGTCAACATTAGCCTCTGTCTATGCTAAATGGTGTCCTTTATATTTTCTACATGTTTTAAATAGGGGAATAATAATCGCAAACAAAATAGAATGGGATTCGCAGAAGGGCGACAAAAATAGCATTCCTGATGTTAAATAAAGAAAGGGGTGTTTGGAATACAAATATAGCCTTATACACACGTCTCACGTCATCAGAAATTGGCACTGCAGCGGTCCCGGGTCTCCAGAATATTTCACCCCTCCTGATATATGAATAGGAATATTAATATAACCATGGCCCTGTTTATTTGTGTATGAATAACCTGCTGATGGATGGGCTACCTGACAATGACAGTAGAACGGGTTCAGATGCCATTATAATTGGAGCTATTGGGACAACAGTTTGTCGTGATGGTGGCGGTCAGGCATGTGCATAGTAAGTGTGCACGGTTACAGACATTCCTGCTGCAGCATGTAGCGTTTATAAGGTACAGGTTCTAGGATGCTTTCATACTGTGGTATATGGCATACGTATGGCCTAATTGTGGAAGCCCGTGTCATATTATTCATATAAGCTTGCCACAGAAAGAGTTGTTCCTCGAAGTTACGACCTTGCATTGCTAAACACAGTAACGATAACGGCGGTATATATTGAAAACAATATCTAAACGTCTCAAAGAAAATCGAAGTATTATATTTGCTTTAGTTTCGTGTTTACGGGTCAATTAATACAAAGTTTAAATCGATGTTCATCGTTTTTTTTTTTTAATTTTTTAAAAAGTCACATGACATCATCCATTTACCCGAAGTACTGCAGCTCGTTCCCTTACCCACTCCCCTTTTTATATGATCACATGAGGACAAGTGGACGATATCACACACAACAGAGCAGCGGTCTTTTCCACTGGGCGTGTTGGGACGCTTTTGAAATTTTCGTCACTGTCATAATTTGAGCCCCAGCACAGGAAATTTGTTATTCTTTTCGTCGCACCTTACCAGACTTGAACACGGAGCATCAGGTCTACTCCCCGTGACTGTGTACATATTTTCTGTCATTCATAGCCTCGGACAAATAGAGGGACTGTGCGTTTTTCGACAATTCACACATTTTGGATACTCATAATAATTTTTGTGCGATGCGTGGAATTATTTGATGCGTTACATTGCCTTTTTGTCTCGGATTGCGACTGAGAAAAACTGGATTGGATTGGATCGAATGCTCGTGTTATAAAAGTACTTTTATCTCACAAGGTCTATGAATTTGTGCTGCATTTAAAACACTCGACTCATCGTTGAGCATCTGGCTTTTACCTTTTGCACTACTTCCGATCAGAAGACGCAGGCTACAGCACCATACAGGGTGCCCTTGTAGGCCGAATAATAGAAAATTGAATAGATTTTGCGGAATTATATACTACGATTGCAACAGAACAGTTGTTGAAAAAGAAAACTGCGCTTGTTTAGCTGTTTGCCATGGAAGTGTCTTATATTAAACTTTACTCAGTTTTTGCGTTGCTTCTTAGGATTTCTGTTCATGGGCAAGGTAAGTGCTCGTATCAATCTTTCAGCAATTTTTGTTTTCGTGGACAAAATGTTTTTGTTTCGGGTTTGCTTTTTATTACAAGTTCAAGAAAAAAGTATTTTTTTTCTATATTGATTGCGTGTTTTCATTATAGATTATTATAGGTTATTATTAAACATTATTTAACGACGGGTCATGTATATTTTAGACGAAAATTAAAGCCACTTCAAGACAGGATAAGGTCATCCCTACCAATGCAAGATGAAGTGATTCAATGTGTGTTTGTTTGTGTGTCAGATAGAGAGAGAGGGGGGTCTGAGAGAGAGAGAGAGAGAGAGAAAGAGAGAACCGGTGTTACTAAATAAACCATAAACATATCAACATTTCTAAGGCCCTATAGTATAGCGTTTACATCTTCATTCCCCATACTGACATCTTATTGTCTTAATGCCAAACACTCGGCCCCCAGCACGGGCCTGTATGCCACCTATCAAAAAACGCTTTCTTCTAGCCGTACATGTAATTTCAACCGTCACGAAGATGTTTATGAATCATACATGCTCCGCACCTATATTATATGTTGCATATGGAGCTATGACAGCCACCTGTCATAAGTTTAAACGATTTGAAAGTGGATGCCTCCTTCGGTGCCGTAATCCCCGGGTCAGTGACGACCAGGTATGAGAAGGTGCGTGGCTATAGCGGTGTCCAGTTGGACCTTTAGCCTCTGTTACGTAGGCCAAATGAACGCTTGGAGAACGATTTTTTTTGCATTCATAGTTTATGCTTTGCTATTATTTGATGACCAAGATCAAATCTATCTAAATTATCTAGTTAAAAACTTTAGATATTGCAAACGTTTTTGTTGCTGCATTTGTGAGAGGGGGTCAAAATTCGTTCGATTTAAACAGAGCCAGGCGTGAGAAAAAATAAGCTTTTGTCCCCTTCACCATATATGAATATAAACACACGTGAAATGCATACAGCGTCACATACACTCGTACATGTAATTTTTTTATGATTATCTGTTCTACTTTTCTATTGTATTGAAGTCAGTGACAGAGACAGGTGCCCTCCCAGGCTTGCATACGCTTATTACACCTTTCAAGACAAGTGCTACGAGTTTATCAACCACGAAGAATACTGGGCAGAGGGGCAGTCCTACTGTGAGGGAAATGGTGGGAAAATGTTGGAGATCTACGACCAGGCGACCATGGATTTTATTCGGTATAATTTAGACAACGTGACGGGGTGGACGGAGGCCGGGGTGTGGATTGGAGCGACGGATTCCGCGGTGGAAGGCACGTGGGAGTGGCACTCTGGTGCGTTTGTTGACATGGTTTGCGTTTTCTTTTGATTTTTTTTTTCAGTTCTGAAACATGTTGTTGTTTGATTAAATAATTTCAATATTTTTTCTCATTTACGATGATGCAGCTGCTCCCTCTCTATCTCTCTTTCTCTCTCTTGCTCTCTCTCTCAATTTTATGTCATGTCTGTCTTTTAGAATTTAATCCTCTGTGTGTTTCAGAGATCATTTTCTAACAAAAAATAAAGGGTCTTTTACAAAAACAGTATTATAAACCATGCAATTTCTTCTTATCCGTATCCACTTTGCAATATTTTCCATCTAGGTTCCGTGTTCCACTATTCATACTGGGGTGAGGGGGAGCCTGTAGATTACTGGCCGCTGTATCATCGAGACTGCGGGCTTCTGCGTCGAGAGTACAACTGGAGATGGGCGGCGTATCCGTGCTACTCACTGGGTTACTACTACAAGTTCATCTGTATGTACGGTGCGTAAGTTTTATTGGCGGTTTGTGGGGTGTGGGAAAGGGTGTGTGTGGATGATTGGGGGCGGGGGGGGGGGACGTAACTTGGCGTTATTTTAATTGCTTACCAATTATTATTATATTATATTATATTATATTATATTATATTATATTATATTATATTATATTCACGCCTCTGCAAAGGTGCAGGGCGGTAGTTGAGCTCTTTGGATGTTTTTTTTTTATTTATTTAGAAAGACTTTTTTTAGAATTGAAAGACAACAAGGTTAAACGTCTTTTCGCTCTTTCAGACATGACTCCACTACCAAACACGACTACTGCTGCCACCAGCCTGACGTCATCGAGACCAACGACCGCATCCAGTACACTCACTCTTCCCTTTACTGCTCACACCCCCACGACAATTACCACACCTACTCCAGCAACTAATGCCACCACCACGCGTTCTACAACTACAGCACCNAGTCAACAGAAAAATTGCAGCCTTTTGTAGCTCCAAGTCTGACACAACCTTAGACGTTTTGCCATGTCGTTGGACCCGTGGGTTTACAATACACAAACCGTACTGTAAATTGATGATGATTGCAAACAGGCAATTTTCGGTTTTATTGAAGAGTAGTTATTACAAAGGTATCTTTAATGACATTATACTTCCTAAATTATGATTTATATGAGACTACTTACATAATGTCAAAAAAAAAAAAAAAAAAAGAAACAAAGGGAGAAACTGGTCCAAAACAATCTATCGTGCAATATCTCATTTGTTATAGTTTACTGACATGTTTGATCTTCCAGTATTTTTTGAACCCGTTTTTGCAATAGAATTGAGACACTGTTGCCTTAAAAATCTCTCTATCTCTCATTTAGTCTTATTATAAATGGTCCAATTTAAATGACAGCATTAGAAAATGTCAACATTAGTCTCTGTCTATGCTAAATGGTGTCCTTTATATTTTCTACATGTTTTAAATAGGGGAATAATAATCGCAAACAAAATAGAATGGGATTCGCAGAAGGGCGACAAAAATAGCATTCCTGATGTTAAATAAAGAAAGGGGTGTTTGGAATACAAATATAGCCTTATACACACGTCTCACGTCATCAGAAATTGGCACTGCAGCGGTCCCAGGTCTCCAGAATATTTCACCCCTCCTGATATATGAATAGGAATATTAATATAACCATGGCCCTGTTTATTTGTGTATGAATAACCTGCTGATGGATGGGCTACCTGACAATGACAGTAAAACGGGTTCAGATGCCATTATAATTGGAGCTATTGGGACAACAGTTTGTCGTGATGGTGGCGGTCAGGCATGTGCATAGTAAGTGTGCACGGTTACAGACATTCCTGCTGCAGCATGTAGCGTTTATTAAGGTACAGGTTCTAGGATGCTTTCATACTGTGGTATATGGCATACGTATGGCCTAATTGTGGAAGCCCGTGTCATATTATTCATATAAGCTTGCCACAGAAAGAGTTGTTCCTCGAAGTTACGACCTTGCATTGCTAAACACAGTAACGATAACGGCGGTATATATTGAAAACAATATCTAAACGTCTCAAAGAAAATCGAAGTATTATATTTGCTTTAGTTTCGTGTTTACGGGTCAATTAATACAAAGTTTAAATCGATGTTCATCGTTTTTTTTTCTTTAATTTTTTAAAAAGTCACATGACATCATCCATTTACCCGAAGTACTGCAGCTCGTTCCCTTACCCACTCCCCTTTTTATATGATCACATGAGGACAAGTGGACGATATCACACACAACAGAGCAGCGGTCTTTTCCACTGGGCGTGTTGGGACGCTTTTGTAATTTTCGTCACTGTCATAATTTGAGCCCCAGCACAGGAAATTTGTTATTCTTTTCGTCGCACCTTACCAGACTTGAACACGGAGCATCAGGTCTACTCCCCGTGTCTGTGTACATATTTTCTGTCATTCATAGACTCGGACAAATAGAGGGACTGTGCGTTTTTCGACAATTCACACATTTTGGATACTCATAATAATTTTTGTGCGATGCGTGGAATTATTTGATGCGTTACATTGCCTTTTTGTCTCGGATTGCGACTGAGAAAAACTGGATTGGATTGGATCGAATGCTCGTGTTATAAAAGTACTTTTATCTCACAAGGTCTATGAATTTGTGCTGCATTTAAAACACTCGACTCATCGTTGAGCATCTGGCTTTTACCTTTTGCACTACTTCCGATCAGAAGACGCAGGCTACAGCACCATACAGGGTGCCCTTGTAGGCCGAATAATAGAAAATTGAAGAGATTTTGCGGAATTATATACTACGATTGCAACAGAACAGTTGTTGAAAAAGATAACTGCACTTGTTTAGCTGTTTGCCATGGAAGTGTCTTACATTAAACTTTACTCAGTTTTTGCGTTGCTTCTTAGGATTTCTGTCCATGGGCAAGGTAAGTGCTCGTATCAATCTTTCAGCAATTTTTGTTTTCGTGGACAAAATGTTTTTGTTTCGGGTTTGCTTTTTATTACAAGGTCAAGAAAAAATTATCTTTTTTCTATATTGATTGCGTGTTTTCATTATAGATTATTATAGGTTATTATTAAACATTTTCCAAAATTCAGCTTACATTATTTAACGACGGGTCATGCATATTTTAGACGAAAATTTAAGCCACTTCAAGACAGGATAAGGTCATCCCTACCAATGCAAGATGAAGTGATTCAACGTGTGTGTGTTTGTGTGTCAGATAGAGAGAGAGGGGGGTCTGAGAGAGAAAGAGAGAGAGAGAGAACCGGTGTTACTAAATAAACCATAAACATATCAACATTTCTAAGGCCCTATAGGTATAGCGTTTACATCTTCATTCCCCATACTAACATCTTATTGTCTTAATGCCAAACACTCGGCCCCCAGCACGGGCCTGTATGCCACCTATCAAAAAACGCTTTCTTCTAGCCGTACATGTAATTTCAACCGTCACGAAGATGCTTATGAATCATACATGCTCCGCACCTATATTATTTGTTGCATATGGAGCTATGACAGCCACCTGTCATAAGTTTAAACGATTTGAAAGTGGATGCCTCCTTCGGTGCCGTAATCCCCGGGTCAGTGACGACCAGGTATGAGAAGGTGCGTGGCTATAGCGGTGTCCAGTTGGACCTTTAGCCTCTGTTACGTAGGCCAAATGAACGCTTGGAGAACGATTTTTTTTTTTGCATTCTTTGAACCCTTCATAGTTTATGCTTTGCTATTATTTGATGACCAAGATCAAATCTATCTAAATTACCTAGTTAAAAACTTTAGATATTGCAAACGTTTTTGTTGCTGCATTTGTGAGAGGGGGTCAAAATTCGTTCGATTTAAACAGAGCCAGGCGTGAGAAAAAATAAGCTTTTGTCCCCTTCACCATATATGAATATAAACACACGTGAAATGCATACAGCGTCACATACACTCGTACATGTAATTTTTTATGATTATCTGTTCTACTTTTCTATTGTATTGAAGTCAGTGACAGAGACAGGTGTCCTCCCAGGCTTGCATACGCTTATTACACCTTCCAAGAAAAGTGCTACGAGTTTATCAACCACGAAGAATACTGGGCAGAAGGGCAGTCATACTGTGAGGAAAATGGCGGGAAAATGTTGGAGATATACGACCAGGCAACCATGGATTTTATTCGGTATAAATTAGACAACGTGACGGGATGGACAGAGGCCGGGGTGTGGATTGGAGCCACGGATTCCGTGCTGGAAGGCACTTGGGAGTGGCACTCTGGTGCGTTTGTTGACATGGTTTGCGTTTTCTTTCGCTTTTTTTTCAATTCTGAAACATGTTGTTGTTTGATTAAATAACTTCAATATTTTTTCTCATTTACGATGATGCAGCTGCTCTCTCTCTATCTCTTATTCTCTCTCTTGCTCTCTCTCTCAATTTTATGTCATGTCTGTCATTTAGAACTAAATCCTCCGTGTGTTTCAGATATCATTTTCTAACAAAAAATAAAGAATCTTTTTCAAAAGCAGTTTTATAAGCCATACAGTTTCTTCAAGTTCGTATCCTCTTTGCAAAATATTCCAACAGGAGCCTTCTTCCAGTATTCATACTGGGGTGAGGGGGAGCCGGTAGATTACTGGCCGCTGTATCATCGAGACTGCGGGGTTCTGCGTCGAGAGTACAACTGGAGATGGGCGGCGTATCCATGCTACTCACTGGGTTATTACTACAAGTTCATCTGTATGTACGGTGCGTACGTTTTATTGGCTGTTTGTGGGGTGTGGAAAAGGGTGTGTGTGGATGGGGGGGGGGGGGGGGAATGGGGGGGTAACTTGGCGTTTTTTTGGCGGGTTTACCTCTCTTTTTTTTTTTTATTTATT
>NW_019773614.1:423790-437871 GCF_001039355.2 Lingula anatina | reverse complement strand
ACCACTACTACAACTACTACACCTACCACAACTACAACTACTACACCTACCACAACTACAACTACTACACCAACCACTACTACAACTACTACACCTACCACAACTACAACTACTACACCTACCAATACTGCAATTACTACACCTACCACTACTACTACACCTACCACAACTACAACTACTACAACTACTACTACACCTACCACAACTACAACGTTTATCACAACCACAACTACTACGACACCTACCACAACTACAACTACACCCGTTACAACTACAATGCCTACCACAACTACTACCCCAACTACTACAACTACACCTACTACAACTACACTTACCACAACTACAACTACTACACCTACCACAACTACACTTACCACAACTACAACTACTACACCTACCACAACTACAACTACTACACCTACCACAACTACACCTACTACAATAACTACACCTACCACAACTACAACGCCTATCACAACTACAACTACTACTACACCTACCACAACTACAACTACTACACCTTCCACATCTACAATACCTACCACCACTAAAACTACTACAACACCTACTACAAGTGCTACCACAAAATCAGAAGATAAATTCATTACCTCAACGACAGTGAAATGGGAAAAGCCAGGTAAAGAAGTAATTGAACAGAAAGTAGTAGAAATAGTAAAAGAAGTTTTGGCAGACCAGTAGTGTCTGAATTAGATGTGTGTGTGAGAGAGAGAGAGAGAGAGAGATGATAAGAGACTGACCAGTCAAATAACTGTGGATCACCTGCGTTTTTTTTATCACCTGGGTCAATGTCCAAGAACAGTGAATGATAAGACACACTGTTCAACTAAGAATGTAGATATAATACCTGGTTCTTCTGATTGCAGGTGGCGCAGGGGCCAATGCCGGGCAGACGGGCGAGTCAGGACAGATCAGCAGTGAAACGAGTAAGGAAGCATTCAGAACAGATGATCCCCGAACTAACAGATTCACGGAGTAAATATGGCAGACCCCACTTAATAGCAAGCTGCATTATCCCCTGATGGTCTCTCCGCCCTAACACGAGCCATTTAAAGGATGAAATCTCGGCTCCGAGCTTTAATTGCCAGGACCCTGCAGCGACGGCACGTGTGGAGGCGGGGAGACCATCGGGGGATTCAATCGGCATTTTCTAAGGGGTTCGGGGTTCGGCCATATTTGAAGACTTGTACAAAATTCCAACTAACAGGAAACTTCATGTGTAGCCATGTAGCAATCACCTACCCTTAAAAATAAAATGTTATAAATGTTCTGAGCAAGTCTACTAAGCCTTTAGCTGGGTGATCTACTGGTATATGGATGCTCATCTCATTTTTTGTCTTAAAATACCTTAACTCTTTTAGGAAACAAAGCCACATTAGTGATGTAGCTCCGAGGGTATTTTAAATTTGAATTCGCAGTCATTGGCCCATCATTTTATGTAACATTGTGTGCTCTTGCTTCAGCTGGAGCATTTATACTGTGGGTGCCCTCCTCCTTGTGTACGTAAAATTCAAGTAAAATTTGAGAAACATGAAGAAAAAATAATTCTATAAATAAATAAATAATGCAAATATCGCGGTGTTCTTCTTATCACGAAGCATTGGAAACAATTATGACAGTGGGCATTTTGATTATTTTGATTTTGATTTTGATTTGTTTTGGTTTTCATTTTTTGTTTCTCTTTTCAGTTATGTACATAGGGATAACATTGGGCTCTTTCCTCATTTTGTTCATAATAGCGGTACTTGTTTACACGTGCTACAGAAGGCGAATACGGTAAGCTTGCCTTTCTGTAACTCAATGCAGTAAGGATGAGTATTGTATATCTTTTTATATTTGTATATTTTAATTGTAAAAAATTGAAGACACAGCAGCATGTAATTGTGAGCAACCAGTACCTACACTGTAGCACAAAAGCCACTAGCAACTACTTTATTTGGAACTTGTTTCTTGTTCAACTTGTTAACATAATCCACCTTTTAGTGGCCCCGTGTGTACTACACTGTGTTATATGGTGCGATACCAGCCAGTTCAATGGCCTGTATCCGGGCATTAATGGTATTCTAGCCAGGAAGTTATCTAGTTTGGCCTAAAACTGATCTATGAAACACATAATCGTTTTTCTTAATTACATGGGTAGGTCCTAAATACTGGAGAGGCGTTGCAAAGAAAGAAAAAAAAAATACATATATAATTTCCGATTATTTTTCCAATTACAGAAATGTAAAAGATCGACTTAGAAATGAAAGCGTAGACACGGAGAGCACGAACAATGGGGGATACAGCGACATGAACGGGTATGCTAATGTCGGATTCCAGAACCCTATGTATTCAGACACTCCCGTGGACACTCCCACGTCCCCCACAACATCGCCACCTGACGAGCCCGTTTTGGCTACTCCTGCGCCATCTGCAGAACCAAGATACGCCACAACCTTAGGAAAGCCCTGCTCTGTGGCCTTTAATACACGGACCGACTTTGATAACGGAGACGATGGGTATGCCACGCTATCCGACGGAATACAAGAACCATTATATGAAAACGAGAACTTATCGGTTGCTAATGGTAACATAGGACCCCTGGAGCCCCTGAAAGAAGAATATGTAACGACTATTGTGATAGGTTAGATGTGCTGGGGGGGGGGGGGGGTCTTAACTACTAATTTTTTTAAAAGAACCAATCGGAGGTCCTCAATGGACATTATGGTATGACCAGCGTGGTGTGATCAAATTGCTGGTACAATGTAAAACCCCCTTCACACAAAGAAGACACAAGGATCGCTTTGATTGCAGAATGAATGCTCAATGGTGGGGCTGTTTTCAGTTCAGTGTAAAGGGGGCTAAAGGAACTTAAAATAGGATGGAACACACTTGTGTATATTATCAACATGAAGAATGAACAAAGTACTTATAACTTAGCACATGCAGCTAGCGCTGCCAAATGCGAATAGTGTCAGCATACATTGAGGAGACCAGTTGTTTTACAGGCAAGAAATATGCTTGAAAGCTAAAGGAATTAATTTTGAAAAATGAGGTTGATGTGCTGTATTGATTAAAGAATGCTCACATTTGTAGAAAATAAGTTTGCAAATACATAAGATTGCTGCTACTTAATAATAGAATCTTTGGAATATTGATGTAAATGTTTTTTCAAATCTCAGAGCAGATTAACGAATAACTAATACATAATTGAGAATGAAGCATAGGGCATTTATCTGAAAGAAACATAGGAAATGAGTCAAAAGTTGGAAGGTGCAGGAAAACTACTCTCTGACCACAGGGTCCGCTAGTAGTCTGTTTCAAAATTATTGTATCCCCTATATTTTGAACTGTTTTAGAAGCCCCTGGTATCACAGGATACACGAAAACTGCATGATGCCAATAATTGCAGTGACATTTTCTAAGTGCAACAATTATCTTAACAAGACAACAAAATCTTAGACAATGTCTTTTAATTAACGTGAAATGTTAGGCCTACGACACTTAGTCTACTTGTATAAGTTTATTTTAACTCTCGCACGACCTCTTTGCCTCGGCAGGTGGCATGGTCGGTTACTCATTCTGACACCGTGGACAGGGAGGGAGGGGGTGCTTGCTCTAGTGCGCTCAGCGATATGTACAAACAAAAAATGAAAATGATTTCTTTATTACTTAAAATAATAACATGACCTCATTCTGACCTCAACAGCTAGTTGTGACACGTGACTGAATCAGGTGATGACCTCTGCATACAGCTGGACTGGAATGCAACTGTATATATGTATTTTATACTAATTATTAGATCTTTTGATAACCCTTATATGATACAGTATTATCACCAAAATAAAGTTAGAATTTTTTAAAAAAATTCTGTTTTGTTTTGTTTTCAAAAGTTTTCTCGTTCGGCATGCACACTCTTGTTATCTTAACCCCAGCAAACACAGAACGTTGTATAACGTTACCATAACGTTACAGTAACGTGTTTTGGTTATGTAAACGTTATGGTAACGTTATACTAATGTTCGGTGTTTGCTGGGACTGGACCACAGAACTTATGGTATTGTGGGACACATTTAATTGTTATAGATTGATAGCTCATGGGTGAGAGTGAATGGTCGCACAATGGTCGCGTGTTTACCCGGTCTCACCTACTCTCTACCAGCTGCTTGATGACGTCAGCTTTTTTCTCCTTTTTTCTTTCTTTCCCCCTTTTTTTCAAATAGAGAAATAGTCAGAAAAATCTGCTTATATCCAGCAATAAAAAATCCTTTCTATGACTGTGGTATGAACTATTTAAATGGAGAAATAGTCAGAGAAAAGTTTGAATTTGTTAATATCCAGCGGAAAAGATTCTTACTGTGATCCTGGTAGAGGGGTGGGTTTTACATGTATATGCACCCCTTGTAACTACCGGTAAAGCTGCTCTGAGGATACGAAAAGCAAGAGTAAGCAGTGGATAGGCCCTCCTATAACGCCTTCATGACGTTTCCGCCTCCTCTGCTACATATAAAGCACGAGGTCTCGCGATTGATAAATGTGTTTTTTTTTCCCAATTATTATCTTCCAAAGAACGGATGGGGGGCTTTTTCTGGCATAACACAAGGAAGCTACTGATTTACGTGTCCAGGAAACTACATGGGATGGTTAGTGCGTCCAGATTCTATAACGACATAAACGTGTCCGTTCCGGTCATATGCAGTGTACATGTTGTAATTGTCCGTGTGAGGTTAACCCGGAAAACGTTTCTGTGGGAATTAGGAAGGACAATTGGGAGTGTTTCCAAGGAAGAAAAAAAACAAGACTTCGGAAGTTGACTTAGACCTTAATGTTGCTGGCTGTGTGCTGCTTCGAGCACTACCCAAAATATAACAGAACTGTGAAGCGTATTTTATTTCATGCAGAGGCGTTTTGGGATATTTGTCTTCCTCTCTGAGAGTTTCAGAGGAATACCTGATAGGACTCGACAAAGAGAAAAAAAAATCGTTGGAGAGAATCAGTTCATGTTAACCGTTTCATTGGCTCAGTATCTCTCTTGGACAGAAATAAAAGATAAAAGATGGATGGTCAGTAAGAGTAACTCAGTAGAGAAGTGAAGGATCTATGATCAGAAGCTGGTAAGTATAAAACTCACAATTGCCATAGCGAAATGATTTTTTAAAAATATTGTCCTTAATATTAAAATATATCGAGGACAATAAAAAAATGGGAAAACGGGTGCTGCCTGTACATGTATATACGTACACAGCTTAGGCAGTGAAAAAGACTAATTTTTTTCTATTTCTGTCGAATATATAATGGTATTGATTACCTATCAAATACACTTCATAACAAAAAGCCAAGTATGGGCTCATAGGTAAATTCCGACGGTGGCCAGTGGGTCTATTTGGATTTTAGTTTAAAGCTGTAAAATGTACATATTCATTACTTGACTTAACCCGAAAAGTAAATTAATAAAGGAAACAGAAAAACAACTTGAAGCGTAGAAATAGTTATAGTTATTAATTTTCATAAAAATGATTTTCTTCTGGTACATGTCTTTAAAATTTTTTGAAGATAAGATCATATTATGAATTTGGCGGAGAGAGAGAGAGAGAGAGAGAGAGAGAGAGAGAGAGAGGGGAGGGGAGAGGGAGGAATGCGTTTCTCCCATCTCTTGCGCCCTGAGGGTAATTTTTGTCGTACTTGTAAAAATATTCAACATATCCATGAGCCATTAACCCGAGCAAAGTTTAAAGTTATTGAAATGTTTACGCAGAATCACATTAAAGTCATATTTCTGGGCGAGTTGGCGAACTGATGGCATCTTAATGATACTGGAACGCTTGATGGAACATTAAATTTACAACCAGATTCAACAATGCCGAATAATATTTTGGTCCTCAGGATTAAAAGCGCCTTTCGTTGCTTTTTTTAATCTTGTTGGTATAATATTTCTTGATATGATTTTCTAAGAATTGTGAAACATGACTCACTAGCTGTCCCATTTTGAAATAAGAGAAAAATATCGTATCATACATGATTAAAACTATAACCGATATGTAAAGATTCCATTGTGAGCGCTATATTACTGATCAAAATTGTTTGAAAGCAATACAGTGAATCAAATTTAAAGTTGGCGTTTTGCGCAAATGGCTTTAAAAACCCTGACGCCCGTCGATAGTGAAAATGCAGTGTCGTTTTAAGTTAAGGTACATCCAGTTAATTAACATTTTTCTTTTTTTAGATTATCACAAATATTTATGATTATTTATTTCATTTATTAGTATTATTCATCACATTTCTTCAGTATACATCTCCCATTTCTCCGAGTATAGAATCGTTCGTCACTCTTTTTATTCATGTCTACGAGGAATAGAGTTTACTCTGATGAGTATTTCTTTATGAAATCATATATTATTTCTTTCAGAATATATTCTCCATTTTTGTACGACATGGACCGTCGCCATGTTTACTCAATTCTACCCGGGATCAAGGCATAATTATCCAGAAAAGCCTACTTATGTGTCCAGCGCTTTTTTCGTCTTTGGAATATTTATCATTTTTCAACTGCCAGAGGCTACAGGTAAAGACATAGTATTAAACAGTTTAAATGTTGTTTTATGTTAAATATTGGTTTGATGTTTTAAATGTGTTTCGAACAATTCAAAACGTTAAAAACCATCGGGTTATTATTTGTTATTCATGTGCTGTGCGTATACCACAAAATTAGCACATTGCCTTAATTAGCAAGTTTTTGATAGTACATTTATAAACATTTCAAAAGAGATTCAATGCGAAATAAATATCCGATGAAACATTGTGCTGCGGTTCTTAAATTATAGTTATGTATAAAACATTGGCATGTAGGCAGTAAAACCTACGAATTCACCGTATATCTTTACACCTAAATCCTTCCTGAGTGCTCTGCTTCAATTTGAACACCGCCAACATTTCTGACTTATCCATTAAATTAAGAGTTATTACAGATTAACCACCATGAAGAAAACGAATACGAACCAACACATGTAGGGCCTCGTTGACACCACACTTTAACATCTGCGGTCACGTCAAGTGGTTATTTTCTGCGATAAATGACTTATTTTTAAAGCAAGGAAGGATACATTAATAACGTTTGCGGTGAAGGGATATTTATATCTATTAGTTGTCCTCCGCCATTACTTATTTCTGGCGGTTTGCGCTTCATTTATCAAATGTCCTACATGTACGTGTAGCTCTAAAGCTGTGATGATTTTACTGAACCACATCACGTTCTGTAGCCGAGTTGCTCGACTTTACAATGTCAACACTCCGAAAAACGTGCACAGACCGATTGTTTTTTGGGTACACACAGTTTTGATATCGCTTTAATGCGCATGACCAGAAGAGATGCGCCATGATTTGTTACAAATTTTTCATATTAATTTGTCAAAATACAACACCATATCAATAACAGATTAATCTTAAAATAGAAACATTTTATAGGATTAACATTCAGATCCACCCGAGAGTTTGTATTATTTTGTTAGATGAATGCACAGATACTTCCGGTAGAAGATTGCAAACATCTTTGTTTGGCAGAAAGGTAAACCATTAAAGCATTAAATTAATTTATGTGTCAAGTAATGGATGTAGAGTGCGAGGGAGGTCTTTTCACTAAAATGAATCATTTCCGAGCAAACTTACATAAATGGAACGATAAAACCATGGGCAGTAAGCTGCGTGTAGAACAATTACTTTTTTATTATGAGTGATTTGTTTTCTACCGGTAATGGCCGTCCTTTTCCGGGAGGTCTCTTGGCATAGATTTCATTTTAGAAGCAGGCCCGTAGCCGGGGGAAAAGGGGGGGGGGGGTCGGGGCGTTCGAAAGAACTGCCCTTTTGTCAAGAAAAGGACCATTCTAGGTAAAATTTGATCTAGGTACACAAAGGTTTCAATGTAAAAGGTCCACTTTTTTCAGAAAAAGAACCCCCAAGCTACGGGCCTGAAAGGTCATCGCAAACAAACACTGTATGGATGGATTTGCAGCCCGGTTGAAAAGCATCAGATTTCAACATCCTTCTTCTGATTAAATTGGGAAACAACACGCACACAGGGCGTGTGCTCAGGGACGTGCAGCCGTAAACTCGATGGGGGGAAGGGGGGGAGGCAGGAGGGTCCATCAATATGCTCTGAGACTGTAAAATTTCAGTAAGAAACGCTTTGCTCTTACCCAAACACACCAAGTGACTTCCTCATGTGTCCTGCTGTGAACG
This sequence comes from Lingula anatina, assembly GCF_001039355.2. The sequence goes on along the minus strand of NW_019773614.1, from coordinate 429,642 downwards.
AACACTTCGGGGGACGCCTTGTGCTTAGTACACCTCTTAAAACTAAGTCGAACGCACCCAAAATGTACAATAATGTGCCCACCACTTTGACCAATGGGCCTTTGTATTGCCCTTATCGCGTCCTTAATGTGTAGCTACACGACGCGACACGTGCCGTTATTCACGTACTAAGTGGCTTAGGAGACGGTTCTTGGGGAAGTGAGGAGGGGGGGGGGGTGGACACATTAATATTTTAGTTACCACTGAAGCCAACTGTACATACCGCCAAGGTACCAACCGCAAAGGACCAAAATACTGTAAACGCCTGGTCGTGTTAAACAATAATTTGCCCGAAATTGTCCAACGGCAATAATTAAAAAATATTCGAACATACATCGTTTTGATTTACACTTTTGATTAATTACTGTTCAACACAAATATTTAAATTGAATGCACATTTTGTACACATTTATGTACCTCAAAGGACATGCTGCAGAAAAAGTCAAATCAACAAAAACAAAATTCCATGACTTTTTATCTTTCTCTTTCAAATGCGGCGTACCCGTGTCGTGTGGTATAAAGTTGTTGCCTCGTGTCGCCGGCTTCAGTTATCAACCACAAAGTTCTAAATCACAGCTACCAGTAACCGCCGCAGCAACCAAAGTAACCGCACTGCCCATTGCAAACTACAATAAGTGCGCATGTCATAATCATTATGCCCCAGAGCCCATTCCCATTGAAACTATCGTTCTATATAGATCGATCCAACTCCACCTTGCGTTGAGTAGAATACAGAAAAGCTGGTGGTTATAGAAGTAATTAAGTTGAAAACAAAGGAGGCGTGTTTATCTGTCAAACTGATTGCATTCAGCTAGAGTCCTCGAGGAGTTGGATCGATGTACGTAGACCAGTAATTGCATTGGAAATGAGTCCCTACAGTTCCAACATATACAATCGACCAAAAAAGTTCGAAAGCGATGTTATTTTGAATAATTATGAAATAACCATATGATCTAAGGTTAATATTTTAAACAATATTTATGGATAAAGCACCCACTATTAGTTACTTTTTGAAATTTTGTCAGGGAAGGAATTGTGTGGTCGAGTGCTTAAGTATACAGGTAGGGCCTACTTTGTTGGATGTTGAGCAAATCATGAAGTCACACTCAGTAATTCGAATTCAGTAAATGTGACACAAAATGACCGTTTGCAGAAGGTTTTCCAGGAATATTAAAATGAGGTAGGCCTACATGGTACCGGTGTAACAGTAAATAAAGTCCGCTAGAAACCGTAGTCCGTTCTTTACCAACCCAATTTCTCCGACTAAAACTAACCTGTACTAATCACATCATGTGGCACCCCAAAACAGAGCAAGGTATTTTTTTTTCACGAGGAACATCTATTTCTAGGTTTCCCAGACAATGACTGTATGTATCACCTCGAACAAGACGTTTTCGCGCACAGAAACACATGTTACCATGTCGTGAGCACTGGAAAAGACTGGCGTGGCGCTAAGGCTTTCTGTGAAACCCACGGCCAGGGATTAGCTGAGGTCCAAGACCGAGATGTCATGGAATTTCTTTCAAGGACACTTCATGGTCTTCCCCATAGCGCCGTGTGGATGGGAGGGAGTGATGTGATTAACGAAGGCAGTTGGATGTGGACCTCAGGTTAATCTTGTTTTCAAATCCCTTCCCGTCTCTCTCTCTCTCTCTCTCTCTCTCTCTCTCTCTCTCTCTCTCTCTGTGTATGTGTTTGGTAAACCGCGACCATAATCTATTCAAGGAATCACATTATAGTACCAGTACCAGTAGGCTACAGTGTATGGGATGAATCACATGGTTTTTGCCTTATATCACTGGCGCGCAAAACCGACATCAAAGTCTCTGTTTACTTAGTGTTTATTTTTCACCAGGCCAAGCTGTGACCTATTTCAACTGGGCTCAGGGTCAACCGGAAACGATTTGGCCTCGATACCACAACGAGGATTGCATGGTTATGAGGAAAACTGACGGATGGAAATGGAGTGATTTTCCGTGTGCAGGCCGATATTCTTTGTTTCCATTTATCTGTCAGTATGGTGAGTTTTGTTGTTTGTGCTATTTTAATAATATTCCTGTCGAACACAAAGCAGTCTGTGAAAATTAATACCTTTATGTTGAAAATCTTTTGCGTTAATTTCATTATTTAAGATCGACAATAAACACATCCAGTTTAAACACAGCGCGAGCCTATTCTACAATACGTGTAACTAATTATACGATTGTTCAAACTGTCCAAAACATTGTGAATAATTCAACCGTTTTACGTGATACTTTTACAAAAATATTCATAATCATTCTGTTTGTGTCAATGTCTAGATGGTAACGGCAATTCGCATATGATATATCAGGAAAAAACAACTGATTATATAAAACAATAGTTATGAAAAAAGCAAATCAATTACAAATAAAATGTATTTGTACATCAACCTCATAGGTCTCGTTGCTGTAGAAATTTTGACTTAAAATAGTAATTTTGCACGCGTGTAAGCTGAAACTAGCCTACTTTTTTTAGAGTGCACCCCATGCGAACACGTGAATACGTCAACCGACGCTGTCACAAGAGAAAATTCGTCGCCTGGGCAGACGACTCACAGGCCAAAAGTTCTTGAAACAACCGACGGGGGTTGCTCTTACTTATCTCAAGAAATAGGAATTAAGCGTTGCGACTTGGGTAAGCGATTTTCTTTATAAATGTTTCGAAATCATGCAATTTTATTTTTATTCTTCTGAAACGTCAGTAGCTCAGCTTGTACTTGGTGGTGTGGGCCGGGCATAAAAAACACGGGCAATACAATAAACTGTAGAATAACCCTTGGTTCCAGGTCTGATTATCGGTCTCACTGCCGCGGGAATGTCATTGATTGCAGTCGTTCTCGGTGTCTCAGCATTAATACACAGCGCAAAGGTAAGCACAGGTGAACACTTTATCTTTCACACTTTTTGTACCTCAAAAGCTGCTATTTTTACCTCCGGTTGTACATAGTCGCACAATGTCTTATAATGCAGATATTATCTCCGTTTCTAATATTTCATCATTTTGAAAACCAAGGGTCATTTTCGTAGCAGGTTTTATTGTATATGTAAAAAAACTGAGTGTAGTTGAGAGATGTGAAAAACTTCGTGCAGTGGCGAGTATTCCGTCCATTAGATTCGTATAGGTTAGGGTTCTTCTGACCCGTACAAATCATTGTTACCCTGACGCCTCCCACACATGATATCAACAATTTTTTTTAGGTTTTTAGATGTACTGGTACCAAGATTGATAATCTTGAGTTTGTGAATAAGACAATTTCGTTCTTTTGGTCATATGAAGTATTTATTTCAGAAAGCACGTTGTATTGCAAGTGAAATGAAGTCCGGCCAGTTCAGACAAAGACGAGGCTCGGAGCGAAGTCAGGAGGTAAAACAATTAAACTTTTTGATTGAAATTATAGCAGTTAATAAGGAAGTAAATGGTTTGGGTATATAATGAAAGATTATATAGAAAAGGGAATAATATGACAACATATCTCCTATTATCTTGCTCTAAACATGCCGGTTAACTTAAAATAATCTCAACAATGGGACGCAGGTACTGATAAGCGTGACTTTCAAATACAAAACCTCTCAGTAGCTTTTGACAAATCTATCCATTTCATCCAGACGCAACGTACAGTAGAAAGGTCAACCATTCGGTCAGTTCTGGGGTCCATAGACCCAGTTCTCCAGCCTCCTGACACAACGAGAGTGAAAAGTCAGCACAATTCGCACAATCTCGTCTACCACAATCCCAGCATTGTGTTCCACACCAAAAGCAGCGGAGAGAACCCCCGCCGTTTTCACGACGTGTGCGGCAAAAACGTCCTGCAGTTGAAGTTGTTAGGCGCGCCATCATGGCCACTTTGACTTTTTTGGAGTGGACAGCATTACGAGCGTTAATTAGTATTTAAGTCCGTCTAACGCAGGGTTCTAACGATGGTGACGGCGATTTAAAAGGTGATAAAGACTGAGAATTTTGTCTTATTATCTGTACGGCAATTCGTCATTTCACTTTGGAAATACCACTACATACACGCCGGTGTTGGCGTACTGAGAAAGATGAGAGTGTACAAAGTAAAAAAAAAAATGTTTGAGTTCGCAAGTGAGACGAGCAATTTTAAGGTACCGTGGAAACAAAAGTAATTTAAGACGCACATAGCAAGCAATGAAAGAGCAACCATCAGACTAATGAACCTTCGGACTTAGGACCTCTGACGACATATAAACCTTTGGACTAATGAACCTTCGGACTTTTATGTTCAACCGTTTATTGATGTATACAAACTTTTGTATATTAGTATATTTTGTTTGGCTTAGGCACAAACAAGTGTATGAATAAACTGTGAAAACTAATTTTCATTTTGATGAAAAAGAGATGAGTTTCCAGTTCTGAACCATCCCATTAATTTGTTTTTCATTCCTTTGACCATGCATGCACGTTTAGCAACCATAGCAAAAGGAGTAAAAGCGATTTACAATATTACGAGATTAAAGTTATTACACATTAAAAAATCCTCAAAACCGTAAGAAATATTTTCTAGGTGGATTACAGCAGAATACAAAAAGGCACGAAATTTGATGGAATATATTCCATTGAACATTCGGTCCAGGTATCTTCAATTGGTGGGTCTGAAGTAATAGGCATAATGAAAATGAACAGGCAAACGTTAAGACTACAACTTTCTACAGGGCATATATATATTGAAGGGATATTTATTCCTGAAAGTCTTCCCGCTTTGCGTATAAATCAACAATTTGCAAAGTCTGCATATTTATCACGATTTATAGCCGGATAAAAATGCCCGCAGTCAGATTTGTGCAAGAATTCTCTTAGTGCGCCCATAGTTGGCTATATCTATTTGGACCACGTTTTTAAGCCACACTGTCCATCTGCCTTTGGAAATGGCGTGATGTCAGACTAAGGTCAAGGTCGAAGAGTTCACTGCACACAGCCTCTTATTTTCTTCTCTTAAAAGTCTCTACGCGAGTCCAGGTTGAATCAGGGGGCAGTCTGGCTCCCCGGGCGGACACTCCACTGAAATATAAGGAAAAAGTCATATAAGGACGGTTCCCAATCATTATCGCTGTTTGTGTGCGCCCCATGTCCCATCTTTAATTTTCAAAACTGTTACAGTAATGAGTTGGCTTTTTGGCATGAAAGTGCCTAATTAGAGCTGTGATTACGTCCTCCCGTGACGTAATCCAGTCCTAAAAACGAGTGTTTCAATCAGAATAACCTAGTCTTTATTCGACACACTATTGCACGCATCTCAACTAACGCAATGGCTCAAAGCACTGGGCACCTACCGCATTTATTACGTATCTGGACCTGTCCATCTGCGCATGTCAAACTGAGCTGAACGTCTATCTTCCTGTTTTCCAAATCCGCGATTGGTGGAAAGAAGAACTCCGGAGTTCCAGGAATGATAAGCGTGAGAAAAAATGAGTCATATCTCTGTTTCTGGACTTCAGCTAAAACGCCGTTTACGTAGGCATCCAGGTCCAGCCCCCCTGAGAGGTCTTCGTTACTGGAGAACGTGAGAAGTAGATCCTTTTCTCTGCAGGTTATGACGGGGTCTGTGAAGGTACAGGGTTTGTTGATACAGGCGAACTGGAGACTCTGGACGTGCTGAGACTGGAACATCGGCATTATGGTTTGTTTGATAAATACTGGGTCGTTTTCCGGATCCTTGCACACGTGAGCGTAGCGGGCGCTGAATGTTGCTTTTGCGGCAGTCGGCGTGAAAGTGCCTAGAATAATGAGAGTAAATGTGAAAATTATCAAAAAAAAAAAAAAAAAAAAAAAAAAAA
>NW_019773614.1:370785-411509 GCF_001039355.2 Lingula anatina | reverse complement strand
GAGAGAGAGAGAGAGAGAGAGAGAGAGAGAGAGAGAGAGAGAGACTACTTGTTTTTTAAGAAACATTCCCATCTAACTCGACCAGTTCATGAAATAGTTTAAATAGCACGAGTACAAATACGCACACCTTTATGTCTTTAACCCACTATTGCTCGTTTGCTCGACCTTACTTAATCCATTTTCAATGACGTTTGAGCTGCTTAAACTATTTAAGTTAACGTTAACGTTCGAATTTTAATTCAAAAGCTGCTTCAACCAATCAGAAATTGTGGCGATAGCGAATTGATAAACAATCAAGAAACCACAGGAACGGTCCTCACCTGAAGAAGATGAATAAAGAGGCTATTTTCGGAATATGAGTCTATGGGTTTGGGTAACGACGATTAACATCATAAAGGACACTTCACAATAAAAATAGTAGCGTTAAAGGGCACATCGCATATTTTACTGTTTATTGACTTTATCACGCACGGTCTTTTTGTGATATACAGTGGTCGGGAGTGGACAAGTTAAACTTAATGCATTCTGTATAATCACTGCAGGGTCACTGTTTACAATAAACATTTCATAACATGTGTATTGCTAAAATATAAAATGTACACTCAGAGCACTCCCCCACCCACCCACCCACCCCGTATGGTAACTCGTGGTATGTTGTTTATTTGGCTTTATCTAGATTATTTCAATTCACTTCTGATACCTCAGCCGTTAAATCAATTGTTAAGTTCCATCTCTAATACTACATGTACATGACATCAAAACAAAACGTATACGTATTTAATTGCACCTTTTTAACCGTGCAGGCAAGTTGGCCATGAAGCATTATTAATATTGGCCGAATGGCAACGATTGGCTCATCTCGGTCGACGCCGTCCACCTTAAACACTGCCATGCATAGCATCAATGTGCCAAGTCAACGTCGGGTGATTCCGTATATCCGGGACGATGATGCACGGTTTCACACGAAGTGGCAGAATAGCGCTGGGCCCTGTAACTCGAAAGTATCGAGCATTGCCACCGAGCGCAAGCGTCTCGATTCCATAACTCGCCCATACTCGTCCCATATAATACATTGTAGCCTCTATGTGATATCGCTATGCGCAATACGCGATGCTTTCGAGTTATGGAGCCCTGGTTTAGGTAGAGGTACGGAAATGGCCGATGTTTTCCGCGCACTCAAGGATGAAATCCGTATCCGGCTTCTCTGTATTGGATTGGTGTGCGAATTTTTGTGCAACTCTGTACGACCTATTCCTCCCCGGTAGAGGCTAACATGGAAGAATCCAGACGTCAGAAAAGCGGAGATATAACATGCGACCAACTTAAATATAACTAACTGAAGAATCGCTGACAACTAAAAACGAAGAGAAGTAAGAAGAACCCATAGATATAGCAAGATGCGATTCCACGGTACTGCGTTATCGTTTTCGTTAATATGTTTACTGGTCACCGGCACTCGATCCCAAGGGGTGACAACTATTGGTAACGTTATTAGCGGGCAGATGAACACGTTCTCTAAAAATGCCCGCGAGGTAGTAGATTTGATGTTTCTCTTGGACGAGTCCGGGAGCGTGGGGAGCGGCAATTTCAGAACCGAACTAGAATTTGTCAGGAACATTATGGAACATTTCAGTGTGGCTCCGCAGTACACACAAGTGGGGCTGATCACATTCGGCTCTGACGCGAAGCCACACATGAGTTTAGACATGCGGCTTGATAAGTGCGATTTTATGACTCGCCTTAACGGAGTTGGCTACCGGGGTGGCATGACGAATATGAACCAGGCTTTTGGTCAGGCGAAGCAGAATTTTGACAGAGCTAAAAATACCGGACGCGGGGCCTTGAAAGTGGTGTTCCTGATTAGTGACGGCTGGTGGAACGACGGAGGCAACCCCCAGGGTATTGCTGACCAGATTAAAGCAGACGGTGGGGAGATCGCAGCTATAGGGGTCGGAGGGTAGGTTTTGATTTATTTAGGTTTTGTTTTTTTTTTTAATTGAAAAATATCTTTATGGTGTTATTTAAGCCCTAATCAGATTTTTCCATGTTTTCCACTTTTGATTTATATGTTTATGTTTATTTATTTATTTATTTAATTGTGTGACGATAAAGACCTCTGCACACGGACATATACTTGCAGATAAGAAATAGAGTAGTCCTTTATTAAACCGTGCCCTTCTTAAATGGTGATGACAATTTTAGGGATAGTGAAAAGATTTCATCTACACGGTAACTACGTGTTGATGTTGCAGTCCTCACTAGTTTTTACTGTCCGTCAGAAGAACAAGACGGGTTGTTTACAAAAATAATCATAGATTTATTTATTTGTATATATTTATGATAGGATTTAAGGTTGTATATTCATTCATGTGTTTATTTTTTGTTAGAAAAAACACAGAATTTAATGTAACCACATTAGTTCTTAGGAAAGGTGGCTTTAAGTGAACAGACTTCTGTATTTCACTTTCGATTTCGTTACGGCGGTTGATGAATCATTTTTTACGCTGATCATGACCGTGATTATTATTATTATTATTATTATTATTATTATTATTATTATTATTATTATTATTATTATTATAATACAATGACTGCAGTTAGGTTCCCAATGCTTTTGTTTGGTAAAAAAAAACATTTTTTTTTTGTTTCGTATTTCTTAATTATCTAGAAGCATTCTTATACTCTTTGACATGGGTAGGGTTGGGGATGAGGGTGGGAGTACTGGTTAAGACATTGAAAACAAACCCCCAAGTGAAGCACGAATGTCCACACGTTTTATGGAGATGTTTTTCACATATTGGAGATTTGACACGCCAGTTTTTGCGGATATCAAGTGCTCGGTCTGGGGTCAAAACTGCATTTACCGAAGAGCGGAAATCCGGGTTGATTCAACGATTTAAGTTACATTGTTAATGCGTCCTCTCTACTGCATCCAGGATGTGGGCGACGGGTGGAAGCAATCATGAAATAAATTAATTTTTAAAGGAATGTCATTAATTAATTTTCTGTGAAGTGATAAACAATGAGGAAATAATAATAACCTTTATAGTAATAATGTTGTGGGTTTAAAACGCAATCGTCATATTTAGCGAAATTCTCCGCTCTTTTTTTTTCCAGTGGGACAGAAATTTCTGCGTTTACTAGCAAATATTTATTTTGAAGAGACTATTTGTACACCCTAAAGCACCACAAAACAGCTTTTAGCAATCCCCTTGTTTTTAAAATGATGCAACGATTTTCAATTTCACTCATTAGTCACACCTCCCTATTACGAAGCCGAAATATTTTCTAATTATAGGAGGAAAAATTACATAACTCTATATTCAACCAAATATTACTTTCAGATGGGACAAGGGCAAACTGAAAAGTTTAGCAAGTATAGGATCTGACGGGAAACCCATGGTTTACGACATCAGAACTTTCACACAGTTCAGAGATCTTGCTCGGTATTTTCACAAAGGTAGGTGAATTTTTCGTCGGCATGCTTTTGATATATGCATACGAGATCAAAAAATGGAACACCAAACAATTTTTAGAAAATGATTGAGTAAAGTCTGTCTTTCTAATGTGCTTTTCTCCTTTCATTCCTTTCCTTTTCTTTCTTCTTCCTCCTTCCCACCCTCTCTCCCTCCCTCTCTCTCTCTCTCTCTCTCTCTCTCTCTCTCTCTCCTGATCTTTCTGTCCCGGATCGTCTGACACATAAGTAACAGGTTACATGATGTCATAAACCTGGTCTATTTGTTCACCCCAGGCCAGCAGAAGTTCGAGTACTTGCCGGTGCAGACACAAAAGTGCGGTAGCAGATGCCAGAGCGGTGCTTTCTGTAGCTGTGACAGCGTCAGTGGAAAGACATACAAGTGTGCCTGTAACGCCGGCTTTCATCTGAAGAGAGAGTCCTCCATAGAACGTTGTCTGAGTAAGTTTACTACTTCCGCTGTACTTGGCAAATTCAGCTCCACTTCACTCCAGTACTCCAAAACAAACATACCGATGGTAAAATAAAGAATGTATAATTTTATCAAGACCTTATCCTATAATATTTTATTCTGTTTTGTAAAGCATTTATTTTATTCCGTTTTGCAGATCAGTTACTTTATTTTATTCTGTTTTGCAGAATGCGAAGCTGGGACCTATAGCGACAGTAAATCTACAGAAGACAAGTGCCGTTCCTGCGCCGCCACCAACCCCTTCACTACCACCCTGAATATTGGTTCGCGTAGCCCAAACGATTGCGTCTGCCAAGTCGGTTATACAAATGTGAACACCAACCTCAAAAATGGGGATCCTATCAACAGAACGCCACCTTGTAAAGGTATGTGTGTGTGTGTTTGTGTGTGCGCGCCTGCGCGCGTGCGTGGGTGTGTGCGTGTTAAAATCAACATTCTTTTTTCAATAAGGAAACAATGACATCCCTTTTCCTCACGACTGCATCTTTTCACTCTTCCGTCCTGATAATTGAGTAAAACATTTAAATTTCAATAAGATGACAATTAATAGCGACTGTGTCTTCACTGATACGTAATCTTCATCATTTCAGAGGTCACGTGCCGCAAGCTTGTCGCCAAGCCCAACTCGTTCCTCCAGGGTTACTGCGGTCAAAAAGTGAACAACATGTGCACGTTCAACTGTGAGCCTGGGTACAAGCTCCGCCAGGGAGACATTAACGTTCTGAAGTGTCAGACCAACGGGAAATGGAGCGGGACAGAACCCTTGTGTGAAGGTAAAGGCTCTGTCACACCTAGCCTAAAGACGTGCGTATCAGTATTGTATGTGGCATCGACTAAACGCACAGCTTTGAGAGCGTATTATATCACCCTGCTTCCAGCGTATTATAATTTAGGTACAAGCTGCGCATGAAATTGTTTCTGAACATACTCAGAACAATCGTCGTGTTTGCGAACTCACAGCAATGTCTGTCTGCGTAGGTCTATATGACGTAAGTCCTACGAGCCCCTTGCGTTTGTTGTAGATAATTTGAATAGACCCTTACCCTGTTTTAACGAGTACCAGTACATATAGATCAGATTTTACAATGAACGTGTACAATTGGTAGAGTGGTAGGTTTTTTTTATAAGAATTGAATTACCTGGATCCGGTTGTGACGAACATGGACTGAGCAATTGTGTTTATTTCATCGAGGCAGTCACACTTACAGCATTTTAAAAATCCCGTTACAAACACGTAGACTTCAAAAGATCTGTATTGTCCTGAAACGTTATTTTAATTTTGTATTTTGACCCGGTCAGCACTTTTCTGTAAGAAGAAGAAGAAGAACGAAAATTACCAGCATGTTTTCTTCGAATTTTTTTCTATGTGCTTTATAATACATGTAGTAAAACAAGGAATTAATATTTTTTGGACCAGCGTTTATGTGTCATTGTATTGTTCAATACCTGCAAAACAACATAATTTTAAACTTATATATATACATATTTACAATATGCTTTAAAACGGTTTATTTATTTTAGATTAAACAATTAAAATTTGGAAGGTTTATGTGATATGTTAACTACCTGTATTACCAGGCAGTTCAAGTGTTTGATGAATTCTATATTCTAAATCTTATACTAAATGATAAACATATTCCTCCACCGCAAAAGCATAAAACTGAAATTGTTTAATTAATCCTTTTTACAACAAAATTTCATTCAAGAAGCACACCCAAAAATCCAACTTGACAATTACAAAAGAGTTTCAAGCCTATTCGAGTTGGTCGAAATAAGTTACGGCAAATATCTCATGATATTGTTTAATTCATATTCAGCCGTGCTTTGTCCTGCCTTAACGCAAAACCCCGTCCCATATGCGTTTCCATGGAGCTGTACAAACTCGAAAGGGGGCGCTGGCAATGCATTGGGGGCCGTGTGCAAGACAAACTGCAAACCAGGTTATGTTGGCCAAGGAGATACGACACGAACTTGTAAACAAGACGGAACTTGGTCCGGACAGGAACTGATCTGCAGTCGTAAGTACATTTGTCTTAAATTACGCCCATTTACTTGTAACTGAATATCACTTTAGTACGCATTTTATTTAACAGAGTATACTTTTATAGCCTATTTTAACTTTCGTTTACAAGGTTATATATTTTCATCTTTATTTTATTACATATTTCTCGCTTGTTGTTTTACACTTTAAACCGCGCGCTTTCTAGTCTCGCATGACGTCACAAAGTCTTGCGGGCCTCATTTTAGACACGGATGATTTCTATGGCGGTCACATTTCAAAATGTGCCGTTCTGTACATTACAGCTATAACGTGCCCGTCCCTCAACAACCCAAACCACGGCAAATTTGAACCAGCCAGTTGTCTACAACAAGGGTACGCTGGGGCGACCACGTGTACTCTGATCTGTGATTCCGGGTTTACAATAGTCGGGAACCAAGAAGTCGTGTGTACCGCGGACGGGACCTATGACAAACAGGAAGGGTACTGCAATGGTAGGTTATTTTTTGTTATTAGCTAGAATTATTATCATAAATATGAGCAAATATGAAATAAGATGACATAATATTGGTATGATTTGTACTATCTGCCACAGTATTATTATCATTACTGCTATCCAGCAGTATTTCACCAAATGGAAAATTCAACAGTAGTTTATAAACTATAAATAAATAAATAAAAATAAATAAGTAGTCATCGCAAATACAATGAAATTTCACCTGTTTTACCAGACACTCAGCCACCCACCGTCACATACTGCCCCAGCCACAGGGAGACAGACGCAGACCCCGACAGCGACCAGGCCATCGTGTCTCTGATCAATGACCCACCCCGAGCGACCGACAATTCGGGAGAGGATCCTTCGGTCGAGATAGCAGTCGGCAGTGCAAAGATCACCGCCCAAAACTCGTACCCTTTCAAAATCGGAGAGACCAGAGTGACTTATACCTTCAAGGATGCTAAAGAAAATCAGCGAGTCTGTACATTTAAAGTGATAGTAAAAGGTGATTATCCATTGATTAATGATTTGATTTTTAGGATAGCTCACAAAGGGGTAATTTCCATGACATTTACAGGATAGATCAAAAATGGACAAAAGAAGAAATTCTTATATTTTGGTTATTAATTAATTAATCATTCATTTGTTTTGGCAGAGGTTGCGCTTTCTGAGTATTTTTCTAGTTTTTATTATTGTTGTTATTATTATTATTATTATTATTATTATTATTATTAGTAATGTGTATGTACTGAGAGTAGAAACATGGCAAATCTAACAAGCCAACGGCCCTAATCCGTTGTGTACACAATGCTGTTGTTCAGTCGCTGGTTACACTGTTCTCGAGAGGGAGCGTACATGTAACGTCAACTGGCATGAAACATGATTATATGAAAAAAGAGGCAATATTTACTTAAAACACCCTGTCGTTGTTTTGCAGACACGCAGCCTCCAAAGGTTGTCAACTGTCCAGATACAATTAATATAGAATCCAAGCTGTTGGAAACGGACGTCACCTGGGAGGAACCGACCTTCAGAGGTAATGTGGCATTTCCTGTTTCTTTTCGTTTCTTAATTCCTTTTGATCGTTGGTGTGTATTGTTACTCTTATAGAAAAAAATTTACATGTATTAGGCGTTCTGTACGTAGGATTCTAAGGAAACCCACAGTACTCAAAACGAAGCCTTTTAGACTATGAAGACTCCATAGGAACTCCATCGGTTGTCCTGTAAGAAGCACATGGCCTACAGCTGTATAAGACCCTAAATGATTTCGGGCCAATTTTATATAAGACGTCATATAGGCCTTGTTTGGAATTTTTGCAATGACATTTAGTTCACATACGTGTGCAGGGTTAATGAGATGAAACATTGAAAGAACTCGGGGAAAGTACGTGGAATGACTCACTGGAAGGGTGAAGATATTGACTAAGACCCCATTTCCAGAGATTAGATCGATCTACTTTAGATCGACCTAACTCTCTGGGGGTTCACGCTAAATAGCTGTCAGCCGGGCGGACACGAAAGTAAATTACCCCCTTACAGCTTGTAGTAGGCGGGACGGACATTTAAGCCGGATTTTCTGACAGTAATGTAGTGAGACTCCCCGCGGGGATAGATCGATCTAAAAGCTCTGGGAATACAGCCCAAGATTCAAAACTGATCTCACGAAAGTTAATAATTTATGATGCAAAGTACTAGTAATGAAACGATTCCTTAAGACAGTGACTTAACAAAACTAATTTTTCTAAATTGAGACAGTTATAAAAACACAAAGTTGATTTACTTCTTATTTTTCTTACAGATAACAGCGACAAAACAAAGATAATTCATGGTCAGCCGAACATGACTCCTGGGAAGTTTAGGTACGGAAGATACAACATTATCTACGAGGCCACGGACCCGAGTGGGAACAAAGGAATATGCAAGTTCAAGCTGACAGTTAGACGTAAGTTTAAAACAGTCACCATTCAAATTAGACCTCATTTTGAAGACTAAATACCCAAAAGATCTTTATCGGGACGGAGAAGTAGGAACTGAAAGCTAAGTGCTTGCATATAGTTAACTGTGTGCCGATTGAATAGAAATAAATAGGAAATCGGCTCAGTAAACTGAGGAATTATAACATTGTGTTGTACAAATGATATTTAACACTTATTCACTTATAAACATTTATGTTTGCCTGACAGAAAAAAAACTCATGCATTTTTCACACGGATACGTGGTCATTAACGGTTTTTTCTTTGTTTTCAGCTCATCCATGTCCGGAGTTGAACCCCCCAATTAACGGAGCTCTCTCATGCGACACCATTTTCTTTGGTTTTGTGTGTTTTCCATTTTGCCAAAACCCGTATGAGTTTAACTTGCAGCCCGGCCAGTTTTTTGTAGCACAACAGTTTGTTTGTGGAGGGTCTGGGCAATGGTATCCCTCGCCCCAAATGGCCATGGCAGACTGCACCAGTAAGTGCACAATAAATAAATAAATAAATAAATAAATAAATAAATAAATTAATTAATTAATTAATAATTTAATAGATAAATAAGTAAATAAATGGAAAAGGGAGTCGAAGACAAACGTCACAAATTATCCAGCTAACGAAAATAAAAGCAACCCTGCAAAATGAAGGAAGTAGAAGCAAAATGATCTTCAAAACAAACGACCGATTGCAAAATTCGATATATAATTTAAAAAAAAAACAATATTACAGAATTCCAGGACCCCGCGAGGAGGCTTCTCTTCGACCTTCACTACTATGAGGGCAGCTGCCCTGAAGCCAGCACCCAGGATCAGATCAAGGAAAACGCTGCTCAAATCTTCAGAAGCAGCAGTTTCGGTCAGGCGTGTAATTGCAACGTGACGAAAGACGACTTCAGAGTCATCTGTGGGGCCATCAATACCACGGCGGTTCAGGGCACGCAGCCGACCCCTGTTGGGAGGCGCAGGAGAGAACTTGACGACCTGAGCGAGCTCCTGAAAAATCTGAAATCTCAGTTCGTTTCTCAGCTCGGAGTAGCTACGATTGAAGAGAAGGACGAAGGTATAGGTTGCGCAAGAGGAGAAGAAACAAGAATGAAAGGCAGTGAAATTACATGCGGTACGTATGAACCTTATTTTAAAAAACTTAAGTCTACTTTTCGACTGGAAGTCAGACAGACACACGTTTTATGGACTCCCCTTTACCATTACGCGTTCTCGTTGTGACCTATTGGTGCGTAATTTGTACAAACAACTTGTTACATTCCATTATCATGTTTTAACCTCAGCTCAGTAATATAATATTTTGTATTTTATTATTTTTTTTTTTGTAATTTGACTTGTAGTAGTTTACTCAAGAATCTGGTTATATGTTCATATTACTATTTTTCAGTTGTTTGCACTAAGGGGTACTTTTATAACAGTGAGAGCGGTAAGTGCACAAAGTGCCCTGCTGGTTATTATTCTGACCAGGAGAGAGCGCTCCAGTGCAAGAGATGCCCTGCCGGCACCCTAGCTTTAAAAGAAGGATCGTTTTCTAGGGATAATTGCTCAGGTACGTTTAGAGGAATGTAAAATTAGATTTAATACAATTAGTATAAATACAAACTGAAAGAGAGAAAAAGAATAAAATCAACTTCCATAAGTCGGCGATAAAGAAAAACAACAACAACAACAACAACAACAAAAAAAATCATAATAAAGAGTGTCAGTGAAAGGAAAGAAAAAAAAAAACACAGAAGAAATACTAACATCATATTTTGAACTGTTGCAGATATTTGTCAGCCCGGGACGTTTTCTCCCAATGGTGTAGATGAACCTGATGCCTGCAGTCCGTGCCCGGTCAATCAGTACCAGGACAAGGCAAAACAGACGTCGTGCATTCCATGCCCATCGGGAACTTTTACCGTGTTTAAAGGCGCCGAGAGTGTTAACAAATGCAAAGGTAAACCAACGTTACAATGCACGTTGTACACGTGTGTGCACGTACAGTAGGATACGTCAAAACGATGCCTTAACTGCTTTTTTAAAATATGTCATTACGGTAGTATTTATATACTTCATTATACTTGTAATATCGTATACATGTATATTCTAAAAACATGTAAATATACAAGCATATTCACGAACCAGTATATTGCCGAATACAGGTTACTGACAATATTAAGTGATTTCGTCATGTTACGTCATACTTTACGCCACTTTCTCACATGACGTCATACTGTTTGTCTTTTACAGCCACGTGTCCGCCTGGTTATTGGTCAGGTACGGGCCTGCAGCCGTGTCAGCCTTGTGAGAAGAACACCTATACAAGTCAAACTGGAAGCACGAAATGTACCCAGTGTTCCTCGGGATTGGTCACCAGAGGGAAAGGCAGCACTTCGTCGAATATGTGTATAGGTAAATTGTTCTCTCTCTCTTTCACTCTCTCTCTCTCTCAAACACACACACACACACACACACACACACACACACACACACACACACATGCACACACGACATAATATATAGCCTAGGATAGGAAAAAAAAGTTAAACGAAAAGGGGGATTTTATACAATCGATAGTTTGGATGCCTGTGCTCCTTCTACGCACACATAGCTCTATGGCTCCACCTGTTCTGAAACTAAACCAATTCAGTTCTAAAACAAAACCAAGGGTTCTTCTTTCCAATGCCTAAGTTCAATTCCAGACTTTAACGAATGTTCGACCCGCCCGTGCCTTAACGGGGCCCAGTGTCATGACCTGTTTGACGATTACCGCTGCGACTGCCCGGCTGGTTTCACTGGGAAGAACTGTGAGGCAAATATTGACGACTGCGAGAGCGTTCCTTGCCAGAATGGAGCCACCTGCCACGACAGAATCAACAGGTAGGTGACGGCGTGTAGTTGACGTAGACGACTGTTTGCCTGTCTTTGTGTGTGTGCGTGCGTGAGTGAGAGAGAGAAAGAGAGGGAGAGAGAGAGAGGGAGGGTGGTGGGGTATTCATTACAAACAAATAATCCGGTTACAGATATAGCTTTTATACACTCAGTATTAAGGGACGGAGGGGTCTGCTATTTTGGGAACTGACGTTTTGTGATTTTCAATATTACTACTACTGTGATAATATACATTCATATCGTGATAACATTGTTGTTTTATCACAAAAAAAACTCTTTTAAACATAACAAAAATAATAATAAGTTTATTTTAAGCCTCATCCCTCCTTTTTACAGCTATTCTTGCTCATGCGTTCCTGGTTACACTGGTCCTGACTGCTCTATAAACATCGACGAATGTGCACAAAACCCATGCCAAAATGGCGCCACGTGCACTGACGGAGTCAATGATTTCAACTGCGCATGTCCCCCGGGGTATTCTGGGAAACGCTGCCAGACGGACGACGACGAATGCGCTAGCGGGCCGTGTGAAAATGGCGGCATCTGTACAGATGGAGTGAATTCCTACACGTGCTCGTGCCCGCCAGGATTTAGCGGACCTAACTGTGGGCAGAATATCGATGACTGTAAACATATTGCATGTGATAACGGAGGTAGGTTTTTGGTTATAAAAGCTATTTAGCAAAAAAAAAAAAAAAAAAAAAAAAAACGTAGATCTTCCAAAGTTTTTTAGTTTAACATTGTAATGGTTGTATTTTCTGCGATAAATACCCATGCCATCTTACTGTAACTATATGAAATTATCATCTCTTAGATAGTAATGTTAAGAATTTCAACTATTTATACAGTGATAATTAGCAAAATATTACCGACTAATTTCAAGTCTTCTTAAGTGAAACCATTCTTATCGCACCATACTGTACCTTAGCTATAGAAATACAATGAATAATGAAATATAAAAAAATGTATTTGATATTTATCATGCATTTTTTTTCGTTTGTTCGTTTTTAATTCATAGAAAGCACCAGCAGGAAAAATATCAGTTTTTTTTAAATATTATATTGCACATTACAGGTACGTGTGTTGACGGGATAAACTCACACACGTGCAGTTGTGTACCAGGATTTACTGGCATCAACTGTGAAATTAATATCAACGAGTGTGCGGGCTCACCCTGCGTTAGAGGCACGTGCATTGATGACGTCAATGATTATTACTGCGCATGCCCACATTACTATTCTGGGAAAAATTGTGAACGACGTAAGTGATGGTTTGTTTCTTTAAACAGTAGACGCGCTTTAATTTTTTTACATTTTACCAAAATATCTGTAGGTGGGTGAAATTGCATTTAACCTTTATTTATTTGAAAGGTTATCCACTCCACCCCAAAAAAATTAACAAAAATGTTAAAATTATCCCAGCGTAGAGAGTTTCGACTGCACTCTGTCTTCAATCGTCCTCAGTGCTTAATTGTCTTTTATTGATTAAAAGGTTATTTTGATAAGTAGAACGCACACATTCTTAACAGATTGTTTCAAAAGGATACATTTACTAATACGCATATACTCAAATGAAAACCACTTGTTAATGGGTCAAAAATCCCTCGCGTTTGTTAGTTTGGGCACAAGAACACACAGTGTTTCATCGTGCCACGGATAAAATGAATATGGCAAACGATAAATAACAGAGGGGTTAGTAACTACCTTTCCACTGAAATATAAAGACACAAAAATCTGACCATGGTGCGGTTGTTTATACAGGCGAAACTCCCTGCTTCAACATTGACTTCACAAGCGCCACAGAAAACGACTACGTCTTCGTGGATCCCAGGCCTGCAGTGCCCGCCATGTCGGAAATCACGCTCCAATTCTGGATGAAATCAGACGACAGCAACGAAGTTCTGGCCAACTACGGCACCCCGGTCTCCTACGGTGACCAGAGAAATGACCACTTTACAATATTTGGTCAAAATAACTTCATGTTGATGGTGAATGATGACGCGGCCCCGACAGGAATGAACGCGGCGGACGGCGCCTGGCATAAGATTTGCCTGACGTGGACGTCAAATGCTGGTGAGTGTTAAGTGTGAATTTCAACTTTAATGCAGATATCAGACATGTACAATCTATGTCATAAATTCATGCACACTCTTTTGATACATGTTTTGTGCAGTATTTGTATCTTTGGTATTGAATTTACATCAAATGTTCAGTTGGAGATTTAGACTTGAGAAAACATTGTCAGTTTACACGCAAGTATCTACGCGCTTCTTAACATCATGTTGAAGAGAGCTAGAGCTAGGTAAGCTTAATGAAACATCCCGTTTTCCACTTCCAGGCAACTGGGAAATTTACAATAACGGCAAGCTTCATAGAACTGGCACGGGACTGTCCTCGGGTAAACCAATCCCTGCTGGCGGGCGTTTTGTCCTCGGCCAAAAGATCAACGGTTTGGAGACGTTTTCTCCCACAGATACGTTCAGTGGAGTCCTGCACGGCATGAAGGTTTGGAATAAAATCAAAGACTGTACGCAGGACATTAATGACGATCATTTACTGAAAGCCTGGCCCGATCTGGCTCAGAACATGGTTGGGAGGATCCACAAAACTAACAATGTACCATGCAAGTGATCTGCGCATGCGTCAATGCACAGACCACGCCCATGGCCTAGTGGCAGCGCCGAGGTTTTCAGCTTAGCATTACTGAAAGTAGAATTGAATGACTTCTTCTTTATTGTACATTGTATTATCTTTGTCCTGCACAGCGAAATTTTTGGAAGGTTCACACAACATAAAATGTACCCCACTAATACAGTGAAGTTATCAGCTCTTCTCCTTTAATTGCATTATATAATGATTAGATATATACTTCATGGCAAAATAATATTTCCAAGATATAGAACAGTGCGTTAATTGTTATCGCCACTATGCTGTGTCAGGCATTTCAAGAGAGGACTTATATTCCATGACATGCATAAATATGTGCTGCATGGAACCTGGATAAAATCTGGGGCCAACTCCAATGACGTCACGGCTACTAGTCAGTGATGTCATCCGGCAATAATCTCGCACAAACAGTACTGCAGAGGCGTGGCCATGCTTAAAATTTTCATACTACCAAAGTGTTTGTTTTATATATGTGTATCGCGGTTATGCCTTTCCTTTCTAATGTGCAGATTAAATAATATATTATCTATATGATAGTTTTGGTGTTTGTTCTTTTTCTATCTCGGATTAACAATGTGAAAATTTTGTTGGGTTGGTTTACTTTTTCAACTCGTCTGGAAAAAGTTTATTTTTTTCTAAATATAATATTTATATTTTATTTGATTTTGTCTTTTTTTTTGCCAAAAAAGTTTTGATGGTCGTAAGTAAGAATCATATCTGCCATAGATTTTGGCATGCAAACGTACATGTATAAGGATCACTACTCATTAATATATACTATACATGTATCTCATTGATATTTAGCTCTAAGATATCTCACTTAAATGGTACAATACATCAAATCCAAGTGTAGGGACTAGAGGTGATTCGTGCTATTTGAAATAATGAAATTTACATTCGTCATGGAAAGTCCGTAGAGTACCTTTTTACCACGTGTACCAGTACACACACAAGTACCTCAAAACGCAGAGAAAGGTAATCACTAAGATTATACTGCATAATAACAATATCTTGGTTAAATACTGTATGTATCCATGCAAAAAGAATTCACTTCCAAGTGATGTTTGTATGGAAAATAGAAGTATTGGCCATATTGGCGAATCACCCTAATTTGATGAAGTTCAGAATTTAAATGCTGGTTGCAGGTACGGAGGGTGATACAGAAGGTGTAGGTGAGAATGCAAACGACTGGTATTTACTGATTGCAATCTATAGTGACATTGCGTTGATTACAGAGCTATAAACAGCCCTTTTAGTCTGCTGGTGCTGGTATCTTACCGCCCTGCAGTGACCAATGATTTCTGCATCGCTAAACAGTTCCATGTGAGCTTTATCGTTTGAGGGTAATTGTTTCTGATGCCAGATTAATATTTAGGAACTCTTTCTGGGGTTTAAAACAATGATATGTCAACAATACAGCTGTAGACGACTTATTAAAAAGAATATGACGACTTTTAAGTAACTGTAAAATCTTTTGTGAAACCATTTTTATTATGGTTTGCAAACCGATGGATCTTTTTTCTAATGGATATGTGGATTGTAGGACGCATCCATACATCCATACATTTATAATACAACCATCAACGTAAATGTTGATCTAAGGGACAAAATCCTAATATTAAAGCAATAATAACTTTTCCTTTGAGATTCAAAATTCCGCGTGAAATACATTGTAAACAACACATGGAAATATATTCTATTGTGTTTTACCACTAAAACGGCCGTTATTGTAGTAAAACTAAAATCTGTGCTTGTCAATGGGGCTTTCGATGCTTTTTTTCCCAGTCATCAAGGCATTCGTTGCTAATGACGTAATGGTGTCACGCGGATTCTCGCGTTCATTCGAGACCAAAATAACATGGCGCCAAACGCATTAATGCGGACGCAGACGTAAGTTGCAAGTTTTTGTACAGTGCGTCGGATAACGAAAAGCCCAGAATGGCACATATTGTGGATATAAATGCATTTTTAACAAAAAGATGAATATATCTCATGAATCTTATATAGTGTTGTTGTTGTCTGCTTTCCCCGCGGTTTTAAGTAGGTCACCAGTGACTTTGCAATGTCAGAGAGAGCTCCGTACGTTTAGGAAAAAAACCCTGGATTAACTTTGAATGCAGGAATGGGGTCGTTGACCATTGGTAAGTACGGGAAAATTGCCTTTTTTTCAGGAAAATCCAATTTTTGGCCAAAACGAAGAGTTATTATGACTTTAAGTTGCAATGACATCGATGTCTTTGGATATCAGTTTTGTCCAGCAAGAATTTAAAGATAGCCGGAGTAACTGTGATAATCCTCTCTGGCTCTGGAGCACTTGGGAGGTGTTCAGATTCTTGTATTCTTTGGGGTATAGAGCATTGTTTAAAGTCAACACGTCCGTTTCCTTATACCTGGGCACTAAGCCACGCTGAGACATTAAGTCGTCCACACTAAATTGACCCCAAGTCTTAGAGATATCAAACCTGAACGTAGATATGTTCTTATGATCGATATACTCGTGCAGGAGGCGTTTGAAACTATGGGTCGTCAAAGCGTCCCAGGAAAGTTCATCGCGTCCCTTTTCCAGAAATTCCCGATTTTTAGGCCGGTTGAACAATTCAAACAGTTCCTGCATCCAAGTTGTAGTCAGGAGAGTATGTGCGCGGATAGGACCTAGAGGAGTGATGAAAATAAACCAGTAATCATCCCCGCCGAAAATGAAATCGTAATCCGACAGCATGTTTAACTTGGTTTTCATACTGCCAAAGCTGAGGGTGTCAACGTCCATGTATATGCCGCCATATTGATTCAGCATGGCGGCACGGTAATAATCGGATTGATGATTGGTGGTGAGCGACTTAAAAGCCGTATGGACGTAGGGAACGCTTTTCTGAAACTCTGTTGCGTTTAACATATATAATTGAAAGTCTTCATAGTTATGGCACAAAGTCGACAAGACACACAGCTCAGTGTAAGCGGGCATTGCAGACCCATTCCAATACATGAAGATAAACGGTCTCCCATCCTTTTCACAGACGTGTGTATCATTATTAAAAACGGCGTCGCTTGCGTTAATATAGACGATGTTAAGCCGTGGCCAAAGCGTTTCTCGAATATAATTGACCTTTTCAATCAAACTTATATTCTTGTTTATTCCGTGGAATCTTTGAGAAGTTCCAAAGCTTGAGTCCTGTCCTGGTTGTACCGGCTCTTCTGGTACCTTGACCCCGATTTTAGAATACGTTGTTTTATAGATCAAGATATTTCCATCCATCATTAACACTATCGTCGAATATACGACCACGGCGATAAGAAATATGAACGTGCAAACCAGACATTGTTGACCCTGGAGGTTTGAGCACTGTAGCCCCATACTGTGAACAGTGTTTGTAATTGACACAGGATATTGTGCACCGTATGATTGATAGCTTACAGACCATATGTCACTACTAAGGCCATATCCATAAGAATAGAAATGTATTATTAAGGTTATAATATATACATATTTCATTTATGATAATAGAGTGGTCTGGCGTACTTGTAGAGCCAGGGTATTTATTTCACCTTTAGAATAAGTCTGCCTTCTTTTACTGGAAGCTGAATCTGTGATTTATGTTCTTTACTTCTTTTATTATTTATGGTTGTTTCCATAACCAAGACTGAAATATATTGATAATGGTTGATGATACATTTTTTCTAAAATTGTGGTTAAGCTTTCTCTCAACATATGTTCATGTAGTGCTGGTACTTTCGTATCTGCATATGCATTTTTGTATGAAGATTTATGTGGAACATAGTATAATTGAGTTTAATATTTTACGGTATAACTGAGGGCAACTTGAAATTGATGCATTAACACAATAAATATATGCCGACGTTCGTCTTATGGTGGTTATCTTTATATGTATAATTCTAATGAGGCTTTCTTCTATTGACTGGTTTCCACGGGCAGCGTGGTGACAGCTACGAGAGATTTTTACGGGGTTGTATGTATTGATAAGGTGATGTGATTTTAACGTTTTATTTTTGTGAACTTACGTGTACGTGTGCGTTTATTAGTTTTTACTTAACTTACTAGCTAAAATCTTGCGTCAAAAATGATTGGCTGTTCTTCTGTAAATGGCACGATCTTCTCATTACTTTGACGTACGTTATTTAAAACGTAGAGTCATCAGAATATTATTGTCTCACTCTTTGGGGATAAGGCAAAGTGAAGCAGCTACTCAGATCTGCACTTAGCACTGTGAGGTTAATTAATGCATGTTGTCATCTGCACCTCGAGGTGTTCCGTCGTAGGAGAGGCCGGGGCTAGTTGGACCCCGGGGAAAGTTGGCCCCTCATCAAGTCTCTTTAATAAAGTTAAATTAAGATGCTAAATTATTTCGTTTGGACTCACTCCCTACGCTTTCCTAGCACTATTGGATAGGGCCACTTTAAAAAATGATGTGATCAATGCTTTTACCCCATAGTTACTTTGTCATAAATTGATGGGGGAGGGGGGCAACTTACCCCAGGGTCCAACTAGCCCCGGTCTCCCCTACTCAGAAGTGAACCACGCTCCACGGTTTGTCCTAAGAAGAGGCTGGGACGATGTTATGCACTTTATTGAGTATTTTTCTACGAAGAGTGGGATCCATTTTCGTCGAACGCTGGTTTCATTAGGAACGGGCCCTAAACTACGTTAAGAAGTGTACACGTGCTCCAAAATCTTCGTCCTGGGTGAGATACTCTGGCATTGGTCTTGAACTCGGCATGGGCATGCGTCTGTCTCATATTATGAATACATTAAGTTTGCTTTTTCCTCGTTGCGATTAAATTCCTTTGCATTTTTTAAAACTAGCAATGCCAATGTAAGGTTATGGAAATGAATTTTGATTACACAGTTATGGTGAATAGAAACCAATTATTACAAAAAGAAATTTCTTCACGACTTCAGAGTAATGTTTGACCAGATTTCGTTTTGTCCCTCAGCATTTGAACCTATTTTTTATGACGAAAGATTTGTTATTGTCTTTTTGGGTTTCGTCCCGAGGCAAGGAGAGGTGGGTTTTAAGGTCTGTGGTAATTGAAAAATTGCTGCTCAGGTTCAGTTAGAATAATTATAAGTGACGCTTTCTAAAATGTACCAAATGCAGCTATATCAAGCGTTTGCTTATTTTTAAATATGTGTAATAAAATATATATATTTTGAAAATGGAACTGGTGGTGGGGTGCGATTAAATCTCTAAAATATACTACGGTATGTGCATAACTGGTGTCGATAATTTCTTCTGAAATTCGCAGGATTATATATATATATATATATATATATATATATATATATATATATATATATATATATATATATATATATATATATATATTCTACAGCAGAGCTGAGCTGGTGAAAGAATACAGAGATGAATAGTAATAGTAATAATAATAATAATAATACAAAAAATAAAAAGACATTTTACAAAGGGATAAATAACAACAAAATTACACGTATAAAATCCATTGTTATTACACATACCTATCCAGTATTTTATAATTATAAACTAGGTGCAATGATTGAATCTTAACGCCGGGTCACTGCTCACAACATTGTTCGTACACTACCGGGAGCATCAATCTATAAGTATTGTATACGTGACTAAGATAAAGCAATTGATTATGCAGGCGGAGGATGCTTTCTGATATGTGAAATGAACCTTAATATTTACAGTAATTATTTATACGCTGTAGCCACAGACATCCCTAGGTAGATATATAAAGTGTATGAAGCGCTGCGCATGAATCACGATTCATATAGAAATAATTTGTAATTAATATGTATTTATTTACATGTATTTAATTTAAAAAAACATGGTACAAAACGTGGAATCTAAGTGCAGGTAAGGATCAAGTAGTGAAACGGGAGTAGAAAAAGATCCCGGATTTTGTCATGATCTGACTGCGATAATAATCACGCAGAGCAAAGCCAAGCACTAAATTGATCTTTTGCAAATCTACCAGTATTTGATGTCTGCGATCTGTTAGGTATATTATTGCGCTAATTGCCCAGTTATTTACAATTATTTCAGCAAACGCTGTATAATGTGTGTGCGGATGATGATGGTATTTTTGCGACACTGGCCAATAATTCTGCATCCCAAAACAGGTGCTCGGCTATAGCAACTTTATTGTTGGAGTGTTGTTTCTGATGCCAGTATAAATTGCATCCCGTACTGCCACTACCTAGAAATGGACTCCGATTGTTTTGACATCTGATTGTCGGGAACATTTAAAATCTATCAGCAATTTTGGTAAATTATTTAAATATCAACTGGCACGCAGCAAGAAAAATGTCATATAAATATTCCCTTTGTCTGTGTTTGGGAAAGGGAGGAATATGGCGGGGGCATTTAGAAATTACCAGCAATTTCTGAAACTGCACGTAACGTCTTTGTTTGTAGTCCGTAATGCCTTATAATACGTTGTGTAAAGTCTAAAAAGGTAAATTAGTCTTGTTGAATAATCTGAATAACAAATTAATTTCAAGATTCCTTTACCTAGGGTTGATATTTTAATTTTCATTTTAAAAAGAGTGAGATTCCACACAGATCGTTAGAATGTACAATGTACCTGAGCAAGCAAAGAGTAAACATGAAATGATTGAAACTGGTTATTGTTGTCAGCGTTGGATTTCCTCATAGCGTTTTACAAGTAAATAATTTGACCACGAATCTGGAAAATAATATTAATACTTGATCAAACCTAAAAGTATACAACGGTGTCCGTATTTCCAGCATGTTTGTAATTTTTATTCATTGCTAAATTTGCGCGGTTGTGGATATGATGTTTTATTATGAAATACAAATATATCAACATGTACAATATATCAACAGAGCAATTATATAAAAATATGCATGATGATAATTTTCGTGAAATCTTTTCATTCTAGCATCTTTATGGACTAGTGCTATTTTCGGATTGTACGTTCGCGTCCATATATTTACAAAACAACCGTTTAAGTTTACCTTGATGGCAAGGACAAAATTTGCCATTAAGATTGAGTTGCAATAACATCGATATCTTTGGATATCAGTTTTGTCCAGCAAGAATTCAAAGATAGCCGGAGTAGCTGTGATAATCCTCTCTGGCTCTGGAGCACTTGGGAGGTGTTCAGATTCTTGTATTCTTTGGGGTATAGAGCATTGTTTAAAGTCATTGCGTCCGTTTCCTGATACCTTGCTATCAAGTCACGCTGAGACATTAAGTCGTTCACGCTAAATTGTCCCCAAGACTTGGTGATATTAAACCTGAACGTAGATATATTCTTATGATCGATATACTCGTGAAGTAGGCGTTTGAAACTATGTGTCATCAAAGCGTCCCAGGCAAATTCATCGCGTCCCTTTTCCAGAAACTCCCGGTTTTTAGGCCTGTTGAACAATTTAAACAATTCCTGCATCCATGTTGTAGTCAAGAGAGTATGGGCACGGATAGGACCTAGAGGAGTGATGAATATGAACCAGTAATTATCCCCGCCGAAAATGAAATCGTAATCCGCCAGCATGTTCAACTTGGCCTTCATACTGCCAAAGCTGAGGGTGTCAACGTCCATGTATATGCCACCATATTGGTGCAGCATGGCGGCACGGTAATAATCGGCTTGATGAACGGGGGTGAGCGACTTAAAAGCCGGGTGGACGTAGGGAACGCTTTTCTGAAACTCTGTTGCGTTTAACAAATATAATTGAAAGTCTTCATGGTTATGGCACAAAGCCGACAGGACACACAGCTCCGTAAAAGCCGGTGGCGTCGATCCGTTCCAATACATGAACATAAACGGTCTTCCATTTTTCTCATAGATATGTGTATCTTTATTGAAAACAGCGTCGCTTGCGTCTATAAAGACGGTGTTAAGCCGTGGCCATAGCGTTTCTCGAATATAATTGACCTTTTCAATCAAACTTATATTCTTGTTAATCCAATTATGTCTTGGAGAAGTTGCAAAGCTTGAATCCTGTCGCAGTACCTTGGTCATCATTTTAGAATATGTTTTATAGATCAGAACATTTCCGTTCATGAATAATATCACTCCTGTCGAATATACGACTACGGCCATAAGAAATACGAACATGCAAACTAGACAAGGTCGGCTCAAAAGCTTTAACGCCCTCCATCGCAGCATCATACTGTAAAATATAGCCAGTTCTTTTTTCCTCCGTCAGACCCAAACAATGACTTTTCATTTTAATATTCACTGATATAAGTCTCTGGCTTATTATGTGCTATTTTTCTGTCCATAATTGACGTCATCACTCACCTGACCTGTGGTGGAGGGTAGCAATTTCAATGGCGGACGGTCTAATTAGTAGTCCCTCATACTGGTCATTTCCCTGACTAAATTACACGCACCTGTAAAAATGTTCCGGGCACTTCACTTGCACACCTGCACACTATGTGATCTCGACAAGAGGACGGAGGGCAGCCAACGCTAAATGTAAATGCACTGACACACGCGCACGCAGGTACAAATATTGTGCAGATATAACCACTTGTGTCTCTATTCCAGTCTTTATCCGACAGCACACGGGTTTCTGTAAGCTCCTGGACCTTTGACATTTATAGTGTACTATCGATTTATGTTCAAGTGCATCCAAATAATATATAGCATATATATAAATATGTATATATAAACTAGTGGCTGCAAATAGATAGATAGATCGTTATTTCGTGAACCACGCCCAACTCTTCTTTTCCTACTTGTAAAACCGTGGATTCGCCACAGGGAGATAGCGATGAGGTTTTGACATAACGCGGTTGTTTTCATAACAGACCCATGATTTATATATGTCCTCATGTGTAAGCTGACATCGAGAAGAAGACAATGATGGTAAATAGATAAACGACAACGCACCCAACTTGTGGGTAATTTCCCCTATTTGTCAGTAACGCTCGACTGAATTAATTCATTTATCTGTGCGATATAAAAGGCATTTGTGGTTGGTCGCTCTTTTTTGTACCAAATTATTGTGCGTTTTTATGTATTATTTAGATGCAGATGTCACGCGAATTTCTTTCTCTGTATCATATTGTTGTGGAAAACTATTTTTAAAAAGATACATGAGCTATGAACGGCCTCGGTATAAAAACATGCATTTTTCCCTAAGACGACCAGGCTTCATTAAAAGCGTATTGCACTTAATTATATAAATCTTGAGTGAGTTGACATTTTCGAATTTCTATTCCTTAAGAAATCCATCGTGGTTTTCAACTAAATGTCATGTAATCGTACTTCATTGTATGAACACTGGGGCACTATAATAGGTTTATGTCAGCGTGCCAGCTACCTGGTGTCTGGAAGTAGTACAAAAATCATAGTACAAAATGGCAACACCGACATTTGTGACGGCCTCCTTTCACACGGTTGCAGCTTCTGTTTAGATGATCTCTAGATTTACAAACAGGATGAGATTATTCCAATTTGAATAATTTATATCGCAGCTAGCGCGAAGAAAATAGCGCGCCAACTTTATTGATTCCTCGGGTCTCATCCCCGGTATTACATGATTGTATTTGCAGACTGTGGCCGTGCGCATAAATATGCAATATTTTGAATATAAAAATTAATAATATTAAGGGATTACAACTCTATATTTGAGATTCAATTTATTACAGCAAATACATTTAAACAACAAATAGGACTATAATAAATTTCATTTTACATTTAACTGGGGTCATCACGTCATTCATAATGGGATCTCTGCATGCGATCGGACCACTTGGACCTTCACAGATGGCTTCTCTTCATATATATATATATATATATATATATATATATATATATATATTAAGTTGTAGATATTGCAAAGAGTACAATAACCCTTTATTATTATTATTATTATGNCCCCCCCCCCCCCAAAAAAAAAAAAATCGGCCTACGGAACTGAAAGTGTACTGCAATGGATAAAAACCATACATACCGCCACACTCAGGCACTGTTCCCTGCCAAGCGTTCCCCACGCACGTGCGGGTGAAATTCCCGCCTACTAACATCCAGGGGGGGACGCACGCGTACGTCACTGACTCTCCGGACTGGTACGCCGACTTTGGAGGAAAATATGTGGCTTGTTCGAGGCTGCTTGGGGGTCCGCAGGCTGTGTGAAGAGATTGTATAGTAACCATGAAAATCAGATGAAGTTATCGATGCCAATTTGTTGGCCATTTGCACCTTTATTATGCTTAGTTTATCCTTAAAAACAATAGAACTAAAATCTAATTTTGACCTCCTTCCAAAATGTATGCCTTCTGATAAAATCTATTAAAATGATTATTTTTTTTAAACTTATTTTATATCGCTCGCTTTTTAACTCGAGATGGAAGCATATTTTCCTTTCGTGTATGACTGTTCGGCTTAATTATGTTGTTTAGATCTTATGGTGTTTTTCTCAGAAAACACCTACCTGATTCTACCGTTACCCACACAGTGACACAAAGAACGAGAAAATTAAGTCCCTTAGCGCGTTGCATTGTTCGTGTACTAGTCTTCATTCGGAGCATGTTCAGCAAATCCTACACGTGGGTAGAATGAACAGCTGTAACTGTTACAAGAAAGGAGTTGTCCCTATACAAAATTAAGCCAATTATGCGGTTTGTAATGGAATTTTTATTAAATGAATTTTTTTATGCATTTAATCTATTAAATGTTATACATGTTTTATTTAATCCGCTAAAAATACTAAAAGCACCTACCTTTGGGGCAGCAAATCAACGCAAAGCGTAATACTCGCAACACACGGTCACTTACAAGAATGTCAACCGAGCAGGCCCCGAGTAAGTAAAACTCTAAATTAATCGAAATATTTTGAAATATGAATTATTTCCACTCCTCTAAGATATCGCGTCAGATTTCAAACATTATAATTAACAACGATGGTGTGGTATTTAGTATGCTCTTTTTGCTTCCTGAAAATAGTAATTTAATTTTATAAATACATACATTTTACTCAGAGTGCTAACGTTACGCGATATTAAAAACGGTTGTGGCTACGCTTTTCTCCATGCGCTTGAGGTTGTTGCTTTTTTAAATATAGCTTTTTACATCCAGCTTAATGGAACTTTCAAAAGATAAGAAAAATTGAATTATTTGAGCGAGAGGCGCACTTTGATAGCATATACATGTCCCTGTTGACATTCATCACGTTTTTATGAATGATTTATGGTTTTCTTTGTTCAAATTTTAATGAATAGTTAAATAGTTTAATCAAGGAGTTATAATATCTCCTTGGTTTAATAAACATCTAACTGAACTTAATTGTATGCATAGGACAATCACCAAAAACGCACATCAAAAGGTCCAAATTTTAGAAAATTATTCTGGGTCTCCCTGTGGGAGCACCTTTCCACCCACACAATGCTTATGTCTTTTGATATCCCTGATTCGATATCTAGTGAGTTAAGGCCGATTCTCATTTATGTTCTCATCTCCCTCCTCACATGGGACCCAGGCGGTGACGGCGATACTTCACCCCGGCACATTAACGTTCAACCATAATTACACTGCGATAGCATCAGAGGGCATAAACTTCCCAGGCTCCGTCGTGCATGCAGGCACGGAGACACGCCATTTACCTGATGTTTTCTCTATGATATTGATATATGAAGGAAGTAAGTCAAGCCTCTTTATTTCTCTCGATTTACTTGTCACGACGCAATGCCATGTCGCACCTGCGTCCGAAATTTTATACATGGGCTTTTGCGTTTGCGTTTGTTTTTCAGATACTTGCAAAGATCGGGAGATCATATGAATTTATAATGTCACCGAGTTAATGTACATTTAAAACTATCCAGTACTGGTTGTTGTACAGTTATTATTTCGCACTATGCGACTAGCATCGTTTACTTTGACGATATAAAAGGTAAATTTAGCACAATCACACAAGCGATGGTGTCATAACATTTTATTACGAAGGTATTATTGAGATATTTTAACTGGCAGTTTCATTCGCTGAACCCTAAATAATCCGAATTCATGCCACAATTAATGTATGCATACTTAGATGATGAATTTGGTCAAGTAAAATAAAAATAACAGTGACACCAATTACATACTACACACCTACTACCTATGTATCGAATACCTTTGCCACCGATTTGAATAGTGAAAAGCACTTAAACTGGAATAACATTCCTTATATAAGAACATGCCTATCGCTGCCGTCTGTTGTTTCTTTTTTGTCTAACTTCTAGTTAATGGTAACACGTGTAATACATTTATCACATCAAAGTATTGCAGCTGTCCGTAGGCATTTTGATCGTTTTGAATACTTTAATGCATATTATGTTAAGGTATGATTAAGATCATGATTAAAGGTGCACTGGCTATCTGTTTATTATTACCCTACACTTTATCATACTTTGCATATGCGTGGCTGGGATGTATGGCTTGATAGACTACAAATTATTTTCCATGCATGAATTTTGAAATTTGTATTTTTTTTAGGTAAAATATGTTGACCTCGGCCTACACCTGTGTGGACTTAACATGATTAATTGTTGAAGGCGAAAAGAGTAAGTCCAATGAACATCACAAGAGAATTCTGGAGAAGACTCCCCGCTTTGTTGTGGATCAGCCCACTCTGCGACGCCTGAGGAATAAACACAGAAGGCGCTGCATTACAGTTGTCTCCGCTGTTACACGCGCATCTCGTCCCCTTGACAACAGTGCCGGTTGCCATGGCATCGGTGTTTCCCGCAGCTACAAGTTCCAAAAGTGCGATCTTGTTAGCGGCGAAACCTTCCACCAGGGAGTCTTCCCTCATGTTCTCACATCCAGTAACTGTGACATTCGGACGACAGGTTCGAAACACCAGGACAGTTTCCACTTTGGTATTACCCTGAAAAGTTGTCTCTTTAAGTAAGCCTTCTGCGGAATGTTTCATATAAGATGAATAAAGGTATGGTTCAAACAATCCTCTTGACTCATTAAGGAACCAAGTGAAAAAAAATCAAAACTATACTAATCATTTCACAGGAATCATATCCAAAATATAATGATTACAATGCAATACTCTTGGTTTAGTTATATAATCAGCTTAACAAACCACAAACAAATCAGACGTGACACAAGTTGTTCATGTTGTTTACAGAACTAGTTTTAATATAAGCAATAAACACAGAATTCATCAACGTCAGATAGAATGATTACCGTCAGTGTTCTCGTCACAGACACATCCATGACGTCACAGTAACCATGGCCACAGTCTATCCTCTCAGTGTGGTTGCCATAGAGACAATCCGTGTTGTTCATTCCCTGATGCACGCCATGATGAGCAGAATTTGTGGCACCGTTTGGGGCAGACGCAACAGTCTTGTTGTAACCACAGAGCTGGCACATCCGGGCATTTCCTACGTGATGACGAAATAGAGAACAAATCAGTAAATTAAATAATATTTATAGCACTCATGCATTCGTGGTGTTTCAGACCGTGAATAACAGAACTGGTTTTGTTCCCAGAGAGGAAAAGTGACCCTATATTGGATGAACACACACACACACACACACACACACACACACACACATGTTTATATTAACAGTACCAGGGTGCGTTTTGTAAATCTATGGTATTGCAGAACATTTCGGACCTATACATGTACTTGTGCATATAATTTCCCCACATCAAATGTATTCTGAACTGATTTCCAGAAAACATCTGAATTTTTGAGAGAATTTTGGATAGACACTGATGGAATAAAAGCCTGAGAAAACGGTCTTTACGACGAAAGCATTTTTTTCTGGAAACCCCTCTATCATACTAATAGTAACTCTTTCATTATTAAGTGCACACCTGAAAGTCAAAAAATAGAAAAAAGGGCTTGGCTGCGAGTAGTTTTTTCCTGCTTAGTGTAGCTTATAATGTGTACATTGTGGCCAAGCTATTTAGTTAATACTGGTACAAGTGGTGAATGAGGCTCGAGGCCATTACTTCATGTACAAAATGAATCAATTCATTTCCTTTTGAATAATTCAGATTTAATTTTTAATAAAAAAGGCTTTGCTTTGTATACGAGCATGCATGCATTCCACATTGTTCAAAGAGACTGCTTGAAGCAGCAAGGCGACATATTCAACAAAGGCTTTCTGCATCACTTCGTGTATAAAATTAATGAATCCATTTCTTTTTAAATAATTCACATTTAATTCAGACGAACAATATTACTACTTCAAGATGGAAAGTAAGGTTAAAAGGATAACAAGTCTTCATATGAGATTGGGAATACCACAATAAATACATTGTAAATAGCACATAAAATATACGGTTTAATATTGCAATTATTTTAAAATCTGTGCTTGCCATCGGACCACTTGGGCTTACTTATATGGCTACCTCGGTAATAATCTCTTAAGTGATTACTATAAAAAGGCTAACTTAGAATGTCAAAATGATTCATTTACCATTGAAAGTATGGGAAATTATTATTTACCCCAGCAAAATCCGTTTTAGGGTACTTTTCCAATCAAACTGAAGAGTTGTCATACAAACCTTCAATACTTCAAATTGCACACGTCCACCTGCGTATATAATTAGGGCAGAAAATAAAATGAGTCACGATCACATACAAGCGACTCCATTAACATGCAAGTCTGGTGATTATTTTGCTATCTGTACAGCTTGGGCTAGCACTGACACATATATCAAAATGTTTCGTGGATATTTGGCACCAATTATAGAGATACTGTAAGTTTCCAAAGTGGCAACCAAGCTTGCTGTGGGGCCCTGCAACGCTTAATCAATAAATAATCATTTCACATGAAGCACAATTTTTACCAGTAGGGTCCAAACATTTTGCCTGGTATACTTGGTGTTTTTGGATTTACCCGGTTTTCAAAACGTCAACATTTTCAGTTACTGTAGGGTCTCTCTGTGGGTCTCTCTTTTCATCTTCATAAGACGAAACATTCCACTTAATAATACTCACAGTGTCTGCAATATCATTAAAATCAATACCAGATTGTTTGAGTGTGTCAATCTTTAAGTGTGAGAGAGACACGTAAGCAACGATGCCGGCAAGCAATGCATGAGTGGCAAGGCAAGTTTTCACATTGATAGCTGGTGCAAACAAATATCGATCCAGGACTGAAACGGAATGTCTAAAGGCAACACAATTAGTGAAAACCGAAGACATTCTTTCTTACAGAGAGTTTCACGAGTAATGCGCGCTACCAGATGTATAATTAACTGTATGTCAGTGTATTTGTACCTTCATTATAAATAAGCGTATGTCATAATTACCTCCGCCAAGGAGGGTAATATATGTTTTTGTTCCGTTTGTCTGTCCTTTTGTCTGTAAGCAAAATAAAAATGATGATTATTTTGAAGAATTTTTTAAAATATACTGTCTGTTGTGAAACAAACCGCAAACTATATGATTTGGGGGGCGACCCAATAATTAATTTATTAGTAAATTAATAAAGTCTGTTTATCATTACGCAAAATGTTACAGAGAGATATTGAGCAAATTTTCAGGATAACTCCGAAATGGACTAAATTTCGGTGGTATTTATTTATCTGTTTAGTATTAATTCATTAGTTAAATTATTTATTTACTAAAAAATAGAGCTAATTAGTTAGTTAATTAATAATCGAATTGAGCTGTCTGCGCTCTCTGAGTGCGTAACTACACTGTAAAAACAGTGTTTAGCATTTAAATACATACAACACACGTTAGGCACCTATACGCATTTAGAAATCTGTGTAAATGCTAAACGCGTATAGCTTTTCAAACGTTTCACAGAAGAAAAAGCTAGACACGTTGGCATTGTTACACGTTTAGCTTTGTGTTTAGCTTCACCGGCATATGATTCTATAACAAGTCTATCACTAGCTAAGCACATTGGCTAAGCACTTCCCCTGCTAAGCGTGTGAGGCTGCTAAACATATGGAGCTGCTATAGGTGTGGAATTCCTTAACGCGTGGAGCTGCTAAACATGTTTAGCTTTTCAAGCTCGTCACAGAAAAAGATGCTTCACAATCCCATATATACGATCCCATAACAAGTTTTTTACAAGACTCAGCAATTTTGCTTAAGTAATAATCCAAATAACAAATAACGTTTTCACGACGTTATCAGCTGGTTACATGATGGTGATGGTATAGAATAACGTCATGGTAACGTTATGGGTGTTTTTAACTCCATGCAAAATGATGCCCTTGCAGTTTTATAAGCGTTTTATAACATTCTGGAAAAACATAATTTAATGTTTTGAAAACTTTTTTTTATTAATCACCAAAACACGTCTTATGCTGTATGAACTACAGTTAGTGGTTAATTCCAAAATGGGCTTGGGTTAGTCGGCGACTAGAGCGGTGCGATTTGAAAAATATTCGGACTATCGTTACCAAAGTAACCAGCATGTGATGAAAGCTTAAATAAACCATTATAATGAATACTCCACCATCATCCTGATGTTCTATTGTTCATTACTTTTGGAAAAAATAAATGAACATCAATAAATTAACGCATTTTATCAAAATATGAACAAAAATGTTTTAAAGTAAAAGTGATAGTTGTTTCGTGTCTTTAGTAAACTAGTGAATTTTCCTAACTTGTTTTTCAGAAATATATTCCAATTAACTTCCTCGCAAGGTCAGCTAACACAAGGATGAATAAGTCCCGCTGTAAAGATGATGGTGTGAATCAACTATGTTGACAGTTCACGGTACCCTGTTGTGGATAGAGATAGCTATAGCAGTCAAAGTTGACCGTGACTTCGCGCGCGCGCGCGCGTGTGTGTGTGAGAGTGACTGAAACAGTTGAAAACGTTAAACCTTAAAGTTAAACAAATACACCCTACATTTATTAGGCGTCAAGCACGTCAAAGCGTGTAACATGTTAATAGGCTAAACGTGCTTAGGTGCTAAACGCGTGGAAAAAATGAGACAAAACAGGCGCTTAGAAATGTGTCTCAGAGCTAAGCACTGTTTTTACAGTGTATTTGTGAAGTATGATTGTCACGTAATTGCCTTTTCAAAAAAAAAAAAATAAAAAAAAAAAAAAAAAAAAAAAAAGGCAAAACCAAGAAATATTTTTATTGTTATTATAAAAATAATATATATCTTTATCTTCCAAATAGATATATTTTTGCGCGCAGGAGTCATGCACCTCAAATGAACCAATGTAAACCAGCCTTGAAATCACGATCAAAACACTAGATTGTTGTTACATGTTTATGAAAACATCTCGCAGCTGCGCTCTCACTTCACTAAGCTGTTAACGCCCTGAAATCAGCGAGAAATATCATACATACTGTCACCGAAGGACTCCGCGTTAGTCTACATGTACATTCTTTATTTCTCTTGACTTCAAATAAACTCTGAATGACTCCCAATTTAAAGAGAGATTATGGGATTACCTTTGAGTCCAAATGAATCCGTATCATTTCAAGCTGACAATCACAAAATAACATGCTGTTTGTGGTTATTTAAGATTTCCTTTATCTACAGATTTGTAATTGCAGTGAATGGAATGTAATGTAAGGTACCTAGCTGTTGTTTAAACGCCGCACAGCACTTAACTGCGTTTTAGTTTCTACGACTATAATATTAAAGTTTTGTATCCACCCCTTATATACACTGTACATCTGTAGGTCTATATCTTAGGTACAACGGTGAAATATGTCGACTAAATATGGTCAGAATTTTTTTTATAGAGCAGATGCATCTGTATCCGTTGGATGACTATAATCTACAGCCTACAACCTTTATGCAACCAATTTTTAATCTCGGATAGGTTCTCTTCCTATGAAGTTTTTTCATATTCGATTAATTGTATAGAGTTAGGGGCGTGAATGCAGCTGAATTGAAACAATTTTATTCTCACGCCCCCTTGGGAAGATTCCGTGTAATTATTTCTTGGATAAAATTCTAGTGGTGGGCAGATTTCATATTTCTATTAAGCAAATCAAATCACGCAAAAGAACCCATTAGCGAGATTATACATGTCATAGTAGGTATCGCGCTATATAATGAGACTTCGTAACAAACAGGTCTGGCAGCCGTTGTACAGTTATGAGCGCAACGCTCCGAGTTTAATAAGTCCCCAGTAACTCGCCACTGATCCACCAATGCCTCTGCAGTTCCAATACTAAAAACGTACGTCAGGTAAAACACTGATTTTTCCAATGACATCTAAACTCAGGGTAGAAATCAAACATACTTGTACGTGAATTGTTGCACTCGATAGCACGAAAGCATATTGCGCGGAATTCATTGCATTCACTGCAACTGTATTGGCAACCCTTTCAACAAATCCCCTTTACATTTATTTTGAACCAGTAAAAACATTCTTACAGGGGTATATGTGATGATAGGCATCATGCTACTTCATTTTTCTATTTATTATATATATAGTGCGATGCACAAATGTAGGGATAATTCGCTTTTTTTCATGATTATTTTCAATTTTGTTCAACAAGCAAAGATGACATAATTTACATATTTCTGATGTTGATTTCAGTTTCTACTCTTCATGGCAAATTATGTTATATTATCACCAATTTAGACAAACAGAACTGATCTCAGTCTAATCTCTATATTGTTTCTATTAGGAGTGCTCGCTGCCAGTGTGTTTCGAATCGTTTAGTAAAAAAACTCGTAATATAATGAGTCAAGAATTATAAGATAAAAATCACCAATCACCAAAAAGCACACAATCTTTTATCAGTTTGTACTGAAGACTTACCCTTAGATACGATAGATAAGACAACAAATCCAGCAAGCCAGCAAAACATGCTATATTCTGTCTGTAGCTGATAAATCAGATAACTAAGCCTGCCACTCCCTGAAACTGAAATCACACGACGCAGTGACATATGTTATATAGCAAATCCCCATCACTTCAGTCACACGATATCGATCCACACAGAAAGTGTTAGAATTCCTTAAAGGTAAACAAGGTACGGCAGAAGGCTTCACATATCTGATACTGATATTTTAATTGCACCTCTGTATGAATCTGAAAACATAAATAATCTTTTAGCAATAGCTTCCCTCATCTTAATTAAGAAATTCATGCATATTCGCAGGCATGATGCGCGTACGTTGCATTGCGAATTTATGCCAATTCTCTATTTCTTTTTTCTATCTGAGATGGATTTCGTGATGTTATCTTATTGATGAAAAAAATACAGGGGATATATGATTTGTGAATTAAGATATTGTCAAACTGGTTGACATGATGGCAGGCATACAGGCCTGAGTACTGTACGGGTGTCCTTAGGCTGTTTCTAAATGTTCGTAAATGGCTTTTTTTATTTTTATTTTTATAGGCCTACAGCTAACGAACTTCTTGTGTTATACACCGCATAGTTCTCATAATGGTTATCAATTACAAAATTCTGGTAACAATATATTGATTAGCCTTTTAATAATAATGATAATAATAGGCATAATAATAATAATAATAATAATAATAATAATAATAATAATAATAATAATATAACTCATTCGATCTTAATTATCTTCAGAGTAGGCCTACAACTTTTATTTTCTATACGGCCCTAGTGTTCACACCACGTTTCTCGTTGGGAATGGCACTAATTTGAGAAATGAGAAGGTGAGACAAAGTTTATTTAAAAAAACATTGGATGGGCTTTTCAGACGGAGGCAAGAGAAATGTGGGGCAAAGGATTCTGGCAATGAAACCGCCAGGGAAGAGAAAGCGCGGGAGGCCGAGGAAAAGGTTCATGGATGTTATCAAAGAGGTGGGAGTAGAGAGGGACCAAACGCAGGAACGGTGAAAGTCGAGGCGTTGACCCATGAGAAAGGACAAAGCCGATAGTAGGCTAAAAGAGGCTAAAATACCCGTAGTTGAAATTAATTCATATTTTTATTGCACGAATTATAGGTCTATAGGCCTATATAGACCTACCTAGTAGGCATATAGGCCTATATGTCTATGGAAAAGACAAAAATAATTTGAAAAAAAAAATTAAATTACTAAATTTTGAGGTATGAGGCACAGATTTCGTTTTTTTTTCCATCAAAGGAAATCATCTCAGGCCACCATAAGTAATAAAAATGTAGATTTTCATTCCCATTAGGCCTACTGTAATCAACTAAGATAGGCCTACATATGTAGGCACCAGCTACTGGTAGGCCTACATATTTGTAGGCTACGTGTTCTACGTGCATTCTTTGTGAAATTTGTTTAAAATTCCGCCAACAAAGCATGGGATTACAAGAAATTTTTCAACGAAATTGAACCATATAGTAAATGTCAATTAACAATCAGTTTTCAAACATCCAAAATGAAACAACAAAATAGGCCGCATTCAGGAATGGCTCTTGGCTGCTCACTGTGCGCTGAGTGTGCGCTGCTCTTGGCACAGGATTTCCCCTTTTGACAAGGCATTATGGGAAACAAAGATGGCCGACTGGAGGAAGTGTATGCTTTTGTTACCCTTAGTTGTTTTAATAAATACAGGTAAGAAGTGCAAATAACAATCTTTTGTTCAACCAGAAGTAATAAATACGTTATTTGGTTCATATTAAAGTTAGGTAGATGTGTTACCAGTCTTTATTTATATATCAAGGTTGAATAATAGACTGGAAAGTCTGATCGAGTTGTGACTCATATCAACACGATTCAGCAAATACTAAGTAGTAAGTATTGACAGTAATTTTATTAATCGTAGATGGGCGATGGTTTTATTTTATAATGAAAATGTGCTCTTTAAATGAAATTTTCTCAAGTAATCAACTTGTTCAGCCAGATATACGAGGCGGAATCGGTTTGTCAGTTTGTAGCCGGCGTTTTCTTTTCCACTTTTGATACAGAAACAGCTAGTGAGTAGTGTATCAAACAGACTTGTTGACATGTCAGAGATTAATTGCTTTGTTTCCGCTCAGTAAAGGCCACATTGTAAGACATAACTGACAATTTAATACTTGTTTTTTAAGCTGATCATACTTCTATGTACTCTCTCCCACCCAATCAAAATGGAAACCTCTTTTTTCAGCATCTTCAACTAAAAAGAAATGGTATGCTCTCTTCCATTTCAGCTTCAGGTACTCGTGTGCAAAAACTGATATATTTTGATGTGACTGGGACAAGTGCTTGTTTCCGCAGGTTCAATGGCACACACCAAATTGGCTGTACATGTGAGTATCCCTCTTATTCATCTCTTAACTGCCCAAAAAGTTATTAAAATGGAGGTTATCAGTATCATAAAGACTTGGCTTTTGTTTTAACCAGTTTTATTTTATTTTTGTCTTCACTGAGTACCATCATTTATTTGGTTTCTTGGGTCATTTCAGTGGACTAGTACTTTGTTTTGATCAAATAGCTTGTACACTTAAAAAGAAAGAGCAGTGGCAACGTTGGATTAAATTTCAATTTTTTGGGCATTATTTTCTTTACATGTTATGAAAATATATATATATATATATATATATATATATATATATATATATATATATATATGATTAAGATTAAAAATATATTTCAAAGTAGTATTTTTTTGTTAAATTTTCTACAAAAACCTGTACCTGATTCCCTGTTAACCACCTAATTTCATCTCCAGCTGACCTGACAGGAAATGTAGGTGTGGTGCATTATATAGAAAACAAGTCTGATCTGGACTGGGTGCTGGAAGCAGGTCCTCACCAGCCATATGCTTTACTGATGGAGCCAGAGCATTTTAACAGGTAGGTACAGGTAACAAGGGCCGGGGTGGGGGTAAGGACATAGCAGTTCACCAGGGCCCCCATAACTCAAAAGCATCATGTATTGTGAATAGCGATATCACATAGAGGCTACTATGTTTTATGTGGGGCGAGTTACAGAATTGAGACACTTGCGCTCTGTCCAATGCGCTATGCTTTTGAGTTACGGGACCCAGCTATATACGCGTAATAAGGACAGGGTGGGGGGAACAGCCAGAGCAGTTCACCAGTTATGTACTTTGGGAAACTAAGGTCTAAGAACTTGCTGATCTAAAGCAGATATAGTGCAGGGTCATTAACAAAATTTTATGTCAATTACGTAAATATTTAGTGTCAGATATAATAAAGCATGCTTTTTATTCATACTTTAATGATTTAGACCAACTTTATTTCTCTGCAGGACCAATGTGATAGCTATCAAGCAATCTGGGAAGGTTAATGGAATTATGGTGATCAACAAAGAGAACTCCACGCTGCCTTCTAGTTTTCATTTCTCTCCTGATCAGTCGTGTCCCAATAATGTGAATGGTAAGAAACTTTCCTTTGATGGTATAGTGTGAATTAGAAACCTGGAATAAATTGGGAATTACAATGTACTTTCTAGACTGCCCTTTGCCTCCTTCTCACCTCACACATGATGTTTTTTCCCAATTATGAAGATAATGTACTTGGTTTCAAGAATAATAATAATAATAATAATAATAATAATAATAATAATAAGATTCTTATATGGCGCCTTACATTCTATCTCAAGGCGCCTTACAATAATGGCTAATATACTAAAATCATTAAAATGACTACAATATTTAAATCACAGGTCTGTATGACAAGAACAGCCAGTATGCAGACTGCAGTAATGTCACATGGAACACTGCTGGCAATGGCCTGATGTTCATGGACTTTGGCATGCCGATATTTTCTGTACAGAACGAAACAGAAATAGACTACATAATACACAAGGTATTTTGTAATAATGATATATGATATCAAATATTTTTATTGTCAAAAAAGAAAGAGAAAGTTGGTTAGTAAAAGGCACACAAAGGACTTTGGACCTATATATATATTTATATATTGCTCATTTTAAAATTTCGTGAAAATTTCAGCAGTTTTCCAGCTTTCCTCAATAACCAAGCTATACTGTCTACATGAGTGTTAATGTAATTACATTTTTTTTTGCTGTTTTAAGTTCAAACATGCATGGCTTACCATAGAGGAGACCAATATTGTAATATGAATGATATCTGATGTTGGTGAAATTTTGAAGGAGGACAGTGTCTTTTATTCTCCATTTATTCATTATGCTCTACATCAGCTTTGAAGAACACTTTTTGAAAGACTGGGGAAAGTGTATATTTAGCCCATGACAGTTTGTATATTGTACTTTTATTTAAGCATATTTGGAGACCCAGTATTGGGATTTTAACAGAGTTCATCTTCCGAATATGATATTTGCTTTATTTAACAAGTTTTTCTACGAGAGTGTCAACTGATATGAATATCATATTTTTATTTCCAGTGTTTTGCTGCCTTTAACAAACCCATCAATGGCACTCCAAGGGAACACCCCCTGTGTGCTGCACAGCTGAAAGATTTCATGACAGGTGCCAAGGATTCACACACCTGCCTCAGTAGAACCAAGAGGATAATTAATATAAATCCTGGTAATTCTGAATACAACAATATATTTCCAAATGCATATTAACCAGCACAGGCAGCTTGAATGCTGCATGGTTATTTGCTGGTAGGCCCTCACTTTTAGCTTAAGGAAGTATTCATTTTGTTCCCAATAAATCTTAAGGAGGATGCTAATGTGATACAAATATGAAGTATTTAAGTGTAAGGAAACCTTTGATTTAATTATCTCCTCATTTTCTGTAAATATTGGTTTATAAGATTCTAAGTAGGATGACATGAAATAAGTGTGCAGATACAAATACTCTGAAGTAATAAAAAGCTGACAAATGTGCAGATGGTGAGCAAGTTTGTTAGTTCAATTTGTAAATCTGGACATTTAATTTAAGTTATCCAACACGTTGCCTGGATGAACTCTAACCCATATTATATCCCAATGCATTTTCTTCACAAAAGGGTGATAGGCTTGTAAATATATTTCATGTTTTTTTTAGAAAAAAGACTCTGGATCTTTTATTAATTGTAAGCCTTGTCAAAATAAAGGTAATCCACACTTTTACGAAATAATTGAATAAATTTCTGTACCTTTCAGAAACCTACTGTGACCCGCTGGGAGACCAGAATGTGTATGGATTGCTGAAACCTGTGTCAAACAATGAATCTCTTCCCCAGAAGTCTATCATCATGGCAACTGCCAGGGTCAGTTATAGCCTACATTACTGTAATTGCATGTAGAAGTGAATAAAGCAAATATTTCTTAATTGTGCCAAATAAATGATATTTCTGATTATAAGGGTTAGATTTTTCATTTTGAAAAGTCTTCCCATTCAGTTTGGTGGAAATGTGTCCATGATGTTTAGAAATTAAAACTGGGATTAACTTGGCTGTAAAAAGTCCACAAAATTTAAATGCACACTTAGGGGATCTGAACGGCAAGACGCAGCAAATTTACTTTAGTCAGACTTATTGATTGGGCTGTTGCTGATTTTGCTTTTACTTAATAATATCTCTTCATAAAGGTGAGGGCGCTAAAATTGATTACCTAGTGATTTTTTTACAGTTGGACTCATTTGGTTTGTTTGAAGCTCAGTATGCTGAGCTTGAAAGCCCAGTGGTCAGTTTTATTACCTTACTGGCTGCAGCAGAGGCTATTGGACGGGTCAAGCAGGATATAGTAGAAGATAAGAATGCAAAGGATATCATGTTCACTTTCTTCCAAGGGGTAAGATACAGGGGTGCA
This sequence comes from Lingula anatina, assembly GCF_001039355.2. Next base: position 373,001 of record NW_019773614.1, on the reverse strand, counting down.
CTACTACAGTCTGAGATAACTTTTTTGGTCGAATTGTGTAAATTTTCGTGTAATGATTTATTTTGTTAAACTCTTGAAATTCAAATAGAAAAATTATTCTTTTACCAAAGACAAAAACTTACTTTGTCATGAATTTAGGTGATAATATTTGATATTTGTGATATTTTTCTTATTTGTCTATGTAATTCATTTTGCCATTAGTATCAAAAATTCATTTAAAATCTTTACCTAACTATAAAATTAATTATATTTAGGAATCATTAGACTACATTGGCTCAGGGCGTATGGTATATGACATAGAGACTGGTGTTTTCCCACAGAATAAAGACAAGTATGGCATTCATGTCATGAACTTTTCACACATTGCCCACTTTGTAGAGGTGGGTCAGGTGGGACTGGCAGAGGGAGGGGCGTACTATCTCCATAGCGACCCTGTCAGTCAGAGAGATGGACAGTTGGCAAAAGAGGTAGGTTTGGGGAATTAATAAGAATAGATCATTATCCTCAGTAATGCTGGCAGTTTTTTCAAATCAACAGCTGAAATTTAGAGACACTGAATTATTTAATATACTTTCTTATTTATTATGAATAAGGATACTACCTGATGTACTGCTGAATTTTGTCCTCCACTGTCTTAATTGTGTTACAGGTAACAAAACTTAAGATTAACTTCCAAGAAGCTGTGGCCAGCATGAATATAACCAACTTGACTATAGAGGGCACTGCAGTGCCCCAGCCACTGCCACCTGCATCTTTCCAGAGTTTCTTGAAGAAAGCTAACATCTCAGGAGTTGTTTTGGCTGATCATGAGAGGGAGTTTAAAAACAGGTCAGGACAGTTCAAGTTCTAGAGAGTGAATTGTTTCTCATTGAGATATCTACTAGATCTGTAAATTTTTCTTTTCGTGCACCTTGCCTCATAGGAAGAAATCATGCAACTGTAAAATTTAAACATTGTCAAACATGCACCAGGTTGGTAGTACTTATTCAGTAGAAAAAGACACCCTCCTTTATTGATTTTTTTACTTGGGTGGATAAATTAACTGGAAAAGAGTTCGATAGAACCAAACTGCAAATAGATTCAGTATATGATTACCAATAAGATTATAACCGACCGGATGGCCTTGTGGTTAGAGTGTCCGCCTCCAGAGCGGGAGGACGTGGGTTCAAAACCCGTCCGGGGACATACCAGTCCTTTATAAACGGTACCTGCTGTCTCCCCGCTTGGCACTCAGCACTTTGGGGTTGAAGCAGGGTCCTGGTCAGGCAGAGAACGATATTGTAAGATTGATAGCACTCAGCGCCTCATACGGCAGCGGGGCTGTATCCTCCCCAGGGAGGCGAGATTGTACACAGCGTGTTTTGACCAGTTGTATACTTGTTATATGTATGTACATATTTGTAAAGTCTAACGAACATATTCATATGGAGTTTAGACTTAAAATAAATATATTATTATATTATTATTATTATTATGACTTATCATATGTTCAGAAACCTTAACCGTGTCATATTTTTCAGGTTTTACAACAGCCGTCTGGATACGTTAAAGGGTCAAGGTATGGACTGGCCATCTGACCGTCCAGAAAACTTCAACACCACTATTCAGCTGAGCAGAGATATTCAAATTCTGGCCACTGCCCTGGCTCGGTCACTTTACATCATGGCTACTAATAGTACACAGAATATCTCTAGGATTAATGCAGCATTAGACGAGGTATGATGCAAAAGTAATTCTGTATTTTGAACTTGATTAAAGATAACTTATTTAAAATGCAAGTGCTGTAAAGGTATTGTATGTTGTTGAAGTATACCAGTCATATGGCAACTGGCTGCGCGTAGGAAGATATTCAGAACGGAGCGCGTGCGCTGAGATGACGTCGCGGTTGAAATTTTGTAAATTTCGCAACCAGCGCGGAAATTAAAGAATTGGACTTTATTACCTCTGTGGGTGCTTATGAAAAGTTAAGGCATGGTAGCAGAGTTTATCACGCGTCTGTAAGTGTGAGATTTACCCAGAATCAAAGTGAAATGAAGGAAATATAACGCGACAAAGTCGGCCAACATGCCGATTATTATCCATAGCAACACCGTAACATTTTGAGATATCTCCTATCACAGAGAGTGTGCACCTTATTCCAGTCGATAGAAGATGACTTTTAATACACAAAATAAACCTACCAAGTTTCATCAGAATTTATTCTGGCAACTTTTTTT
>NW_019773614.1:332357-370044 GCF_001039355.2 Lingula anatina | reverse complement strand
AGAGCAAGAATCCCATAGTAAGCTGCGTTGCTTAGCTGTCGAACCATATCTTCAATAAGGTACCTGTCAAGTTTCAGTGCGATCCCTTTGTTGCTTCTCTAAACACATCAAAGATTGACCAAACCCATGCGTTTTTATACAAGGGCAGAAATTGCCGAAAAGACCACCCCTCACATTTCTGACCACAGAACATGCAACTGCATGCATCAATTGTTTCGAGAGTTGTGTGGTAATTAGGTAACACACCTGGCTACTCAGGGAGTGACACCTCAGATTTGGATGTAAAGTAGTTAGAGAGAAAATAAATATTTTGTAGAAAATTTACTCGCCAAAAAATAATATTCCATATTAAGTGGTAACCCTGCAGGTACGAGTCAAACAATGCAGGGAATCTTTTCATTTTATCACTTCAAAAATCTCTTAAGACATCCTTCAAACAAGACTTAAAAATCGTAAAGAATTGACACTGCCGGTAAATGAGGTGATATCGCCACAGCTTGCATATATACATGTAATATTGTGAAGACGTAGGCTTACGAACCTGTCCACACTCTTGAAAGCTGTGTACGAGTCTACTGGCTATTTTGATTTTATATATAAGAAAATAACGAGTCCCTTTCGCATATCTTTATTATCGGAAGCATTTAAAAGAACTCTGAAGCTTTAGTTCGTCATCACTTCTGAAAGTGCAGCCAAGGCTCAGGCCCCGTATGCACAAAACATCTTAAGTGTATTTTTTAAAGAATTTCTGTAAGAATTTCCTTAAGTGATCATCCTTAACATAAGTGGTATGCATAAAGCATCTTAAGATGAGAATTTCCCCAAATATCTCCTTAACTTTAAGGTACCTCATTGGGTCTCTTAAGTGGAAATTTTGTCCTTAGATTCAGTGACTGTACAACACAGTGGCATTCATTTGTGATAGTCAAAGCTGTGCAGCAACATTATTTCTCTATGGCTCTTATTCCCAGCGGGCAAAATATGTTGTTTTAACATTAAAACAACGTTGAACCATAATGTCGATAAGACGTTGGATAAACATTGGATTTGAAAGTTGACTCAACCTCAGATAACAACGTTGTATCAACGTCAGATAACAACATTGTATCAACCCCAGTTATTAGACAACACTCTTGCATGAAAAGACATTGAAATGACCTGAGGGTAGGGTATAAAAGTATATGGCCTTTAAGTTAAAATTTCCAAGGCTTAGATTAATATATATATATATATATATATATATATATATATATATATATATATATAACAAAGTCACAGTCACCTCAACCTGTCTATGTATTACAGCTTACCAAGAACTGTTAACATTATTCATTCACTCCATCGCATTTACAGCAACTTATTTTATTCATCCTAGTGTTAGCTGACCTTGCAAGGAATTCTGAATAACAAGTTAAGAAAATTCACTAGTTCACTAAAGACACAAAACAACTGTCACTTTTACTTTTAACACTTTTTTGATTATTTTGATAAAGTTAGTTACAGTATTGATAAACAAAGTATCACGTTTTCAACAATTAATATTTTAAAATATATTCCATGTCTGCAAGGTTGTGTCAATGACCAAAATACAACGTTGAGTCAACGTCACATTATGACGGTGTTTTGACGTGGCTGGATCAACGTTGATTTTACGTTGAATTTAGGTAGATCAACGGCAATTCAATGTATCAACCTGTTTTCAACGTTGATCCAATGCAACTATGCCTGCTGGGTTATTGCTGTTTATCGTGAAGAATTGGATGAACTGGAAAGGGCAGTCACAAGACCAAGAATATTTCGGGACCGCGAAAATCCTTTGGATTTTTACCCAGATCATGAGATTTACCAGCGATTTCGTTTTGATAGAGCGGGGATACTTTTCATTACGGATCTTCTGGCAGTTACATTTGTAATTTGTCGTTCTGTTAAGGGATATCTAAAGTAAAAATTTTTGAGTGGGCACTTTTTATGACATGTTGCTTATGAAATCCCCGAAAACCACCTGATAACATGGAATCTCATGTATCAATGCTTATACAATTAATATAGGTATTTAATATGTGCATACGTGGGGTCAATAGTGAAATTAATGATTAAAATTAATATTAATATTATGAATTACATGTCACAATTTTTCATCACAGATAACACTTAAAATATGTAAGTCGATGACATGTAAATGGCCATAGCCATGAAAAAATGTTACTTTATCATCCCCGGCCGCATTACTTTTTCTGCTCATATAAAAAATTATAATGTAAATTTTCCCCATCAAATGTGCACCTCATGCACAAAAACAGACTCTCTCTGTACTAGGAGTGCCTCTCACTGCAATTTTATGTTACTACTAGCTTTGCTCATGGCACGTTCCATGTTTTAGTGTATGTAGGCTAATGACGGTCCGGAGGGCATCGTTGGTTAAATTCAATGTGTTTTTGTATGAGCAAAAAATACGCCCTACTGAATCACTTCTTGTAGGTGACAATGATGGTAAACTATTATTTTTTATGGGGCCTTTTTACAGAATTGTCGCCGATAGGGGAGATGGGTGCACATGTATCAGCCAAGAGAGATAAAACCTTTTGATTAAAATGTAATTAGGCCTATGTCACTGGATTATTGTTATTAGTGTTGGGTCTGGGGATTGGATGACATGCCTCTTTTTCTGTCAGAGTATGAAGAATACTAGGCCTACACAAGAAGTAACAACTTCTTGGCCTACACGATTGATATCTCAACTCTTCTAATAATAACTGATAGGCCTATCTTATCCAAGTAAAGGATTCCTTCAAACATGGATTCCCCAGTGTGAGCTATTGTAACAGGTAATTCTATTGGTCAATGCACAGGCTAAACATAGCTCAACACATAAGAGAAATCCTACAGAGTTGAGTAAATTCCTATTATTTGAGAAAATTCTTGGCTTAGGGAATTCTTAAGGTACTTTGTGCATACTACGTAAGGGGTTTCCTCAGCTAAGAATTTTCTTATGAAGTTAAGGAGAATTTTTCACTTAAGATAAGGATTTTTTTGTGCATACGGGGCCAGACGCTTAGGTGAAGTCTAGTTGTTAAGGTTTGGCCCGTCTTAGCTGTTATGCAACATCGGCGGAGATAGCGTTTTACTTTTTTGACTAGAGCACGCGCAATGAGGTAAGACTTTATGAATCATTTAGCAATTTAACAGTTAATAAGAACTTTTATAAGTTGTAATTGTAACATAATTTAAGGTTCTATTTCGTTTCTATACAAATGAGGTCATACGAGATTCCCGTTTTATGCGAGAGCATTTGCGCACTTGCGCACATCTTCAATTCCGGTTTTTTGTCGAGCGAGCACGGCACGTGTGGCAAAATAGTGGAACAAAAACTTCAAAAATATTATAATATTATGGCTGAAAAGGTCGAAAGTAGACCCAAAGTTAAGAAAAGTACGCACGGCCACAAGAAATCTTCCGACGGGAAGTCAGAAGAAAGTGGTGACTCACCACAATTTCTAACAGAGATTCAAACTCTGACGCAGAGTAGCGTTCATGTGGAAAATGAAAATGGCGCGTCCACTAGTGCCGATAATGCCACGACTGTGGATCATAAAATTAGTGCAGCACTTGACTTTATAGCTGGCACAGTGAAGAATATGCAAGATAATCTTCAAAAGCAAATGGAGGATTTTAAAAACGAAATAAGGTATGAATATCCTCAAGAGTATTATGAAGAGCCAGTTTATGACGACACGTCAGTTCTTAGTGAGGCTCGGGATTCAGACCAAGTGTTCGAAATGGCAGACACTGCCCATAATGAAAATCCCAGTACAAGTAAAAGACACATAGAGGAAGAACTTCTTCCGGAGAAGAAAATGAAAGTTTTGAAGAAAATGACTGAAACAGCTAAAAAATCTGAGCCCAAAGGGCCTGAAATTAAACAACCTTAGCTGACAACATTACAGCTTTCATGAGGTCTAAACCAATGGAAGAAGAGACCAAAGCTCTTTTTGAGAAAATTTTAGCTCCTTCCAACTGTGAAGGTTTGCAACCAATTATAATTAACGAGGAAATATGGCCTAGCATTAGTCATGATGCTAAAACACAAGATTTAAATCTTCAGAGAGTGCAAAATTGCTTGATAAAGGGCGTTTCCTCAATGGCAGTTGCAATGAACAACTCATTAGTAAATGGGATTCAGATACTAAAAATTTGGAAGAAGAAGATTTTGAAGAAATAATCAATGATGCTACGAATGCACTTCGAGCATTTGGTTGCACAAACTTTGAACTTTGCACAAGAAGGAAAGAGGCTTTAAGACCTCACATTGATAAGCAATATTCACATTTGTGTGCGAGTTCCATCCCATATAGGCCTACAAATAGGCTTTTTGGGGATGAAATAGTAAAAAGAATCCGTGACATGTCTGATGTCAACAAAATGAGTCACCAAGTGTTTAAAAACACTGGTCCATCATATTCTGGGACTCCCAGAGAAAGAGGAAGAAGAACCAGCATGCGAGCTAGGGGAAGAAGTTTTCCTCCTAAGAGCATTAGAGGTGCAAGAAGTGGCACCAGTAGAGGTCATATTAGGACCTATCACAGGCAGCAAGATTAAAAAAACTGCCTTGCAACTCTGCATCATTAGATGTGGAAAAGTTGAAGAAAATTTTTGAGGTAAGTCCTCAACATAACATTGCTGGTAGAATATCAAAGTTTATTTCCCAATGGGAATTGCTGACATCTGATGCTTGGGTGTTACAGACTGTTAGAGGTTTAAGATTGGAAATTGTGGATAATAATTATCCTAAACAGACGACAACATTAAGAGAAATAAGATTCACAGAATCTGAAGAAAAATTGATTGATATTGAAGTTTCAAGATTATTATGTAAAGGTGTCATTGTTGAAACACAAAATGAAGAAGGACAATTTGTCAATACAATATTTACTAGGCCTTAAAAAGATGGCACAAGAAGAATGATATTAAATCTTAAACCTTTCAACAAATTTATGAAGTACCATAAGTTTAAAATGGATACTTTAAAGACAGTCTTGAATTTATTGTGTCATAAAGCATACATGGCACGCATAGATTTACGAGATGCATATTATATGGTTAGAATTTACAAAGAGCATCAGAAGTTTCTCAAATTTCAATGGAGAAGTAAATTATATATGTATACTGCCCTTCCAAATGGCTATTCAGATGCTCCAAGAGCATTCACAAAATTATTAAAACCATTATGTGCATCCTTAAGAAGGAAAGGGATTATTATGATATCTTACATAGATGACATTTATATACAAGCTAGTTCAGAAAATGAATGTCTATGGGCAGTACAAGAAACGGTTAAGTTATTCAAAACTTGTGGATTTTTGATCCATGACGAAAAGTCAGCATTAATCCCAACTCAAGAAATTGTATTTTTGGGATTTAAAATAAACTCTAAAAATATGACTGTGCAACTGACCAATGAAAAGAAACAAGTTTATAAAGAAATGATTGATGATTCAATCAGAAGAGATGATGCATCTATTAGAGAAATTGCAAAAATATTAGGAATATTAATATCATGTTTGCCTGGAGTCCAATACGGGCCATTGCATTATAGGAAACTAGAGAGAGCAAAAATTAATGCATTGAAACAAAATAAAGATGATTATGAAGCTGCAATGGATATTACAGATGACATGAAAGTAGATTTAGACTGGTGGTCTAGAAATATATTGTTTGCAACAAATAAAATTTATCATGGCAATGCACAGATTGAAATTCAATCAGATGCTACTCCTTTAGCATGGGGAGCTATATGTGGAGATACAAGAATTGGTGGATTCTTTACTGAAGAAGAAATTTTATTCTGTCATGATAATATCAATGCATTTGAATTGCTTGCTATAAAAATGGCTTTACATGCCTTTATTCAAGAAATCAAAGGAAAGGTAGTTTTATTGAGATCTGATAATACTGCAGCAGTTGCATACATTACACATATGGAAGGTTTGAAATCCCCAGTTTGTGATGAAATAGTATCAGACATATGGAATAAATGCATTGAAAATGACATATGGCTTACTGCTGAATATTTGCCTGGAATATTAAATGTAGAGGCAGATTGGGAATCAAGAAAGGTGAATATTAGAACTGAATGGTCACTAGATATTGATATATTTAAAAAAGTGACAGATATATTTGGTATGCCATGTATAGATCTATTTGCATCAAGATTGAATAGCAAATTAGAAGTATTTGCTTCTTGGAAACCAGAACCTGGTGCTAAATACATTAATGCCTTTTCAATATCTTGGGAGAATATGTATTCATACATTTTTCCTCCTTTCAGCCTGATTCCCAGGATAATCAAGAAGATTCGGGAAGATCAGGCAGATGCTTTAGTTGTGATACCTTTTTGGTTGACACAAGCATGGTTCACTCCATTAATGGAAATGTTAGTAGACATCCCTATTCTGTTACCGCCAACAACAACAGTATTATCACTTCCACACCAGAAAGGGGTGACACACCCAATGGGAAATCACTTGAAACTGTTGGCATGCAAAGTATCCGGAAAACTCTCAAATCAGATAGAATTTCAGAGAGAGCTATCGAAATCATATTTCAATCATGGAGAAAATCCACTCAGAACCAATATTCAGTCTATATTTTCAAATCAAAGGAAGGTCAATTTTTATAGACCAACTGTAGCGAATGTGCTAGATTTTTTAGTACATCTCTATGAAGATGGCTCAAGATAGCTCATTTATTACCATTGGTGCTTCAACAGTGGGGAGTCATCCTTTGATTGTAAGGTTTTTGAAAGGAGTTTTTAACACTCGACCTACTGCATCCAGTTATCAACAAGTGTGGGATGTATCAATTGTTTTAAATTACATGAGGAAACTGTCGCCAGCAAGGCAGTTATCACTGAAAGATCTAACAATGAAGTTGATCATGCTTATGTCTCTAACATCTGCACAGAGCGCACAAACGTTGCATTTACTGAAGTTCCAAGAGTTAGAACTTCACAAAAACTATGTTTTATTTAACATAAAAGAAACTTTGAAACAAACACGACCAGGAATTGGTACAATATCTATACAATTTAAATCGTACCCTCCAGATAGGAGATTGTGTACATTGACATATGTTAAGGAATATTTAAAAAGGACAAAGCCATTGAGAAATGGACAAGAAATTTTTTTTATTAGTTATAGAAAACCTTTCTCATCCGTTTCAAAAGATACAATATCCAGATGGATTCGGATATTGATGCACCAAGCAGGTGTAGAGGAATCATTTAAGGCTCATTCAACCCGAGCTGCAGCAGTGTCGGCAGCAGAAAGAGCAAAAGTTCCCGTAGATGATATTTTGAAAGTAGCTGGATGGTCTTCAAGCAAGACTTTTGCAAAGTACTATAATAAACCAATAAAAGGGAAAGAGTTTGCTGACGCAGTTTTAAATAATTAGAAAAGGTATGTAGTACTATGTTCAGAGCCAAGTTGCTCTCGTGACCAGCAAGCTTCGAACTGTGAAGATGTGCGCAAGTGCGCATATGCTCTCGCATAAAACGGGAATCTCGTATGACCTCATTTGTATAGAAACGAAATAGAATTCAAAAATTAAATGAGATTTATTGAAATTTAATTGAAATTCTATGAAGTTTCTAATAGTTAAATACAAATGAGAGGTCATACGCCCACCCACCTCCCCTATTCCACAGCAAAAAGGGGGGGGGGCAGTGCCTGGTTTACATAGAAACATGTAAAACCATATTTTGGGTTGGTATTTATAATGCACCTAATATAATTATTTATATTATCTTCATTTAGTTAGCTGGATGAGAAGGATATACATGTACTTTATCTGAGAAGGATTTTACATGTATATTCCTTTTATTGTATAGTGGTATTACAATTGCATCAATTTTCTGGTATGCAGTGCTGGTCACTCGAGATAGTGACTTTCGTGCGCAAGTGCTCTCGCAAAAACGGAAATCTCGTATGACCTCTTATTTGTATTAGAAACTTCATAGAATTTCAATTAAATTTCAATAAATCTCATTTAATTTTTGAAATAATTTCTTAATTTGATGTATTTTGTTCATTTCAGTTTCTACGTGACAATTTCAATGACAAGCAAATGAAATAGATGTGAAAAAGACTAAAGAAGTTTGCTTATTCGTAACACTAGTTGTACAGCGCATCGCATTTAAACTGAGAAAGAAAACATTTAATTGCTTGATTCTCCGTCCAAATAGCTGTTTCTTGCCTACAGTTTACGTATTTTTGTGCTTCAGCCACCTTTTTAGTTTGACAGAAAGCAGTGCACGCTTCAAACGACCTTTTTATATGCGCACCTTGTACATCATCTATTATACACCTAGCATTGCCATGCTGGAAACAGCAGAGGACTACCATGACCACTGTGGCGCGCGGTTCCTGTCATGCGCACTTCGTATTTCCGCAAAAGATCAAAAAGGTTAATTCACTGAGACTACACGAACCTGCACAAACAGATAATAGAAATACTGATCAATTTATACACAGAGGCAGCACATAGAGAGGAGTGACTACACATGTCAACCGTACCATCAAGTTGACTATACAACCAGCAACGGCAAGGTAAATAGCAAACTTTTGCGACAGTAACTCGAGCGCAGACGTCCCTAGGTGGCGTTAGTTGTTCTATTTCGCGAAGCGCCATTAAAACTGTCCCCAAGAGTATCAGATTTCAACCCGCTCTTACAATGCACGGCGTGTTTCAACTACTGCATCGGGAACAGCCCTACATTGACACGTGATAGAGAACAGCTGTTACTTCCTTTAGGGTAATGTTTTCGCGATGTACGAGAGGTCAGAAGTGGAAAATTTTAAGGGCAAACTTTTAAACTGATTTATTTTTTGAAGTCGGCAAAGGGTGGCAAGACAAAATATATGCCATGTAGAAGAACCAGGACTAAGGTTTCTAACCAACATTTCAGATTTTTGGGCAAATTTGAGCAAATATTTTTTTTGTAATTTATTTCAACGTCCCCCCCCCCCTTCGCACACGCTTGTCCCCGCTGCCTGTCGAGGTCAATTTTTACTGTGTACGCTTAACAAAAATGTTACATCGTTTGCATATATCTGTTAGAAGTGATAATAACAGAGGAAATTCTGATTGTGATGAGTTTGTTGGGAATCATGGTGAAATGCACTAAAAAGTTAAACCCTGAGTGGACTTTGACATAATTATTTAACTCTGAGCAGGTGTTTTCATCCGTTTTGCGGTATATAATGTGATAAGGCCACCAATAAATTGAATAATCCTGACTCTTCTTCTTTTTTTTTTATTCACGAAAATTAATACAGGACATTTACAACACAATAAGAGACAAATACACCTTCCACACACCATTCACACACTACAAACAAAAGTTCTTACAAATGATGATTAAAAATACATGTAGAATTTTTTTTAAATAAAAGAATCTTAGTAGGCCTAGGCTACGACAAATGTTCTTTTCTATTCATATCAATATTTTTATGTACAGACACAGATGTGTCTGTACATATTGCCATCACCTGCGTCTGTCGTCGCCGATGGCGATGCCGATGCCGGCGCCGTGCACTTTCCTTGTAAACACGATAAGTGGAGGACAGTTTTACTTTTTGGCTTTATATTTACAGAGCTGATGAATATTCATAAAACGCAGGTCAAGTTCGAAAATCAGCATGATCGGGCCATTATTGTAGAAGTTATGCTGTTTTTTTTCACTTTTCAGCATATTTTTCACATTTCCTCAGATTCAATTCTTAGGCATGTTAACAGTCTCATTATTAAACTAATAAGATACGTAAAAGTGTTTGTTTGACATTTCCTGCATCTTTATAACATTGTTAGTTGATTTTGTAAAAATGATGGTAAACTTGTTATCGTGTATTGTGTAATAAAGTTTCAAAAATGGAAATAAACTCATATCATTGCAGTTTGTCAGATTCAATCATTCACTATGTTCAGAATCTCAGAATGGAAGAAATTGGACATTTAACACTGCTCTATTGATATTTTTCCCATCTCATCAATTTTCTTAGTTGATCATATAAAAATGGCAGTAAACTGTTAATTTTGTTTTATGTTAAAAATTGTTAAAAATGGAAAAAAAAAAACATTTCAGAACAGTGCTGTCTTGTTTACATTTTGGCATTTTCAAGTTGTGACTTTGAAGTTCCATGGGCCTGAATACCTTTGCTAGTCACATTTTCTGAATATCCATGATACTAATATTTTATTATTAAAAATTGATGGTCATCATGCTGTTAAACATTATGTAATATTGCATCAAAATTTGAAAAAAAAACCTATTTTGGGCACTGCTCCCATGATGACCTTTTAAGAAAAACCATGTCACTTACTGTTCTCAAACAGTACAGTAAATATATATAGATGTCACATTGTGTCTGTACATATTGCCATCACCTGCGTCTGTCGTCCCCGTCATCGCCGTCGCTGGCGCCGTGCACTTTCATTGTAAACACAATAAGTGGAAGGCAGTTTTACTTTTTGGCTTTATATTTACACAGCTGATGAATATTCATAAAACGCAGGTAAAGTTTGAAAATCAGCATGATCGGGCCATTATTGTAGAAGTTATGCTTTATTATGTACAGACACAGATGTGTCTGTACATATTGCCATCACCTGCGTCTGTCGTCGCCGTCGGCGCCCTGCACTTTCCTTGTAAACACGATAAGTGGAGGGCAGTTTTACTTTTTGGCTTTATATTTACAGAGCTGATGAATATTCATAAAACGCAGGTCAAGTTCAAAAATCAGCATGATCGGGCCATTATTGTAGAAGTTATGCTTTTTTTTCACTTTTCAGCATATATGCAGCACTGTAAACACATTTAAAGGAAAACCGATAGGCCTGTTGTCATGAAACTTACAGGAGTACTCAATCTTACTAAAATGCTGGTCAAGTTCGAAAATCGGCATGATCGGGCCACTATTTTAGTACTTATGCTGTTTTTTCATTTTTCAGCATATATGCAACACTGTAAACACAATATAAGAAAAACAGATAGACCAATTGTCATTAAACTCACAGGAGTGGTCAATCTTACTAAAACGCAGGTTGAGTTTGAAAATCAGCATAATCGAGTCATTATTTTAGAAGTTATGCTGTTTTTTCACATTTCCTTAGATTCAGTTCATAGGCATATTAACAGTCTCATTATTTAACTAATAAAATACGTAAAAGTGTTTGTTTGACATATCCTGCATCTTTACAACATTGTTAGTTGATTTTGTAAAAATGATGGTAAACTTGTTATCGTGCATTGTGTAATAAAGTTTCAAAAATGGAAATAAACTCATATCATTGCAGTTTGTCAGATTGAATCATTTACTATGTTCAGAATTTCAGAATGGAGGAAATTGGACATTTAACACTATTCGATTGATATTTTTCCCATCTCATCAATTTTCTTAGTTGATCATATAACAATGGCAGTAAACTGTTAATTTTGTTTTATGTTAAAAATTGTTAAAAATGGGAAAACACCCATTTCAGAACAGTGCTGTCTTGTTTACATTTTGGCATTTTCAAGGTGTGACTTTGAAGTTCCATGGGCCTGAATACCTTTGCTAGTCACATTTTCTGAATATCCATGATACTAATACTTTATTATTAAAAATTGATGGTCATTATGCTGTTAAACATTATGTAATATTGCATCAAAATTTGAAGAAACTCCTATTTTGGGCACTGCTTCCATGATGACCATTTAAGGAAAACCATGTCACTTACTGTTCTCAAACTTACAGGAAAGAAACACAGGACTAAAATACAGCTTCAGTAAGCAATGCAGTCTTTTTGGTAAATTTTTCTGGCAATTAAGCAGTTTTTTTGTGAAAATTTAACTTTTCACATATTGGCATTTTCAAGGTGTGACTTAGAACCTCCACGGGCTTGAAGACCCATGCTAGTCATATTTTCTGAAAATCCATTATACACTTATTTTACTATTAAAAGTTGATGGTCATTATGCTGTTAAGCATTATGTAATATTGCATTAAAATAGAAGAAAACACAATTTTGGGTGCTGCTGCCATGATGACCATTATGGGAAAACCATGTTACTTATGGTTGTCAAACTTTCAAAAAAGAAACACAGGACTAAAATGCAGCCTGAGTTGGAAAAGCAGTCTAATTGGCTTCTTTTTCTGGAAGTTATAAATTTTAGTGAAATATTCATTTTAATCGTGTGGCATATTCATTGTGGGACTCAGAGCTCCCATGGACATGAAGCTGAATGGTATGGAAATTTTCTACATGTCCTTGCTATTTATAGTCAATAATCAAAAATTGGTGATAATTATTCTGTAATGTATTACGTAATGTTACATCAAAATGGACAGAAATCTTTTTGCACTGCTACTACAAACATTATGAAAAGAAAACTGTGTTACTTATTATTTTTAACTTACAAGTATGATTTTTAAGATTGGCATGCAGTTCAAATTAGAAAGCCAGCTCAATTGGGTTATCATTTATTATTGAATTTATGCAATTTTGTGTGAAATTTTTATTTTTCTCATTCTGGCATTTTCAAAGTGTGAACTTGAACTCCCATGGGCCTGAAGCCTTATGCTTGTCACACATTTTACTTACATTGGTATTACCTGTTGAGCATAATTAAAATTTGATGTTGAATTTGTAGTTAAGCATAATGTATTTTTACATCAGAATTGACAGTAGCCTATTTTTTGCATTGTTATTTCCTGCTTTTTGTCTGTACATTTGACAGCTTTGCTGCCTTGTTTCTATACCGGCCCAATTTTTTTCTTAGATTATCTGCCTTTTGAGGACCCAGTAGGTATAAAGATTGAAAATCTATCTCCTTTTGCTTTTCCAAATACTTTTTGCAGGCATTCCAAAGAGGTGTAATTTTATTCTGTCTACATAGAGTGAAATATATCTTTATATAGAGAAGTAGTAGATTAATACCTAAGAGAGGGCTGTCGTCCAGGATTCCAAATATGAACAGGCACGGTTGTTGTTGTTATTCAACAGAGTACTGTGTACGTATGTTCTGAATGAGACAAGTCCAAATAGCTTGAACATATGTACAGTCCCAGAAAATATGCAATAAAGTTTCTTTTGGGTCATTACAGAAAGTGCATCGCTCATGTTCTAACATATTATATTTAAAAAGCATCGAATTCGTAAAATAAAATCTATGTAAAATTCTAAATTGCAATGTGAGAAGTTTATGATCATTTGTTTCTTGAAAGGGCAATGCATGAACTAGCTTCCACTTTTCACTTGGAAAATCAATGTTCAGCTTTTCCCTCTACTTATCATGGATGTTAAAAGGTATTGCTTCCTTATCTGAAATAAATTTCTGGTAAAAAAGTTTCGTTAATTTGTTTTTCGATTTAATAATACGAGATTTTTATTTGTTATTGCTGCAAGGTTCTTTTGATACCCTCTCATAACAGTTTTCCAGGCAGAAGGTAAAGCGCTGATGACGCCTTGATAGTCAAGGAAATTACTATCTATATTATATTCATCACAAAAAACGTCTAGACTTTTTACTGAACCAGTATTATCAATCAGGTCATTAACGTAAAGCACTCCTTTTCGAAACCAAGGTTTATAGAAGATTATCTTTTTATTGATCTTAATATGATCACTGCTTTATCACTTCTTTTATGTTTTTTTTAATTAAGTCTACATAATTACAATCACCTAACAGACTGTTGTTGAATTTCCACGTCCCCCTTCCTCTCTCAATTTGAATAAAATTAATCTCCATGTTTACTGGAGAGTGGTCTGATTTATAAGTAAAATCCATGCCAGCAGCAACAGCTATGTCTTGTAAATCAGAAGAAATAAAAAAATAGTCAAGTCTGCTTTCTTTCTTATTTGGTCCAATCCACGTAAGTTTTCTACATTCCGCATTCATTTCTCGCAAGATATCAATTAAATCCAAACTATCCATTATGCGGACAATTTCTCGATTTGCCTTTGTGTTGTTGTTGTGTAGATAGTTATCGGTGTCAGTTATGTAATCAAGTGGGACGTTCCAGTCACCCCCAAGTATTATCGAGGTAGTTCCAATTACTTCAATTTTATTTTGGATCTCCTTAAAGAAAGACGGATCGTCATTGTTTGGTCCATAAATAACGCCTAGCGTGAGTCTCGTACCCTGAATTTCAATGTCTAGTAATAGGTAACTACCTCTAGGATCTTTTAATCTCTTTGTGGATTTTAAAGTCAAAGGAAGATTTGAATAAGATGCCAACACCTCTTTTGTAACTAGTTAGTGAACAAAAAACCACGTCCCCACCCCATTCATTTTTCCACAAGCTTTCGTTTGTCTTCTCACTGTGAGTATCAATCAATATAGCGATGCCATATTTGGACCTGCATTTATGAAAAATATCTC
The DNA here is from genome assembly GCF_001039355.2 of Lingula anatina. The sequence goes on along the minus strand of NW_019773614.1, from coordinate 355,628 downwards.
TCCTTTTCACAATATTGCTACTGAGTCCTCGACAATTCAGACTTACTATTTTAACCATTACTTAGAATCTAATAACAAACATTTAACCAATAAAAAGGACGATACTTCCGCAAGTAGTCTAGGCATTATCAACACGTAATTATAAACACATACATTCACCCATTCACACAAATCGACACCACAGACAAACATTAACGGTACAACACTGAGTGGTAAACACATATATCAGGAGGCCTCCTCTTCAGACAGCTGTTGTCAATCCTGCGAATTATAGCATGACTATATACAGTACAAACAGGAAAACCCCTCTGTCTCTGCAAAAAACAATGTTCATGTAATTATCCAATATTCACATAATCTCATTTCCGTATATGTAGATTAATTTTTTAAAAAATTGGCATAATGAGTTCAGGCTGCAGTAAAGCCATCCGTTACTCTTTTACATACATCCACTAAGTCTCATATACCTGTATATCAGGTCTTTCAGAGAGGTATACGTAAAACACATATTTGTATAGAGGGAGAATGGAATGTTACTCATCATATATTCGTTTTAATCAAAATATGTTTGGTTTAATGTTTTATTTTCTTATTTTAACTTTCTTGTCAATGTCATCGTCAATAGAAATTCTCATTCTCTGGCCAGTGTGTTTCACTTTACCGCACACGCTCCCATTATAAAACCACGACTGTTCAATTTGCTCGTTTTCCTTTAGGCGCTGCAGTAATTGAGCGTTTAGTTTGGTAATATCGTCAGCCAGCCGAACACCTTTGTCATGCCTTTTCAAGGTAGATCTACTCCGCATTATACGTACCTTGATTTCCGTGTTTTTAACATGCATGAGAATTGGCCGGGGAGACCCTTGCCGACCGGGAATTCTGTGCACCGCCATGATGTCATCAGCTGTACTTCTCCCTGTTCCTTAAGCACCTTGCACACAACATCCCGAGTGTTTTCATGTTCCTTCTCTATCACCCCGTAGATTTTTGTTATTTTTCCGGGAATATTTATTATAGTTCGCCATTTTGATAGCATTGTTTGACGCATAGTTTGCTTGCTCCACTGTTTCCGTGAGCTTTCTGAGAGACTTTTCTTTTCCCGCTAGCTGTTCTCGGAGAGCGTCATTTTCCAATTCCAGTGAATCGATTCTTTCCCTTAGCTGTCCGATATCCAATTTATGCTTGTCTTCTAATTTTTCTAGATTTGTCCCGATTTCGTCTTTGAAATTAAGTAAAAGTTTAGTGACAGTTTCCGCGACCATTTCTTGCACAATGTCTTTTAGATCATTTGTTTTTACAGTATTTTTGATTTCAGATTCTATTTTGTCTAGCTTTATCAAGATTAAAGATGTTTCTTCTATGCTTGTGTTGGAAACTTCACTGTGGGATCTTTTTGCTGGCTGACTGGTGGATTTCTTGTCAGCTGTGGTTTTCATTCTGTCTGTCATAGAGCTCTTTGACTCTTTGTTCATGTCAAAGTATTTTGATTTATTATTTGAGCTCATTGTGATATATATATATATATATATATATATATATATATATATAGAGAGAGAGAGAGAGAGAGAGAGAGAGAGAGAGAGAGAGAGATGTATTTTCGAGGCAATAAGGCTGACTTGAATCTATTGTTATCCGGTGAGCAGTACTCACCTATGCACCTGTACTGAAGCGCACTTGTCACGATCTATTGTCAGTTGTATAGTTATGGTATACGTTATGATGAATGTCAAATAAAGCTTGATGACAAAAACCAAGTCAGATAAGCAGCTTTCATTCGCAGGAGACAGTTAGTATTCACACATTTATTATCCATAGCTTTAATATTTCTACCGATTTTTTGAATTTGTAAGAAATTCTAGGAGCGCTCTTACGGTCGTTGTCTCCTCCTTGGCCTCGTTCTCGTTGACCATCCTGACTCTTCTTCTTGGTTGTCTGGTTTAGCAAGGAGTTGTAACTCCTTGGGTTTAGCGTCTCTGACTGATTATAAAGGTCTTAATGGAGCTTTGACAGATTAATTATTTATTTATCAATTAATTTATTTATTTATTTATTTATTTATTTATTTATTTATTTATTTATTTATTTATTTTTTGGTGTGTGTGTGTGTGTGTGTGATTTATGTATTCTGTTTACACATCTTTGCCAAAGACTTCAAATGACCTTGAAGGTGTGAATATTGTCAAGTCCCTTTTGGAAATTTCTATGTATAGATATTTGTGTGAAGAACTTTAGATGAAAGTATATGTATATAATTATATTTATATCTAGAACTTTAGGAGATGGACGTACATTGAAATAAAATTAAAAAAAAAACTTTTTGAGGAAGCCAACAAGAGAGAATAAGTTATCCATTTTTTTTCTTTGTGATTTAATGTTGTTTTTATATATCTTCGTGCCAAAGACTTCAAATAGCTAAAACTTACTGTCATTTGTATTGATATATTTACTTTTTATATATGCAGGTGGTGCAAGAATTCCCTATAACAATGGTTAAATCAGATTTGTGTATTCTTTACTTTAATTGGTAGACAAATGGGAAGCACAAATATTGTAACAGATAATTCTTATACTTTTTCAATATAATCCTGGATCAGAAAACTCTGCTTAGTCACATGAATTATATAAATTAAGTCTATCATTCATACGTGGCGAGTTAATTTTCAATGATATTTAAGCTTTGGAACATTTATGCATTACTAGTAGGTTTAAATAGTAGTATCACAGGTGCTACATGTATATAGCTGGATTTATTTTCTTTCAAGCTCACCAGATATTGTTTTCTGACATGAAATATATAATTAAATTTTGATTTATACTAATATCAAGACAACTGCTGGAGAGAGAATTTTATTACAAACTGCCTTATCAGCATTTGTAAACAGCTAGCTAGCTGTTTACAAATGCTGATAAGGCAGTTTGTAATAAAATTCTCTCTCTCCAGCAGTTGTCACCCCTAGGGGTGATGGAAATATGCATGGGGGTAACATCCTCAGAAGTGGGGGCATTTTTATTTTTTGCGGGAAGTTTATCATAAAAGAAAATTGTGCGCCATGTACATACTATACATATGTGTTCGATACTAAGGAGTAAGAGTACATATGCAAGAATAACCCTATGATCCCCAGGGTGTGGGTTGTTCCTGAGTTTGAATGATTCTATTTTTTTCACAATGACAATTTGCCACTTATACTATTAATTTTGTACTAATACTCATATGTAAGACAACTATTCTACCAAGAGTTAGTCTTGTTGATGAATAAAACCTAAGAAATGTGTATTTTCTAGCATTTACCGTCAAAAAATTCCTTTATTTTGCTTAATTCACATGCACATAACTCTGCTTAGGAAAATTCTAGAACCAAAATTTAAACTATGGGTTAATGCCCAACCTCTATACTTAATGTGTGCCAAATTTCAAATGTCTGTGACAATGTAAAGGGGGTGAAAAATGATGGGGGCAACATTTGACTCATTTTTGAAAATGGCGCCTGAAAAAAAGAACAAACATGGTGTTACTAAAACTTGAATAACTTTTGATCTAAATTAGATAGATTAAAAATTTTAATTTATTATTCATACTCAAATGTATGGCTGTCTGTGTATCATATTTCAAGTCTCTAGCTCACTTAGAAAAATATCATGTGTGCACGCAAATATTATTTGCGTACCGTTGAATATCTATAATCATTTACGACTGAACTGGCATTCTACGTATTAATATAAAACGGTTTCCAATTAATTGCTTATACTACTGGTTTACAATTTTCTGCATTGAGCTCAAAACTTCACACCAAACGAGATAAATGTTACATATTGTTGATAAATCAAAGCAGAATTGATCATCTATTGGGTACACGCACATGTGTAAAAGAGAAAACGATAATGACCCACAATAACTGAATTGGGGACAAGCCTCAAAGCTACTATCTCAATATCCAATAACTTAAAATACTTTTCAAAACAAATTTGCGTGTTTTTCCTTTCGCAAGTGATTTTTTTGCTTTGTTTGATCTAAATATTTAGCAGTACTTTGCCTTACAGCTGAAAGAAAATCGACCAACAAACTACCTGCATGCAGATTAAATACAGGATGCAGCTACTCAGTCTTAAAGTTGTACTCCTTTGTGGTTTTGTGCAAGAGGTATATCTAGGTAATAGAATTCTATCCATCTATCTGTCTGTCTATAAATCTATCTATGTGTGCGATTATTACAGTTCTTTGGATTTTTCCATACGCGTTTGCATGTTTGATAAATAAGTTTTTTCATTGAATGGTTGATAAAAAAAGTCCTGCTACAGGCACCACTGGGTATCTGTGTCCTTCAAAGAGGACATTGGTGCCGCCTGACATTACGTTCATTTACCCTGCATACGCCATACCCTCTGACATCAGCGGCCGATTTCATAAAGGAAGTTTAAAGTTAAACCTGGTCTAAAGTGAGTTTACACCAGTTTTAGGGATTGCCTGCATTTCATAAAGGAGGTTTTAGTATTGGACCAGTGGTCTAGTAAAACCTGGCTTAACATCATTCTAAACCTGGTCCAGACAGGATTGTGTTTATAATTGAGGTCTAAGTTTTTGATACCCGGATTATGGACTCATACATGTACCAAGTCTAAAAATAAACCTGGTCAGACCCAGGTTTAACTCTGTAGCTTGGAAAAAAGATCTATCACTGCTTGATTTTCTTGACTTAATTCAACCTCTTTTGCCCCCCCTCCAGTCTTTTTTGCAGTTTTTTTTAACATTTGCAAATTCTTTCTTAGCTTTCATTTTCGCTCGTTTCCAGAAGTCTTTCACCTGCCTTTCAGTTCTTTTCCCGGCTTGTGGAAAATGTGCTGACAATCTTGTTAGAATTTCTTTCCACGCCTCATTTTTTCTTTGACTTGATGTGACATCATTTTTTTATTCAGTGATGTTGGACTTCTCCTTTATTAGTTCTGAGATGTACCCCTTCTCTTCAGCAGAAAAATTCTCCGCTTTCTTTCGGCTCATTTTCACGTGCTCGTTACTTCCAAAGTTTTTTCTCATATGAGCTAAACAGCTTATCTGCTTCAACACTAGTGTGTTTCATCTATTCATTTACGCCTACCTGATTGACACAGTTCAGTGATTTCTTCGTCTATGTAATCCTGTTACATTCAACAGGAGGTCAAGGACAAGTTAAAACTGGTTTAGCTAAACCTGGTTTTCTGGCTTTCCTACACTGTTAGTGAAATGCAATTTAGGTCTTGAGTTAGACCAGGTTTTGCTAGCCTAGGTTTTAGCCTTAAACTAGGTTTAGTTAAACCTCCTTTATGAAATCGGCCGCAGAGGTCCATCAAAATACTGTGCAAAATAATACTCTGGGACCCTGTGGGAAGAGTGCAATCCAACCGTCCGGGATAAGAGAGCTCCTCAAACTGTGGCTCAGCAGTAGATGAGACTTAGACTGGGTTCCCATACCTAGATCGACCTCACAGGATCGATCCTTCTCCAAGGAGTTTCTCGCTAAATTGCTTTCAACTTAAGCGGCTTAGATGTCTGGCACGCCTACTGAAGCTGTTAAACAATAATTAATTACCCCATAGCAGCTTCAGTAGGCGTGACAGATATTTACGCCGTTTAAGTTGATAGCAATTTAGAAGATAGCTCGATCCAAAGTTAGTACGATAGGGTCTGGGAATGGTCCTTAAGACTGGGTTCCCTTGCCCAGATCGATCTAACAGGATCGATCAATCTCCATAATAACAAATTTTTTGTTTTGTGTCTAATACAATCTTTTTTATAACTCAGTGGTTTTGCCTCCTCCCGCTGGGTTTTGGCCACTCACCAAACAATATGAAGCCATGGACATCAGTGGGAACGGTAACAATGGCATAGCGCAAGAAGTTGATTTTAATGCAGGTATGTCCTTGTAGTCAACACTTATTGCCCAGTGACACTAATTAGTACCACCAGCGTATACGCTGGCGGTACTCATGGTTTTAGTCCCAACCCGTCTCGTACAGCTCCGCCGGCTCCGCAGTTGGGCGCCGGAAACAAGTCACCGTTACCGCTTCTCCTCCTAGACCGCCAGGACCTGTGTCCCCATCTCTTGGATTAAGGTCACATATAATCTCAACTTGAACACCCTGGTTTTTTTGTCTTTGTCGGTGCATTGGCCTGGGCGTGACACTTGTTGAAACCCACCCTTGTCAAAATTTTTGAAAATTCAAGGCTAAATATCTCCCAAACCAAAGGAATTATGGGAAAAATTACTACAGAAGTCTGACCGAAAGTCATATGTGGAGATTCCAAATATGCCCTTGGATTTGACTTTTGACCTTTTATTCAAGATCAAACAAGCCAAAATTTTCTAAAAATGGGAATTTTCTGCAAAAAAATATTCGTTTGTGCTATTTTTTGGAAACTACACAGATCTAAGCTCTCCTGTTGTAGTGAGGGGTTACAATTGGGGACTCCTTTCATCTTTGGGAGTTTGGGGTCAATTGGTGCATTTTCACGGGAGAAGCAGCCATTAGATACCGAAACTGAAAACTTGCTTTTATTCTGGAATGGTAAACGCCAGAGACCTTTTGTTCATCGCATTTTGTAGAACTTGTCAAGTGCAATACTGGAGGTGGTGTCCAATTTTTTGTTTTCCATANTCCATTAATACCTCCCCCCCCCCCCCATGAACCCTCCAATTAACTGAGAATTGCTCAGATTTCAGCTGATTTCAGCTTAAACTTTAGATTACGTCATCTTTCGTTCAAATTTATTTGCACGCAGTTTCATAAAACGAATTGGACTTCTACGTCTAAGTTACTCTTGTAAATCACATCTTTCCTGACACATTATAATTAGAGCCTATTTGTTGTTAATTTCTGTTTCAGGATCCGTGCAAAGAAAAGTGCAAGCCATGCATCGCCAAAGAAACTTTCAATCAGCACTTTGGTTATTTTTGCAAGTCTTGTCAGACGTGCGGCGCTAACGAAGTTGTAGTCCAGCAGTGTACAGTATCCTCGGACACAGTGTGTCACGCAATGGACGCCTTTGTGTAAGCCAAATTTTATGTCAAATATTTGAGAAATATTTAAAAAAAAAATGACGAATAAATTTATTATGATTCAGTTAGGTTACAAAATATTACACAATATACCGTATAAAATTTGGAGGCTCTATGTTCTGTTTTGAACATTCTTGTGCAGGTTTGATATCAAATGGCGCGTTTATACGTTTGTGTAACTGAATTACGGTATGCTTGAAATAACGTTTAATATAAGCTACAAACATTTGTCCAAATATGACAACACACACAGCAGTTTGACGTTAGATGCTGTTTTTTTGACTGTCCTGAACGATTTTTTATGATCTGGAAAACGGGTTTATAAACAATGTTTTAAATAAGTGAACAAGGCTTTAAGGTATATAATTCGCGCAAATAGTGCAACGCCATGCCTTCAACTGTAATAATACTTTGTATGTAAGTACGTCAACATGCTGATTTATGGACCATTTATAACTGATTTGATACGTTTTTTTATATGTACATTTACGCTTGTAATGTGCATGTTATTTAACAACTAATATATGCCGTTCCATATCATACTATAGGGTTACTTGTTTTTACAGTACTAAGAGTAGGCCTAGTGAAAACGGCGTCCAACAAGGAAGGACACTTCTAAGGAACACATCGAAATACACAACCAACATGTCAGCCATACCTATTAGTTCGACTGTCACGTTTTCAACTGTGGCTTTTGGCACAACGTCCACACAGAAGGACATGGAGCTGTCAGTAAAAGAAAGATCTTGTAAGGTTGACTTAACAATAACCATGAACTAACACTTAATCAATTTTTTACTTTGCATTAGGCCTACTCAGAAAAGACGTAATACAGACGTGTATAATGCAGATTACGCATTGCAACTTCCATGTCACTGGTTTATCCAATATGTTAAAATGGGGCTGAGGGTTCAAAGTTGCAAGGTCATTTTCCATTTTTGTTTTCTGAAAATATGACCCATTTTGAAGCATTTCATAGTGGGGCTGTAGATCACTCTTTTTTCATCCAAGACAAGGGGCGGGGACTGAAACTGTCATTTTATGCAGTAAAGAGGGTAGAGTGCCGAAAATATTTTTTTAAATGATACTGAATATAATTTTATACATTCTCTATTAGCACAACAGTATCGATTGCTTTTAGAACGTGATATAGATAATGCTAGATTATCAAATTATAGTGTTAAAATGTGTGTGTACAGTTACTCTTACAACCGGTCGTGCGTGCTTCTACGAGCGGTTTGCTTGCAAAAAATTGGCCAAAAATTGGCCAAGTAGTAAGATACACGCACATGGAACGTACCTTTTTTTGTTGGACGCAAACACGACGCAAAGCACGCAGCCCGAAAACTGGCCGGCCATTTTTCGCTACGACCTGTCTGCGACATTTAGAACGCCTGAAGCACGCTCGTAGCACGCAAGACAAAAGTAATGAATTAAGCCTAGGTCCCAACTACGTTTTGGACGCACGGTTTTTAGGTTCCTTGCGTCCGGCTAGGACGTAGCTAGATCGCACGTAGCGCCTGTTGATCATGTCGAAAAGTTAAGCCTAAGTCCCAACTACGTTTTGGACGCACGGTTTTTTGGTTCTTTGCGTCCGGCTAGGACGTAGCTGGATCGCACGTAGCGGCTGTTGATCACGACGTACGTTATCCTGCGACAACGCTACGCCTGACAAGAACTCCGAGGACGCACGATCTCTAAAGCCTAGGTCCCAACCGAACGTACGGGCTGCTACGTGTGGTCTACGGCCAAAAAATGGGGAAAACGTGGGAGTTCGTGCGTGAGGAGCACGTCCATCGTGCGACTTTTGGAGGACGCAAACAGCACGTAGAAACTTTTCGACATGATCAACAGCCGCTACGTGCGATCTAGTTACGTCCTAGCCGGACGCAAGGAACCAAAAAAAAAACGTGCGTCGAAAACGTAGTTGGGTCCTAGGTTTAAGCACGCACGACGGGTTGTAAGGCCCCTATTTCACACAGACCACGAATCCTACGAATCGCCAGGAATTGACAAAATTCAGGATTCGTGAGGATTCGTGAGATTTTGCCAATTTTCTGGTCTAATTCGACACGCTCACGATTCAGTTACGATACAGGTGCGATAGTGTTACGAATATTCGTGGGATTCGGCTGGAATCGTGAGATTTTGCCAATTTTCTGGTCTAATTCGACACGCTCTATGATTCAGTTACGATACAGGAGCGATAGTGTTACGAATATCCGTGGGATTCGGCTGGAATCGCACGAATATTGTCCAGAAATTCACTACGATTTTTTGGAATCGGGAGTTCGTGGGCAAAACTTTGAACAGCTCAAAATTTTTGCCACGAATTCCCGATTGATCAAGAATTGCAAGAACTGACTACGAGTATGTACGAATCTGTTAAGAACTTCACGAACTGATTACGATTCAACCACGAATCCTGAAATTTTCAATTCCTGGTGATTCGTGGGATTCGTGGTCTGTGTGAAATAGGGGCATCAAAGTTTTTGCCACCAATTCCTGTTGGTCAAGAAGTGCAAGAACTGACTACGAATATATACGAATCTGTTAAGAACTTCACGAACTGATTACGATTCAACCACGAATCGTGAAATTTGTCAATTCATGGCCATTCGTGGGATTCGTGGTCTGTGTGAAATAGGGGCAAAAGAGAGGCTTAAAGGTACATACGAACCGAGCATCGGTAGAGCGTGGATTTTCAGTAACACATGTAAACCACTTCTACTAGATTCTTATATGACTCAAATAAATTCGACATGCCAACAGATAACCTGAATAGATCACTCGATCAGCCATAAAAGGCCTTTAGACTGCTCCTTTCTTTAAATTTTTGGTTGTAAATTTAACCTACTTTCGTGACCTACTTTCCTGCCCCATTGACATACAGCTTAGAATGCCAGCAGAAAAATCCGTTCAAACATCATTTTCGGGTAAAATTAAACAATGCCTTTTGGTAATTCTCTTAGTTATACTACTTGAAACTATATGCTGGCATTTGGTTGGTTTTTGTGACAAAAAATTGGCTTTGTATGCATCTTTAAGATGTGAAGACTGTACACATCATGAATCACAACATGTTGGTGAATTTACGCTCATACCTAACAGTTTTCGTTCTTTTTTACCTTTCACACTATAGCAGCTTTCGATCCAGTGGAAACAACGGTATTTGTCGCACTTGCTACAATTTCTCCATTTATAATTTGTTGTTTTGTGATCATCTACCAAAGCAGGAGGAAGAAATGTATCTGTAAGTATTACACATTTTAATGTTTTTATTTGTTTTATTTATTTTTGTTTGTTTGTTTATTTGTTTGTTTGTTTGTTTGACTTTAAAATGCCAATTCTTTGTTTGTAGTCTCGAAGATTAAACGCATTAATCTTTCTCAGAAATTTCAATTAAAGAACTGTCATGGCAACTTCACCTTTTGACTTTTATTGGATATTCCACATACCTAGTGTATATGGTCTCTGCAGACATTTTGGGCTATCGTTTAAAAGAACAACCGAAAGAAATATTTTAACTAATAGCGAGTCACTTAATTTCTATAAGTCACTTTTCTCTAACTGGTTTGAACATCGTATAAATAGTACATTATGGAAGACATCAAAAACATTAATTAGCGTATTTTAAAATAAATAAATAAACAAAAGTTGTCCTTGTTTCGTTGTAATTAAAGCCCGAAGTAAGGCACCTGCATGCTACAAATCTACCAGTGATGGTCTCTCTGATGATCAGGATATCCCGAAAACCCATAGTCATAGATCAACCAAAGTCGACCCTCCTCCCCCCCATGAAGAAATTAAGCCAAGGTAAATGTTAACGTTAATAGCGAACTACCGTATTTAGTACTTAGATGGGATCCGTGGAAATGGACATAGTGGGGTTGCACTGACTTTCGCACGGTATGTATGGAGAGGGGCCTTTTCAAATCACCATGATCCAAGGTGATATTAAACTTTTTCTCTGTCTCTCAAATTTAAACTCTGTTATATCATCACATGTGTAACTTTTATACATGGTTTGGTGTATGTTATAGTTCTAGTACAAAGACATCGTAACTTTAATGTAAAGGATTGGCCAAAAACGTTCATATAGAAAACCCTGCAACTGCATCGTTATGCACAGATTTTTTCCTCTCTCTCTCTCTCACGGCCTTAAGTTTAAATAATACGATATATTGAACTCAAACAATGCCTACAATGTAGATAAAAGAAAGAAGCGTTTTACTTTCTTTCCAGTGGTTTGGACACATGCAATCCTGCACCCCCCAAAGATGCACATACACCTGACTCAGAACTCTGTAACGCACCTCCTAACATCCTCACTGAAGAAAAAAATCAGAGAACTTTCGCCAATCTCACCCTAGACCAGGCCCAGCCAAAGCTCATCGGTAAAGCTGAATCGTTGGAATCTGCTCTCAACGTTTTGCATCAGGAGTCCCCAAACAAACCTGGCATTCACACTGTGGAAAGGTTAGATGTGGCGCAGTGTGAAACAATTCCAAAGATCCTGAAGGATGAACTGAGGAAGTACGACTTTTTCTTTTTCAAGAAATAAATACATTTGAAAAATTAATGAAAGTTACATTTTAAAAATGTCTTTTCTGTATAAATAGTTTGTTTTAAAGTAAAACATTTCAATATAATCGATATGAATGAAAATAGAAGTGATATGATATGTGTAATATTCCGTTGGAAAACTAAAGCAAATTACGTTTCATGAAGTCACGTTACACTTGTAATAGTTGTTGGTGGTAGGCCAACTGTTTATTGCTTTACCAAGTATTGGTTTTTTTAATTGTTACAATAAAATGTCTCTGTCTCCATCTTAACTAGGTTCAAGTTTATCGACTGCATGGAGATCTGGAACAACCGACTCAGAGTTCACGTCTGTCTTAGCATGTGCGAAGGAAAAACAAATGAAGAAGTAGAGGAGATGGTGAAATCATTGGTGGAGACTCACGGCAATATAGATAAATCGGACTGTGACGTAGTATTAGCAGAGTCTCCTGTTAAGTTAACATTTTATAATTATCCGCCAAGCTCAGGTGCTAAAATAAACATACCTAAAAAAGAGGACTCCGATCGCGAAAGCTACATGACGCTAGGGGCATACGCGACAACCGGGGATGAAGGTGTAGTCTACCTTCTGAGTGCAGGACACGGCGTTAGCAATGAAAAAGAAGATTCATTTAGCGTACATTTAACAAATGGTAAAAAAATAACATGCGTTTGTCGATATCTCGTTAAGCTCTGCAAGTCAGGCAATTTTCCATTGGTGGACATAACAGCCTTGAAAGCCAGTGGATTGAAAATAAATTGCGACTGCGCTGCAAATTACGTCGACCTTCACGGCCTGAATTTCCAAAAGGTATTTGAGTCTGATGTAAGGCACCTGTCTAAAAAAGTTATGTACAAAATTGGAGCAACGACGGGTCGCACAGAAAGTGTCATCGTAGGCAGAGATTGCACGCTATTTCATGCAGGGATTGAGAATGCCGTATTACTGAAACACACTTATGAGGGTGAGATTTTTTGTAAGGAAGGTGACAGTGGCGCCATCGTGCGGAAAAAGGAAGACGACTCGGCCGTTCTCATGATAATTGGAGGTCATTTTTCTCGATCCACCGGCGAAAAGGCCATAATGGCATTCAAGCTGTGCGATGGTCTGGATGCACTTAAAGAAATGTCAGGATCCGAATGGAGATTGCTTGTCGACACCGACGTGGAAACAAAACTGGAGACCGGATAACACAAATTATTCCACTAGGGTTCCTCAAATCTGCTTGTTCACAGATCGTTACAAAAAAGTCGACGTCACGCGAGTAGCGTTTTCGACTTAAGAAAAGCGGATTTGAAATTTAAGACAAACGTTTCACAGAAGTTGGTCATAACCAAGACAGCATAGATAGGAATGAACACGCTTTTTCAGAATCCGTAATGAAATAAGAAATATGAACGCTTGCATTAGTTATTTCAATAATCATCATAGTCGACTACGGTTTAGGTTAATAAATAAAAAGAACTATTTAAGTAGCAAACCCTTTATTTCTAGTATAAATAGTGCATTATGCAAAAGTCACATAAATGCCAGCAATATCAAAAGTCTTTAGGTCGTTAAGTCTTCAGATTCTGAAAGAATACCATTTATAAGTTCTTTTTACGCTGGGTACATACATACATACATACATACATGGGCCCACTTTCCAAGAAACGTCGACTCATCACGGACAGAAAATTATACTATCAATACTCTTGTGAGTGAGCACATGCATCCTTTTCATAAACCATCCCAAATTTTCATAAAACCAAAACTCGAGGAAGTAGACGTAAAGGTCTTCCCTGTGCCTAGTAAGCCACCTGTAAAGGCACCTTGCTTGTGGTTATTTTAACCATCATTTGCCTACAGTCCTGAGCAGCACGGGTGTCTCCCATCTGTTCATACAACTTCTCTGCCTCAGCCAGCATGCCCGCTCGCCTCCCTGGCTCTGCTAGCAGGGCTTCAGGTAGGTGTTTACACGCCATGAAGAGTGCGGTGGCCTGGGCCCGGTCTGGGGTATCTTTGGACTCTGGATAATCTGGGAAATGGACAAGAGAATAAGATGGTGGTGGCCAGGCTGCTTGTTTCAAAGAATGAGACTTCTCCAACAAGACAGTAAACAATACAAGAATTATTTCTTATTCTTCTCATGAACAACTTTAAGTGACAAATTTGTTATTGAATTGTGGTTTAGAAATGCACATCCTCTGAACTTGAATATCTAAGTTGAACAAAACAATTATGGTCAGTTTCCGTTGATTTTAAATATTAGCACATTATATCACTACTAAATGACCGTCATTACAAGGTATATAGATCTCACCTTTTTCATGGAAAGGAGGAGTTATATGCCTCCTGCGTACGCTTCTGTCTAGTAATTGCTGTGTTCTTGCTGGGCTGGCTCCAGCCATTAAACGAGCAGTGGCCTCATGAAGAAATACCTGGAAGAATTTTAATGATATATTAAATATTTTACTCACCAAGTGACCATCAATTTTATTTAAAACTTTAAGTTGAAGCTTTTGGCCTGAAAAATGTACTTGTGGATAATTTGGCATGATTTTTGATTTTTCACTCAAGTTCTTAACAGGACAAAACATGAATCCACATAGAATTTCTATTGATTTTACAAACCGATACTCACTCTTCTTAATGCCACTTTAAAACATTGTGCTAGTTGTCTCAGACAGCTTAAATCTTGCTGGAATGCTGCCAGTTCAGATGAGGACACTATACTGGTCCCTTTCTCACTGTCAGCCTGCCACACACTGGTCCTGGACAACAGCAGCCAGTCACACACTAACAGCTGAACAGCCTGAAATCAAACATATATAGTGAAGTAATAATGTATTCAACTGAAACCAGACCGATCTTGAACTTATGCACATCTGAAAACCAAAACCAAAATGAAACTTTAGTCAATTATTGTTTACAAATACTCTTGTTATTCCACGGTAACTATTTACATCACAACTTAAATCACCATATAAAAATTTAATTAATCTGGCCTCCTGCTACTGCAAAGCCTTGTATAATCTGTTTAGCAAGCTTCATGCTACTATAAGCCCCTAAATACATCCATCCCTTTGCTTTTGTTGATAGCTCCAGTCGCTCTAATTGCACTGCAGATGCATTGCATACTATGACAGCTAATGCAATGCAACTACAATGCACTAGAGAGACAGGCAACATCTCGGATTTGCTGCTGCTGCTAGATAAATCACTTGCACAATGTGCATTCTTCACTGCAGTGTGGCTCATCTCTCCTTCAGATTCCACATATTTATAATTCACAAACAACACAACGATGCCCAACAGGTATTTTCACACTTTCACACCCACCATGTTTTTTTGACAGCTCCTGTTCTCTGCTCCCATGTGCAGGCTGTCTCTCAGCAAATGGCCGGCCTGGTTACACAGCTTGATGGTGTTAAAACTGCAACTAGACTTATGATCAGAGAGCAGGTTCTTCCTCGCTTTGAACATGATCAGAACACTCTTGGGGAGAGGATGGCTAGAAATAAGACAGAACACTGGTAATGACTCTTAACTTATAGGTGATAAGAGAGAGGTATAACATACTATAACATTTAACATCATTCTACTGGCCACTCTAAATAGTATGGAATCAGACTTTTAACATTAATTCTTTTCCTATTCTTTACTTCTTTATTATATTTCAAAGGTCAAATGTCCTTTTAAAACTTAAATTTATTTTCACAACAAAGGCAAAAGGAAAGACTCACTCTTTCTCTTTCAATGCTTTGGGGAATGTCTCAATGATGGGGAACTGTTTCTCTGCAGCCACATCATCTCCCATCAACCAATAGGCTCCCACAGACAGTACAGCTGACCACCATCTGGACACCTCGTCCCCACTGACTATCATCACGCCTCCCTCCAACTTGACCACAGTACTGGCTGCATTGGAGCAGTCTGCTAGTAGCTGGCTGTACTGCAGGACCTCACTGACTGAGGGCGACCTAAAGAAGACAAGACTGACTTTTAATGTTTATACACCAAGAACCAGACAGAATGCTCATTGCAACAGATTTCACTGACCAAAAGGCACCCAGAGAGAATAGTAAGATTAACAGATAAGACAACAAATAAATGTTCTCTCTTGTATTTTCAAAACTTCTGATAAAATATGTTTGCATCATTCCTACATCCAAACGTTGTACCTTTGTTAGGCCACACTTTTTTAATTTTATGGATGACATCCTGCGCGCGCACCGATTTTCGTCCGTTCTCCNAGCCCAAATTTTACGTGGAACGAGTTGAGATTATAGGTGACCTAAATCCATGAGATGGGTACGGGGGCCCTTACCGTCTAGGAGGAGAAGCGGTAACGGTAGCCGTCCGGCGGAGCCGGCGGAACCGGCGGAGCCGGCGGGACGATCCGGACGGGACCGAAACCATGTGTACCGCCAGCGCTAATGCTGGTGGTACAATTAATAGTGTATTCAACTGAAACCAGACCAATCTTGAATTTATGCTCATCTGAAAACCAAAACCAAAATGAAACTTTAGTCAATCATTGTTTACAAATAGTCTTGTTATTCCACGGTAACTATTTACATCACAACTTAAATCGCCATTTAAAATTTAATTAATCTGGCCTCCTGTTACTGCAAAGCCTTGTATAATCTGTTTTAGCAAGCTTCATGCTACTATAAGCCCCTAAATACATCCATCCCTTTGCTTTTGTTGATAGCTCCAGTCGCTCTAATTGCACTGCAGATGCATTGCATACTATGACAGCTAATGCAATGCAACTACAATGCACTAGAGAGACAGGCAACATCTCGGATTTGCTGCTGCTGCTAGATAAATCACTTGCACAATGTGCATTCTTCACTGCAGTGTGGCTCATCTCTCCTTCAGATTCCACATATTTATAATTCAAAAACAACACAACAATGGCTGATAGGTATTTTCACACTTTCACACCCACCATGTTTTTTTGACAGCTCCTGTTCTCTGCTCCCATGTGCAGGCTGTCTCTCAGCAAATGGCCGGCCTGGTTACACAGCTTGATGGTGTTAAAACTGCAACTAGACTTGTGATCAGAGAGCAGGTTCTTCCTCGCTTTGAACATGATCAGAACACTCTTGGGGAGAGGATGGCTAGAAATAAAACAGAACACTGGTAATGACTTTTAACTTATTGGTGATAACAGAGAGGTATAACATACTATAACATTTAACATCATTCTACTAACCACTCTAAATAGTATGGTGATAACAGACTATTCTAACATTAAATATTTTCCAATTCTTTACTTCTTTATTATATTTCTAAAGGCCAAATGTCCTTTTAAAACTTAAATTTATTTTCACAACAAAGGCAAAAGGAAAGACTCACTCTTTCTCTTTCAATGCTTTGGGGAATGTCTCAATGATGGGGAACTGTTTCTCTGCAGCCACATCATCTCCCATCAACCAATAGGCTCCAACAGACAGAACAGCTGACCACCATCTGGACACCTCGTCCCCACTGACTATCATCACGCCTCCCTCCAACTTGACCACAGTGCTGGCTGCATTGGAGCAGTCTGCTAGTAGCTGGCTGTACTGCAGGACCTCACTGACTGAGGGCGACCTAGAGAAGACAGGACCGACTTTTAACGTTTATACACCAAAAACCAGACAGAATTCACATTACAACAGATTTCACTGACCAAAAGTAACCCAGAGAGAATAGTAAGATTAAAGCAATNATGTCAGAGAGAGCTCCGTCAGTAAAAATCTCTTAAGAGATTTTAACAAAAAACCGTACGTTTAGGAAAAAAACCCTGGATTAACTTTGAATGCAGGAATGGGGTCGCTGACCATTGGTAAGTACGGGAAAATTGCCGTTTACTCCAGGAAAATCCAATTTTTGGCCAAAATGAAGAGTTATTATGACTTTAACAGATAAGACAAGACATAAATGATCTCTCTTGTATTTTCACATTTTCTGATAAAATATTTTTGCATCATTGCTACATCCAAACGTACCTTTATGAAAGAAAAAACTTTAGACCACTTGAGCTGGTAACTTTTTTTCAGATCCAGCAAATCAAATTCAATACAAGATATGTCAAACAAAGATGATTTTACAGAGAATGTGCCAACTTAATAAACCTACCCATCTGCACTGTGGTCACCATTGTGGATGTTTGGTGAACTGTAACCAGGAGTGACCAGTGTGTACAAGGCCTTCTCCAGCAGGTGCTCTCTGAACGCACGCATTACACAGGCCAGCGGGTCAGCTGAAACATACAGGATCACATTCAACAACTATTCTATGCCACCTCTGACATAATGACTGTGTAGAAATATTATGATATCAACGATTTTGTTAATCTTAACTTTGATACAAATCAAAAAGCTAAAATCTTTTTGCAGTTATTGAACCAACTAATTTGTAGGTAACACAGTGTAAAATTGCTAGAATGTTGTGAGCCAGATGTTCAGTGTCTCACCTTCACTGGTCAGTGAGCTATAAATGCTGTCCTTGCTGCCAATGGTCCAGTTGCCACTAACAAAGAACCTGTGTCCCAGTGGGTGACATAGCCACTGCATGGATACAGGGATTTGACCACTGCCACTCTTACACACAGTCCTGGCCTTGCTCAGGAAATAACGCTAGAATGCAGAAGTGATAAGATGTACTGTTCATGATCACACTGATGCATGAAAAAACCTATCTACAAAATATGATTACTCCATAATATATGTTCATGGTCTCAAATTCTACATATACTGGTTGATGTTGGCATGTGAATGCTCCCCCACCCCCTTCCTGCCTATCAAAGACACACACACACACACACACACACACACACACACACACACTTACTGCAAGGAACTGCATTGCAACTGGTAGGCCCACTTTAGCAGTGACAGCTGCAGTGGCATAGATTTCAGCCAGAGACTCCTGGGATATTTGGTCTGCAGCAGCTTCGGCCAAGTTCACACTACTCAGTGCTAGATTTAAACCTGACAGCACACCTCCGCCACCATGTCCTAAGAAACAAAACAGAAAAGGGACTTACAGAAAGCTTCATTTGCCTTGTCACTTTTCAACAACAAGCTGTTTTTAGGCACTTAAAGAGTGAGCAAACAATTGCTAACACTGCAACCTTTCAGCAAGAGTTCAGCTTAAAGTGTCATTTTCATAGGGGGAATTGGTTTTACTGTTAACAATTTGATAGAATATAAAACATATTTATCTTGACATGATAATGTTTCCTACCTGTTAGCCATAGTTGGTTTAGCTTATGATAGGCCAAAGCAGCATTCTTTGAGGACTGCTTGGCTTCTGTGGCCTTGGATTCACTTGTCCTCAAGCCCCCGGCCCTGCAGGACATCCACTTGCCAATATAGAGACGATGAAGGGCCTGGCGCAGGAGGTTCCAAAACATACTTGCTGCTAGGTCAAAGTTGGAGGTTGGTAAGGAACGACCAATGGCAGAAAGACTTTTCTGTAGTTGAATGTTGGCCGTGTTGTATTCCCCCTAAAATGAGTACACTTGTTTTTGAATCTTGGAAGGTGACATGAATATACAACAATTTATAAATGTTACATCAATATACTGTTCAATTAAAACATTAAAAAAAAAAAATTTAAAGTCTTGGATTAAATTGTAACACCATCACACCTATAATGTACTTACCCGTGCTAAATCCATATCTGCCTGCTTGCGATGCCGCCAAAACTGCACTGAGGTTTCAGATAAGGGCTTGGTCACAGGTTCTCCATAGATGAGAATACGGGCCAGCACCCCAAACACCAGTATTGTGTTCAACATCCATATGAATGCTGAAGGGAATAACCAATCCCACCAGCTGACTGGACCACTTGCAAGATCTGAAGTAAAAAGTGACAATCTTGATGTTGACATATAGTTATTCTATGCAACTCGTTGAAGTGTACTTTTTTCATTTTACACCAAACAGAATCTTATCAATCATGTTTTACAAAAGTTTCAGATTTATGATTTAATGTATTCATCAAACTTACCTTCACTTCCCAGGCTGTTAAGCGTCCTTGCACTGCCCATGTGTCCCCCTGTGTAATCCCCAGCTATTCCCCTGTCCACACTGCCCATCAGTGCACCAAAAGGGTTGAATGCCAAGATAGCAAACATGAACACACACAGGGCCATGCGAGACCTGTCCATCATGGCGCGGGTAGTAAGACTGCTGCTGCCATCTAAAAGCATTACACATTGATCTTCAGTTTCTCATCTTAACATCACAGCCAGTGATAGATCTTTTAAGGCAAATGTATTATGGTGAAACAAATAGTTTAACAACAGCATATTTCATAAGCTATAAATCACATCATAAGTCCTTAAAATTACCTGAAGAGTTGCTGTCCTCACTAGAACATGGACTTACTGGCTGGTCAGTATCACTGGTTGGAGGACTGTGGATTGGAGATCCAGTCTCAGAATTAGGTGGGGTCAAGTATTCTTGACCACTGGTCAGTAAATCTGCAATGTCTGAATAAAAACAATACTTATTAGTCAAACAATACTTATTAGTCAAACAACCCTTAATATTGAAATAATTGCACCCATATTTTTTACCCCCCCCCCCCCACATGTAAATAATCCATAATACTTACTCTGCTTCTTCAAGGCCATCTTGAGAGCCATATTTTCCTGCTTCAATCTATTGTTCTGTTGTTGCATGTATTTCACATATTCAATGGCCTTTCTCAATACTGCAGACTTGTTCAACTAAAAAAATAAAACATAGTGTGAACAGCTACATAACATACTTACTTGCAACAGTTAAATCCATGTTAAATGAAAATTAGACAACTATTTTTCATACTCAACCAAATACTTATGATGTGCATCATAAAACACTTAATGATACTTCCAAACATTTCATACCTTAGCATCAGTCCCTGACACAAGGTCTTTCAGCTCCAGAATCTTATCATTGATACTGAGCCTGTATCTTTTCTCAATAGCATTATGTGCTGTCCTCTTCTCTCCCTTGGGTGGGTTTTTGGTCTGAGATGTATTCAACCTGGAGATGGGAACCTTCTCAGCGTCCACCAGCTGTATGGGGATACTTGTGGTCAGTATTGCGCTGCCTTGGCTAGTGGTCACCACAGTTTGGACAGGGTTGACTGAAGTGGTCACAGTGTTCACATTGCTCAGATTACTCAGAGCTGGAGAGGTGGTGGAGATGGTAACTACCTTTGGGGAGGTATCTGGCTTCATCTGTGCTTGCAGTAACAACTGAAAAAAAAAAAAAAAACATTAAATTTAAAATATTTCAATCATACTAAAAACACAATTTAAAAGTAACCAAAAACCAACTAACTTCATTGAACACAAGTCTTTTAAATTTTATCATTTTAAATTTTCTACAAAATAAAGTTTACCTTTAATGTGAGATTTTGCAGCAGCTTTGACATAAATGTGTACATACCTGTTGTAGCTGCTGTAAAGTAACTTGTGCTTGCTGCTGTTGTTGCTGCTGCTGCTGTTGCCGTTGTAAATTCTGCAAGGCATTTTGTAATTTCTGCTGTTCCACTTGCTGTGCTAGCTGTTGTAATAATAACTGCTGTGGCTGCTGTTGCTTCACATTCTGCACTGATTGTTGCTGCTTCTGTTGAATTTGTGGCTGTTGTTGAAACAACTGTCTCAGTGGCTGCTGCTGCTGCTGTGTTACTTGCTTGTAATCAGGGGGAGGTTTAAGTGTCTGTGACTCATTGAAATTTAGAAGAGCATCCAAATTGTCCAGATTTAAGTTCGGGTCATCCAGCACTGGAGACAAGAGATCTGGGTCTGTTTTGATAGCTGATAACTGACCATCAAACAAATCATCTGGAGGTGCACCAGGACACAAATATTGCATCATATCTGAAAAACAAGCAATGACGTGTGGATATTAATTTAGATATCAATTCATTTGTCAAATAAGAAAATCAAAAATAACATTTACAACTGATGCAACACTGAAATGTACACATAAAAGCCAACTTTACTCAAGATACTGGGTAGATAACTGTATGCAGGTCTCAAAATGCAGTACGCAAGTTCAGTAGTACCATGACACTCAACTTCAAGACCTGATGTGAACTGAATTTGACATTGAAATACATTTTTCATCGTTCAGAGCAATATCTATTTAGAAAGACTATAAGAAAAGTCTAGCACTGAGATCTCGTCGCGTCACACTTGATAGTAACAGGCTGATTGTCCATTTTCCTTGACATAAAACAATTGCTCAGATTAGACTAAAGGAGTTGGGAATACACCAACGAATTGTAATTATTTTACCAGAAACATTTACAGCAACAGCAGTCCCATACAATAAATCAAGTGTTGACCATTTATGTCATGCTTTTCAAAGTTAATGCTAATGAAACTGTTCTGACAGCTGGAGCGCACAAACACGGTTCTTTTAGGACTGGTGGCAAGTTGTAAACAACGTGCATAACTTTGGATGTACAAGTCCTACAAACACCAAAATTTCACAAAATGCTCTTACCATCTATATCACCTATTCCTGTTGTTTCTAAGTCTGAAGGTACATTGAAACTTGCTCCTAGATCGGGTAAAGGATCGGAGGAAAACGGCCACCCTCCTTGGTCGGCCATGATTGTTGTCCACTGCTGGTAGCACCACGAGATTTTGACCAATCACATCGCGCGCAGTGCATCGGATGATTTTACGTCGTACGTTAACTTTGGCCTAGATATTAAATATAGGTCGTTAATATGACAGCCGCAATAGTGATATATTTTATAAAAAATGATTTTTTCTTCAATTCAGATATTCGATCAAGCAAGCACACACTCGGTGAAATCATATTTATTGACTTATATCGTGTCGAAGCAATTTATGTTTCAATTGGAAATGTTTTATCCCTTAGTCATCCCCGAAAATTCTAGACCAAATGACTCGGAAGTAAAAAGAATTTTCCGTACAGAACCGAACATGTACGGAAAAGCTCGATGCATTATGTTTTGGTCACGTGCTCCAAAACCTGCGTAAGCTAGCGTAAGCTCTCTCGTACGTTTCATAAGACTAAATGATTCAGCAAAATTTTATCTTCAAAATTGTCAACTAACAGCTGTCACTGAATCACTTCAGAAGTTTCTAGATTGTCGTGACAAGCAGTATATAACCGGTGTGTGTACGATCTTTAGCATACGTTCACTTTTGACGAAGAGAGGGAGATACTCGCTAAGAACATCAACTCGACCTAATTCAAGACAGAGAGAAGTGCAGAGTAACAACAATCGGTATTTCACCATGTCCCTGACAGTGAAAGCGTACCTTGAAAAGCAAGGTCAACAACCAGAGATTAGACGGTTTACCATCGACCAAGATGTAGCCACCAACTTCTCTTACTTTTGTAAGAAAACGGCACAGATTTTTCCAAGTTTGGCATCTGAGAATTTTTCCCTGTATTGGAAAGGTAAAGACATGCGTGTACATGAATTAAAAATTTTGATGATGTTTGCATAATTTTATGGAGTGAGAATTATAGAATAGATACTATGGCGAAGCATATAGAATAAGAAATAATACTAAATTAAATTATGACGACTCGTACGGTATGTTACATTATACCCTGTATTTTACTCGATGTAAAAATTTGGAATTCGGCATCAGAAATTGAAGTAAAAAACTTTCAGTGTCCCTTAAATGCGCAATACAGTGCAGTACACTAG
>NW_019773614.1:283275-331878 GCF_001039355.2 Lingula anatina | reverse complement strand
AAAAAAAAAAAAAAAAAAAAAAAGAGTCCAGTAGTAAAAAAAAAAAAAAAAAAAAATAGGATGACAAGCTTTTTTAGCGTTAGATACAGACACATTTCTGTTTTAGCTTTTTTAACACGAAGTTGTCATACTGTGTAGGTATAATTAATGTAGAGAGGGATACAATGTACAAGTATACATAGCAAATTAAGAAATATGTTCTTATTTCTCACTGGTCCGAAATATCCTTAATGAAGCCAATAATTTAAAGGCTAAAATGCATCATGAAATAATACAAACAGTGCTTATTATGTATTGTAGATGTGGAGGGAGACAACATTGCATTTTCCAGTGATGATGAGCTAACAGAGGCTCTGGGGCAGATCCAGGGAGATATCTTCAAGGTCTACATTACAGGTTAGTTGAAAAGAAATTGTGTGTGGAGAGAAGCCTAAAAGAAATTTCTGTAATGAAAATATAAAAATGAAATAAGTTGATTTGCCATTATGGAAAATATGTGTACCCTTGGCACTGAATGACATTCCCAAATTGAACTCCGCCATCTTGAATACATTTGTTTACATTGTGACATGGTCTTAATTTGATGAGTCAGCCTCAGGTGGATCAGTGTATGTAGGATTACGAAAGAGCTTGCCTTCATTGCAAAGCTTTATATGTAAACAAATAAAATGAAAATAATTAAGTCTTTTTTTTTAGTTGCTTGGTAGACTTTTCTCTTTTAAGATGTCAATCCGGGTGCGTCTCGATAGTCCGAAGATTCATTGGTCTGAAAAACAGTAACATTTTCATCGTTTTTTTTTAATCAAGGGTTCATTGGACTATTGAACCTTCGGACTATTGCTACGGCCCTGTCAATCCAAGTATTTTTTCCTAAAATTTATGATCACACCTAAGGTGCATCTGCAAATTAGCATATTTCTAACAATTTTGAGATGACATTTCAATTCAAGGAAACCTAATTATTTCAGAGACAGGTGCCCCTAAGCAACAGCCACAAGAAGAAGAGGGTTATGAAAAGGTCCACCATCCCGGTGTAGTTTGTGATGGCTGTGAAGGCCAGATCTATGGACCCAGATTTAAGTGTATGATCTGCCCAGACTATGACCTGTGTGGCAACTGTGAGGGCAAGGGCCTCCACACAGAGCATGACATGGTGCGCATTGCTCAGCCAGGATGCCATGGACCTTTCATGGTAAGTTTTTTAAATGCACAGTAAAGTTTTCTTTATAGTTTGTTTCAAGGATTTTATGGTTATTTCTTAATTTAAATGAAATCATGTGGTGTTCTTTTTTTTTTCTTATTGTGCATTTGATTTCTGTGTAATATCAGAATTTTAGTGTAATAGTTTAATTTAGCTGGAGCTGTCTGTTTATCAAAAGGTGAATGATGATTAAGATGTATATCTCTAGAAATCTTTCTGCAGCCAATCCTTGTTTCTGAATGAAATCTGCATGATCATCTGCCATAATGCATATTTCTTTTCAGGGTGGTTTTTTCCCGCCACCACCACCATATAACCAGGGTGGTCGTCATGGTGGACCTGGCCCATGGAGAGGTCATGGTCCCAGGGGCCCTCGTGTGAGCTGTGGGTCATGTGAAATGCCCTGGGGTGGGCACAAGGGCAATGGACCCCCAAAGTGGATGAAAAAATGTTTCAAGAAAGCATGGCTCCACAACATGATGAATCAGCAGCAAAAGCAGCAGGGAGAGGGAGAACAGCAGCAGCAGGAAGAGCCTAATGGGCAGCCACCCGAGGAGGGTGCTACAGCAGCCGGAAGTGCAGAGGGAGGACAGCAGAATGCCAACGGTGCTCCAGGAGATTTTCTGAAGAGTGTTGGAGAAAGTGTGGCTGCCATGCTGGATCCTCTTGGTGAGAAGTTAGACTGTCAAGATATACTGAAATAAGCTGTATTAATCATTAAAATTGTTCATGCTGAAGAATACTTATTGTAACATTGATTTCAGGATCTTCCAGCTTCTTTACGTTTTCTAAAAATGGTTTGGTTATGTCTAGGACACATAGCAGGTCCTAGAATGTTTAGATA
Organism: Lingula anatina; assembly: GCF_001039355.2. The sequence continues at coordinate 329,833 of NW_019773614.1, read as the reverse complement.
GCTTGTGTTTAATAATTATACTTCCTAAAAAATTCCAGTAAGGAAATAAAATGTTTTATTTTACACATAGGCATAGATGTAGAAGTTGATGTGGAGCACAAGGGAAAGCGACAAAGATGCAGAGATGGAAACTGGGTGCCTTGGTGGCAACAGTTCGCAATGTGGGGCGGGGCGCCACCGTATCAGACCCAAGGTCAGGGTCAAGGTCAGAACCAGGGTCAGAGTCAAGCTTCAACAACAACAAGCAAGGATCAAGGACCAAAGGAAGGTGAAAAGGCCACAGCAATGGAGGAAGATACTGGGGAGCTTACAGATGCCAGTAAAGCCCCTGTTGTCAGTTCTGCCCCTCCTTTGGATGAACCTATGCAGGTGAGAAGCCATTTGTTTCTTACTGGTTAAAATTGGTGAAAAAATGACCACTGGTGTGCTTATTTAGAACTCTGGAATACTGAATATATATAAAGGATATGCCATTATTATTATTACTACATTTTATTATTGAATTGTGCTTTATACAGTACTCAGGGTGTTTGGCTGATTGTTTAGATATGTGCTAAACTTAGTGTCCCTTCCAGCATATGAGTTGTTGTATCAGTTATTCTAAAGAACATTCTTCAATTGTTTCCCTCGTAGGATGCTGCACCAGACCAAAAGCAGGGCAGTGATACAGAGAATGGATGGACAGTTATTGATGGTCAACCAGGGCCAAGTGGAGCCAATCAGCAAGGCCAGCAGCCTCTCTATCCCCAACTCTCACAGACACCACCTCATCCCAACCTTAAGGTGGCAGATGCCTTGGTCCAGATGAAACAGATGGGGTTCTCAGATGATGGCGGCTGGCTCACTCACCTCCTTGAGTCCAAGAATGGGGACATTGGGAAAGTCCTGGATGCATTGAAACCACAGAATTAATTCTGAACATTTTGAATTTGAACATACACTGATGACTGAATGTTTAAAGTAACCAGACCTTTAGATGTGGAAACAGATGTTGTTTTTAGCACATATGAAGTGATTTCACCGTGATGGGTAGGCTTCCTGTCACCTTACTGTTGGAAAGTTGACTTGATTGACGGTGACATTTCCTTCTTCTTAACAGTCATGTTTAAAGAGGGATTCTTGTAACTGTGAAGATTTCCAACTGAAATGTGGCAGAAGTCTTCAGTGCATACCTGATGTTTCAAACTAGAGTGACAATTGTGATGGTTGTGATTTGTCTCTACTGTTGCAATTGTGGACATGCTGAACGTATTTTTTGGTCTGGTTGGGCAGGCCCAGGGTGGAGTTGGTTCCTTTTTGTTAAGAGAAGTTGCATTTGTAATATCTGGCTGAATACAGTGGCCAAGTAAACAGCCAGTGTTATGAGACTTCTGATTTTACAGGCTTATGTACTTCTGAACTGAATATTTTTTCTGTTGTGTGAAACAGAATTCTAACACAATGTATGGTTTTACCAATTTTACAGAATAGAATAAAACTAATGGAAAAGATTGTTGAATTGTTTTCATTATTTTTGCATGTATTTATCATTTGGGCAGCTTATTTCTTGAGAACCCAGATTTAAATGTTGGAAGAATAATAACTAAATTAAAACTTTTACACAGAATAATAATTCTAAAGACTTTATTTACAAATTGTCACACAATTAGCCCACTTTTTTACTACTTCATTTCTGTATAATGTTCTTCTGGGCAATTTTAATGCGCAACATGTAGGTATGAACATAAAAGGGTTTTTCAGCATGTGTAACATTTTACTTATTGCAAAGAAGTCTGCACTCAAAAGTGAGGAATATCTTTCCTACATGAAATAAGCATTATACAGAAAGTAATGCTTTATGAATGAGTCAATAAAATGCTAAACTATAAATCTAAATAACACTGAAATAACAGACAAAAAATAAACTATATTTTATATACACTAGTTCAATAAGAATATAATCGACCTTTATTTTGGAGAGAATCATTCATGGTGAAATTTGGCATATGCAGGTTAATCAAACTATAATCTGGACGGATGGTATGACTGTCTGTAGACCTAGAATTTTAGCCATCAAACAAAATTCTCTCCAAACACGTCACAAAACTGATGTTACTTTCCCTTCTCACTTTCCTTCATTATACTCAATACCTATCACAGAATGGATTTCAATGTTTATCAAGATGTCTTTTTCATATGGATTGATCCGTCTATTGTTTTCACTCAAGTCTGTCTCTTCCCTTCATTCAGACCAGAGAACCGTTAATATACTAGTTACAAGAGCAGTTCATTACATGGTTTCATGGGTTCAGCTTTCTGCAGGTGCTTGGCTGTCTGCTGGTTCTTGGTTCTCTGTAGCCTGTTCTACCTTGCCTTGACTTGGGGCACCCTCACCCTCAGTGGCTGGTGCAGTCTCTGTGGCTGCCGTTCCTGCTGCTGCTGGCTCCATGTTGGACACCTCCCTGGAAGCAGGCTCAGATTGTGTTTGGTGGGATGCTGGGGTTGTGCTCAATTGCTCTTGCTCTGTAAATAGGTTAACAAATTGATATATATTAAAAATAATAAAATATATGATCATTTATTTATCAACAAAAATGTCTCAAAAAAAAAAAAAAAAAAAAAAAAAAAAAAAATTCATGCTTTATAAAACAATATGGTTGGCTTTCTTATGTCTTATGTAGTAATGGAAATGAAATATGAAGAAAGGAGCCAAATCATCATAACGTTAAAGGAAGTCTACATCCTTGCAAATATGTCAACAAAATATTATGTATGACTAAAAACAAAATCAGTGGTTTCAGTCATGTCAATACACTTCATATTTTCATTTCATGAAATCCTAAAGACAAGAATGCCTGTAAAAACATACCCTGTTTCTCCTGAGGTATCTCCTTGCTGAACTCATCCACCCTGGTGCTCTTCCACTCCACCTGTCTCTCCATGCTAGGCTTGGTGGGGGTAATCAGGTGGTTACAGAAACCCTGCATCATGTTGTGGGCCATTGCAACACCGTAATGGACCCTGGACGTCTTGATGGACTCCTGGTCATTAAGGGCTCTGGAGAGGTTGTAGGCCTTGCTGAAGTATTCTGTGGCTTTGTCATATTTGCCCTGTAAACACACACATGATTAATTTTTTAAATAAAATTAAAGATAATCAAAACCATTAATTATTGGAACTGTATTTTTGTTAATCCTTTTTCAGAATAAGTTCAAACATGAAAATGTTCAGATATAAACATACATCATAGACAGCTTTAAACCTGATACCAAGCACATTTGACATCATTAATTACACATATTCACCAAAGAACAGTAACAATGTTTATCTATGGGCCATCTCAGTCACTGATCCACTCACTAAAAAGTAAGAAAAACACTAAAATTTTCAAAATTGTGATGAAACTGAGGGTCCGTGTAACAGAGAGTCTGCACATAATATTTTCAAAACTCACCAGTGAATTGAAAACAGCTCCCAAATTGCTGCAAGCCTTGCTATAAGCCTTCTCTTGCTTACTCCTCTCAGCAACCTCACAGAACTGCTCCAAATAGCGGATGCTTTCATTGATTTTTCCAAGACTGAAAGTATAGCAACACAATGCCATCATTACCTCCACATAGCAATGACCGAGTGTAATACATTAAATAACTTAATCTGCCAACATCTCTAGACATCCTATCAGCTGTTTACCACACTAACCATATATCTTTTTACAGAATATGATGCATTTGAAAATTCAGCCATTTCTTCAATAATTATGGCGGTTGTGATAATAATATAATAATAAACATACAATAATATATATATTATTTGATGGTATTTCTGATCCAATGGAAATCATCCAAGATAGCCTAAAACAAGGCTGTCAGGACTGCATGTCATACTAGATTAGAAAATGTGCAAGAGTGAGGTGAAGTTTTTTAGTGATAAGGGTGAAATTTTATGTGCTAGGAATATACTCTTAGAAAGAAATACAAAATTGTCATGCAAAGCATGGTTTATTCATACTGTTGTTTCATAAAGTGTAATTTAACATTACTTTAGAAAAAACAACCAGAAATATATCCATGGATAAATGCTGTCAGTTTTTATGCATTGTCATTCACTAGTCTGACCCCAATTTCCTTCACATAATGCGAAATCTCTCTTGATTTCATGTTAAGTAACAGGTCTTAGGGCCATCTCGGATGATTTCCATTAATTGATCAACCAATCAATTGACCATAAGATTAAAAAATATAAAGTACCTTTCATAAGACTTTGCAATGGCCTCACATGCTTGGCCAATACCAACATCATCATTCAGTTGCTTGCAGGTCTCCAAGAAGTCATTCAGATACTGTAATGAAATAAAGTACACTTAATACACCTCTTGTATCAATTAATAATAACTATGAGAAGGAGTTGAACATTAACCTACTGGACTTGTGAATTTGTCTAAAATTCTTTTTCCGATGTGAAAAAGAAAGTCAGTGCTGACTGACTTAACTTCTTTTCCTAAAATTATCAAATAAATAATAAACCAACTTAATAGACTATGTTAACTTCAAATCTGAATTTGTGTATTGTAAAGCAGTCTGGCAAACATATATCTGATGGTCCTTACCAAAAGAGCAGTTTCAGAATCTTTTGCCTTTTCATATGCAAGCCCCAATCTGTAGCTGGACTCTCCTTTGAGTTTTAGGTCACCACCTGCAGAGAAAGAATATCAGAATTGTAAACAATTAGAGCTACAAAACTCTTTTCATCTCACCAACTTGCCGTTATGAATGAAAATTCTCTAACAGTTAAACAGTATAGCCCTATACCCTGAAATAACACTACTTTCAAAAATAAGTCACTGGCACAGGTGACAGACGTGAACATAATAAGTAACACAATGATAATGACTAGAGAGAATTAAGCATAATATAAAGTCCAAACCTATAACTTCAAATTTAAATTACAGAATTACAGCAAAATGTAAGCTTTTTTTTATTTTCTGATTATTATATTGCCCCATAACTTGCCATCTACCTGATACCCCCTTTTACTCACCTTCCACAGCCATATTGTAAGCTTTCACAAAATAAGACAGAGAGGCCTCCTGCTCTTTGTTAGCCTCCAGTTTGTTCCCAATAGTTGTGTACACCCTCATGAGATGGTTACAGGACACAGCGTGCAGTGTGACCCCCTCATTGGTGACCCAATCCTTGTGTTCTGAGGCATGGGTGTGGAAGTTCTCTAACTGTTCTGCTGAATTGAAGTAATCACCTGGAAAAGGATGTCATGGTGTATTACTACATGTTCCATATCATCTCATCTTTCAAAAGTAATTAAACAAAGCAATATTTCCCATTCACAAAGAGACGTATAATAGTAAAAGTCAGATTTATATTACCGATATAAGACAAATGAAATATTTACCTGGACATGAAATGATACCATTAAAGTAAAGTGTAACATTTCAGACCAATGTATCTCATTAACATAAATCAAAAAGACAAAACAGGATGACTAATGCCCTATCTTACCACTCTCTTCCAAAGCCAGTCCCACATTACAGTGTGCCTCAGCCTGGAACCTCACATTAGCCTTGATGGAGCCACTGGTGTCCAGACACGTGGTGTAGAAATGATCTGACAGCCACTTGTCTCCTGTGCTCTGGAAATACTTGGCCAGCTGATACCGAGCATTGTACACTTCCTCATAGTCATCTGGAATGGCAGACATGAATGTCTTTTCATAAGTGTTGCATACATGTGTTTTGATAGTATATCCAGCAAAATATACAGATCTATGTATTTAATGGTAGCATTGATATCATGATGCAAAAAAAAAAAAAGCATGTGCCTATATGCATACACAAAATAGATGTATCCGTGATATAAAATATGCACAAATTAAGTCTTGCAGGGGGATTTCATCATGATAAAGCCTCTTCTCTCCCAAAACTTCCTGGGTTTGGCATATGGTGTAAAACTCACCTTTTCTAAGGGCAGCCTCAGCTCTTGTAAGGAAAACTTTAAGCATTTCTAATTTCTCATGTTCCTCGTCTAACATCATCTGTGTCCACATCATGGACTCTGGCCCTGCTGCCTCTCTCTCAGAGTACTGGCGCTTGACCAGTGCAAACAGTTCAGAGAAGGACCTATGGAAGCCTTCCTGCAGCATGTCCAGGCACAGGTTGTGCATATAGGTATTACGGTACCTGGTGAAAGAAACAAAATATTTTATTTACTTTACAGTGGCTGATACTGACATCAATTTATGAAAAAATAAAGTGTTAAATTTGTTTAACTTTTTTTTTATTTGACAATCCAATGTACAAAATGAACATCAGGTTGTAGCTGTAATAGGATAAATTACCTAGTCAATGCCAGAACAAATTTGGTCTGTCAAATACTGAAACTGTAAAACCTTAATTGCCAGGTTGGGCAAATTTTTACTTTTTGAGCTGTTTGCTATGCACCAAATCTGTGCTCCACCATAAAATGTGTAACCTTAGAACAATCTATATTGTTACACAAGATACATACTTTAATTGCCTGGTCAATCACTCAAATCATAGAAAAGTTATAGTAAACACTGCATCATTTCAAAAACTGATCATTATGACATATCTTATTCCTTAAATATGTCACTCACGCTGCTGTTTCCCTTTTGGTCAGTTCAGGTTGCTGCGAGCGAAGCGCTGCTTGTCTCATCAACATCTCTTTCTCCTTCTTGCCTAGAGACCTGCGCATAGGCTTCAAGTAGCTCTTTGTGCTCATGGAAGGAGACCTGGCAGTAACAGGGGGGCTGGGCATGTGGTGCTGCTGCATGTTCTGCTGACCCATTTTGCCAGAATGCTGGCGGATAGCCGGTAGAGCTGTAGTCATCTTTAGTTTTTTTATTTCTTATTTATCTAAAAAAAATTAAATAGTAACAAAATGAAAAGAAAAATAGATGGCTCCAGTAATGGCGGTTGTAACTCTATAAAATACTAGGTAATTTTTAAAATTTTTTATCAGTCCATATGTTAATTTACTGGTCATTCAATCAAGTTTGTGTCATAACTGTGCAAAATTGTTGCCTAATTCATAATAAAAAAGTTTTAATGGGCCTTCTAAAAATGCATCATGGTTAAAGGGCCATCCACAGGATTTTCCTGCCAAATTGAATTTTCCTAGGAAAAGAGCAATTTTGTCCTACCCGTGAATAATTGCTTGACCTATCCCTGTATATGGATTTGATCTATATTCCATTTATACAGATATACCAGGCTGGCAGTGGCCAGCCAAGGAGGCTGAGAAGATAATAACAACATGAAGTACTGGCACCCTCCTTTTATGTAAAGGGTTTTATTGTCTCTAGAGTCTGAATTAGGAAATATAAGAAGAACCGGACATGAACATGACTGTGAGAGATTTCAAACACATAACAATCTCTAACAATTCATTTTGGCAGGAAAATATGGTGAAGTGACACTTAAAATTTCAATAAAATTGTCAATTTTTATCAGAAATTAAACACTTAATGGACACCTTTCAACTTACTTCAAAGTTTCGGGTCTACTACTACTGTACTTGTCAAACTAAAAAAAGATTAAAAGTTTGCTGTATCATAACTCCGTTGGAGGAGTGTTGTTGCGGCCCTTTGCTCCCCTGAGGAGATAGAGGCATAATGGAATGGAATGTATCATATAATGGAACATTCCAAAAAGATCCAACCTGAAGGGATTTTAGTCAAATTAAATTGACACGTCAGTCAAATATTATCAAATTCATATACGTGTAGTGCGTTCCCTTAAACGTACGAACTGCACAAAGTGAGCTCTTAAGATTACACTTCAAAAGTCCAAGTAAAGTTAAAGATGGAACCTACCTTTTTTCAATGTTTAACGCACGATGATATTAAAATTAGGCAGATATGCCCGTATATTCAAGTGACAATCGACTTCCATATCAAAATCATTTTCCAAAATGGCTGCGCTAGTGTGCTGTATCTAGGCAACAATATTCCGCAGTGAATATGTATACGAAAAAAAAAAATACAATCGTAAATTTGTGTCTTACGTTCAAGATGGTTCTTAAAATAATTTTATTTAGATTATTCATAACGTGCTTGATGGTTATTATCTATTGATAATGATTTTATTTTGCTCAGATTTGTCAGTGCGTGATTGCTATGTAATGGCTGCTCCCTTGACAGTTCGCCAGGTTTCGAGCGTTGTCTGTTGATTGAGTGCATAATGATTATTTAAACGGCCTCCGGTTTTTTTGAAAGTTTAAACTTGACTGCTACATACAGGTGAGCTTATGTTTTTATTTCAACCCAATATTTGTGCATTTCATCTAGTGTGTTCTTGGTTTCAACTTTGCCCATAATTAACGTTGTATGCTTTTTCTACTCGTCCATTAGATTTTAGGTTATATTGCGAGGCAATAAGTAGAAATGATGGCATCTCACTGGGGAGAAATGCCAAGCCTCCCAGATACGGACCCAGGAATAGCAGCCATTGAGAGGGAACAAATGACAAAACCTAGACCCATGGAAGTAGAAGGTCCCAGGCTTCATCAGCCTTCAGCCAGGCATTATCCACCAACCAGCGAGTATGTTGATGTAGCTTTACTAGTACACTCATGTTATATGGTTTTAACTGAGTCCATAGTATGCATTCAACATACATTCTGTTGAAACCTTATGTCAGAACTTAGTGTTATTCAATTTTGAAAAAAATGTTGATTTTTCTTGACTTTTTTTTTTTTACAAAACACAGCTCACATTAATAAAAAAGTGACATTTTTACCAAATGTGTATATCCTGCAAAATATAATTTGTCTAACATTTTCTATATTTTTTAATTTTAGTCCACTTCCAGCGGAGCAGTTTGCTATTGATCCTTTGATGGTTCATACGATACGCTTACTTCAGCATGCAAAGAGACTCAAGATTATGACAGTATCCATACAGCAACAGAGAGATAGTATGGTAAATTTCTATGATTTATGATGTAAGATCTAAATTTATTAAAACTGTGCACAAATGTTCAGGTGAAGGAAGGCTTAAGATGTTTCCAGATGCCCCCCCCCCCCCCAAAAAAAAAAAGTCTTTTCACTTGTGAATGGCATGATTGAATGCTGATAAATTTTGAAGTGACATTTAAATACCACACTATTTCAGAGCCCAGCAGAATTAGAAGGTATCAGTTTCCCCAGCCCATCACCGGTGCCAGATTGTGATAGCTTTGGCTGTCACAGAAAAGACAATGGCAACACTCCCCTGCCATTTCTTCCTAAAGATACAGAAAGGTGAGATAGATCCCCTCATGGTAGCATGTACAGTTTTTGCTAAATGCTCAAGGTGATGTACATTATTAAGATAACATACCAAATGGCTGCAGAAATCTTAATGTTTGATGATTTTGTTGCCAGTTTATCAAGAATGTGTTCAGGATTTATCATAAATCAAAAGAAGAAAAATGCCAACATCAACTAAGAAGGCTAAAATCATGTAACACCTGGACACAAACTGTGTACGCTATGTGCTCTTAGTAGTTAAGCCTAATGTTATGATCATCAGTGTAAAATTGTGGCATTCCCCCACTATGATGATGAGTTGTACTAAAGAAAAAGATGTTTTGCCTCAAAGCGGTATTTTAACCAAGCATATGAATGTTTTAACTAAAGAGGAATAAATGTATTTAATCCTTTTAAGCCAAAGTAATTTATCTTTTATAGATGGAAATGTTTTTAGAAGTTTGTGTTTAGATCAAGATTGAATGTATTATTTAATGTGAGATGAAAATGCCACCAAAAAAAAAGCAACAAGTTTTGATTTGGACAGTACAGTATTTTAATTTGTCCATTCTTTCATTTGATTCATGTCCTGATATTTTTTGCTTTCTTTTTTTTCAGTGATTTTTCAAGGGGAATAGGCAATGCTCCATTAGAAATTGACAGCATGACATGTCGGATGCTGTTAAGAAATTCAGTGGCAGCAATTTGTGCACATGCAGGATATGAAAGTGATATAATGTTAATTATTGTAAATTAACTTGATAAATACAAATATTAAATCAAACAGATTTTTAAAATGACTTATTGTAATTGTAAAATACCTATTGATGCTGAGAAGATTGATGAACTGCAGTCATATAAATGAAATGTTATAGTAAGAAAAGGCTTATATGATCATTGGGATTACACTAACAAATGTAGACCAACCAGAACTTTTCCTTTAAAAAAAAAAAAAGAGAAAAAAAGAGAAAAAAGCAAAAAAAAAAAAAAAAAAAAAGAAAAAGAAAGAAGAAAAATAAAAATAGATAAATAGTTTAATCAATTATTTATTATTATTAATTAATTAATTAAGATGAATAGTAACTCTGGTTAACCCTGGTTTTCTACTTTCTTTTCTCGAGACATTTTGCAAACCAAGACCATTTCTATTGCAGGTTCTATTAGGTTTAGACCCTAAGCTAGTTATATTGTTATTTCAGCTTGTCCAGAGTCAGTCCTGGAAACATTGACAGATGTAAGCCATGACTATGTGACCAGACTAACTAAACTGCTACGGACATCAAAAGACAATGAGTGTTTGCATGGCTACACAGGCTTTCAGGTATGGTGGGGTTTTTTTTGTACTGTTTTATCTGTTTTAGTGCACTGTTATTTACTGTCTTGTTGTGGAGATACTGGTAAAAAAGATAATATATTATGGTCTTTTGCAATAGCATGCTAAAAGTTAAACTCTGAGTTTTTTATAATGATATCAGTTCAGTGCCAGTATGCATTTTGAGCATAATTTAAGAAAAAAAGGAATTCTGCAAACAAAAATAAAAATATAAGCCACTTTTATGGTTCAATGCCCCATGTAGAATATTAGATAGATTTCTACAAAGTGAAAACTGTAACACTTTTTCTTATTTTATGATCTCTTTAAGGATATTATTCAGCAAGTGTTTTTTGAAGTTGGCATAGGAAGTATAAGCAACCTTCATGAATTCTACCAGACACGGGTGGTCAATTATCACAACAATATGCTACTGGTTTGCCAGCAGTTAACAGAGGATTATGAGAAAGTAAAGCAGCCTATTACAGATTCAGAGATTGGGGAAGAGGAAAAAACAAAGTGAGTTCCACAGATGTGAAAGCATATATACAAGTACATTTGTGCTTACACAAATGACAGTTTGCTTGCATGCCCATTCTTTGAGTGCATGCAGGCATACACATACTGGGGTACATTTATTCTCATCCACATGCATACAATTGCTAGTAAATAGTAATTATTTGTAAAAGAAACTATGTTTCACTTGACAGTGGACTTATGTTTTCACATACAAATTGGCAGTTTTTATTGCATCTGTTCAAATTTTATCACTTGTGTTTCACATACTTTCTTGTGCATTTTAGGGTAAAGGATGAATCCTTTGCTGACATTCACTTTCCATCCTCAGAACCAGAGTCAGATGATAACACGGAGTCTGATCAGCCTCTGCAGTTAGAAAGTATGTGTTTTAAGCTATAAATGCCTTTACATTTTATTTAGTGAAACTATAAAAATCTCAAGCATTTTTTTAAAGATATCATGTACACCAGTCTCTGGGTACAAAATATCTTTTATCTAATATTACAGGTGTGTTCATTAATATAGTTGAATCGTTGCATTATCTGTAGCTGTTACAGTGGTGTGCTAAACAATGTATCATGTTTGTGTATTTCTCAGGCTTTCATTCACTGGACACTAGCTCAGACCAAGCAGATGAAACAGGGAGTCTTCATCAAGAAGAGGAAGGAAAGTGGACCCAAAATATCAAGTCTGAGCCGTCAGATATAAAGTGTGTATCTTTAGAAATAAAGAAAATGTCATTTCTATCCAGCAGTGCATGATGATAAGAATTTGATAATATATGAAAAGACATGCAGTGGTGTAGAGAATTAGCAGTGCTCCATGAGATTTTAAATTTATTTTTTATTTTTGTGTAATTTTACTGATATGGCACTAAAAAGAATACTTTGAATATTGAAATTATGATGAATTTATATGCAAAATTATAATACAACTTTTTTTTGTCTTGCTCAAGAAATTCTTTATAATTATCACCTAGGCCTATTGTGTTGGATGACTCAGACTCCCAGCATCCTGATGACAACCCACACACACCAGGTGGTCACATTGAAGCAGATGACAGTTTGGAGGACTCTTCTGCAGCAGGTTCAGATATCATGAGTCCTCCCTCAGGCCCTGGGAGGTCTAGACCAAAGAAAAAGTAATCCTTGTTTCCTACTAATTAACTGATCTACACAAACAAAAGTGTAAATGTCTATATTTTACTGCAGATTTGCTTTTGAGGCTGTTAAAATTAATCTATAATTGCCCACATGTTCTTATTGAAATTCTTGTTACTAATGTTGATTAAATCCGTATGTTTTGACAAAGAAATATTCATTTGCATTATTTCACTTTTTGGAGGATTTTTTCTTTTCATGCAGTGGCCCCATGGTATTATAACTTATCCTTTTTTTTTCATTAATTAAATTGAAAAACATGTTGTGACTTTATTCCAATTATTTTCATGCTGTGCTATGTTTTAAACTTCTTTCTTAATGGATAATCATTTATGTTATAGGAGAAAAAGGTGACACATTTTGCTGAAAACTCGTCATCAGCCATGTTGCTGTTACAATGCCCAAGATGTGAAAAATTCAAGAAAATTCACTTTCTCCACAGAAGGAATCTCGGGGGGGAAAAGACCAAAGGAGCTTTGAAGTCAGCAATGACAAATACAACAAGATAAAGAATTTAGAACCTCTTTGATAGAGTCTATAACAGTTTAAAATATTACATCATGGTATGTAAAATGTGTCCCAGTCATGACTTGTAGTATCATGTAGCATGCATATTCTTTATCCAGTGTTTGAGGAAGGTGATGCAGTTTCTTATTGATGAACCATAGTCTGTGGCAGAGAAACAATTTGTGACGAAGCTGCAGAATTTGCCATGTTGGATGTCTTTTGATGTGTGGGTATAGTCCTATAAGTAAAAACGTCTAATGGCTTGTTGATATTGTGTATATTTGTATATATTACATTTTGCACAGTACTATGTAGTTTTATCATTAAAGTTCACAGCAGCATTATGCTTGTAAACGAACTCATAATTTAATTTTATTGTAACCTGTATGATGAATTAAAGGTATCAACATGAGTTCTTCATACCAAATTTTGATTTGTAGTTAAAAATTTTAATCAATTAGCTGTCAGTGATCTATTTGGAAGTTATAAGTTTTGTACGCTGCGCTCTTTCTATTACCTATATCAAGTTTATTTTGTATCTTCAACGTTATTATTGCCACCGTCTCCTTTTCGAAAATCTATTTGTCTTTCGTCCGAATTATTGCACTCTCCACTGAGTAAAGTTTTGGTAGCATCCACACAACCCCCTCCCTTCGTCGTAAAGTGCATTCTTTTGAATTGCTGAAGACACGTCTTTTCTGTGGGAACTTCTCCCACACAGGTGTAGTACTTTTTGCAGTCCGGATGAGGATAAGTCTTTCCGTTCTTACAAGGGAATGGGGGGTTGAACTGGTTCATCAAGTTCACGGCGACGGTTCTATGTGCGCCCATGGTGCATTCTTGGACATTGTTGAATTGGTCGCAAGTCTTGGTCCGCTCGTTGTAGAAGAGGGTACCGATCACCGGTTCGCTTGAAGGGGGACAGGTCAGCACCGATGGAAAACCGTTGTCACCACACTTGTAGAAGAGGGTACAGTTGACGTGGGGAAACAAACTGTTCGTCTCGCACGGAATTGGTGGGTTAAAAAGCGGCGGCGGAGCTGAAAATGTACGTATTTCAATTACTAACTCGATTGAGAATCGTTCACATGTTTATCAAAACAACATGTTGGCATTCGGCCTGATGATGCTCTTGTGACGAGTTGACATGAAACGTAGTTGTTTCACAAATAATTTTGTTCCAAAGTAAGTGATTACTATCACTAAAATATTAGTAAAAGTTTTGTTTTAAAATCATTATTATGACTTATAAGGATATCGTTATTTATTATCGGAATTTGTCAAACAAAACTTGGTCTGACGATATGTATTCAACACATATTTACGCAGGTATATGTGGGATCCTAGGTTAGATTGAATGATTGACATTTAAATAATGTAACACCTTTTATGAAAGAAAAACCATAATTCTGGACAGAAAACCTACTTGTCGTTTCCGGGGCCTCTGTGGTCGTTGTTGTTATGATTCGCCTCTGCACAGGCGGCTCGGGCTCCGTAAGCCGTACTCTGTAGCAGAACTCGTGCACGTACTTCTCCAGATCACACTTTTTAGACCGCGGGTTGAACATCGTTCCGCCCGGGCATTGCGCCTCGTGGAGGGTAAAGTCGGTCATACAGGTGTGGTACTTCCTGCAATTCACGTGCAGGTATTTGGCACCCCGTCTGCAGGGCTGGGGGATCGAGAACGACAAGCGTAGTCGCCACCAATGGGGGATGGTGGGGCTGAGGGGGGTGGTCGTGGTCTTTCTGGTCGTCGTGGTGGTGGATGGAGGTGAGGTAGTCGATTTTGGAACCGTAGTTGTAGGAGAGGTTGTTGTTGTTGTGGCTTTCTCTGTTGTGGTTGGTTTTCTCGTAGTAACAGTAGTACTTGGGATTTTTGTCTTTTTCTTTGGTTTGGCTGTTGTTTTAGAGGGCTGACCTTCCGTAGTTGCTATATCGACTTCGGTTGACAATTCCAGTTCTGTTGATGTTGTCGGGATCATTTCAGTTGTCTCTTGTTTATCTATTGGTACGTGCTTTTCCGCTGTGGTGGCTGTTAAAGTATCTGGAATGAAAAGAGTAAAATGTACAACCCACAAATAGTTATGATATAATTTCATCATTTTCTGAATGTCCTCATAGGCCTGTAACAGACACGCTGACTTGCCTTCCTAGGATATTTATATTTTAAAAATAGATGGAAAAAGTGGGATTCGTTTTACGTGGGTGAAGAAAAACCCTGATTAGAAAATAGATACATAATACTTTTTAATGCTTTAACCTTTCTCTTTAAAATTCATTTCAAACTTTTTTTCAATAAAAAATTCCCTGCTCTTGAATAAAAATAAACATATAACTAGACATTTAACTCAGGAAGATAGACTTAATGTTAGCTTAATGTTGATGCAAATTATATGGTGACATTAAATCTGAATGTCTCGAAGCTTAACGAAGCTCGCCCCGTCTGACCTTAGATAAGTTATTAGTTATCCATGTTTTTTAAAGATTGGGTTATATATATATGTATATATATTTTAAAATTTAAGAATTTCTATCTGAGCAACGTAGGCAAATTTTTGGCACTATTTTCAACATGCTGTAGTCCCACATTTTCTTTCAAAACGCAGATAAAGGAAAGGAAGTTTAGCTTTTCTCTTTTCTCTTTGGGGGGTGGGTAGTAAGAAAGTACTCAGAACGCTTAAAAATTACCATTTTTGGACATTTGTAAAACATCAGCAATATTTCCTTTTATGTTTTCTTTAAACACCATCAAAATTAATACAAACACCAACATATTTAATTTGTACGTGATAACCATTACCTTGATTAATCGGGTAAACGGTACGGGCATAAAAGCTGTCGAAAACAATGGGAAATACGATGATCATCATCGCTGACAGTACCAGCAGGACAGCTACACTGATGTAGACACAGTATTGCATGAACCGCGCTCTCTGGGCGTCACTGCGGGTGAACATTCCTAGGCGGTCCGTAAGGGCAGCCTTTACCCGCTCCTGCATCGTGACACTCATCTCTTGGTTCTCCATGGTAAATGGCAAAAGATGTTCAAATTTAGATTTTGTAATTCTTAATTTTATTCTATCAGTGTCACTTTTCTTTTGCTCTAGATCTACGGGTCCGTTGTTTCAGTTTTATCTGGGCCTTCTCTCCTCCGCCTTGAATGTGGATGAAATAGGCGCAGTCACAGAATGTTTGAAATGCAATCTCCGAATGTGAAAATTCGAAAATGCTTTTATTTTCAAGTTGTTCACGTATCTTCTATAAGGTTGATCTAAATGTCTTCAAACCATTTTCGGGACGCGATACCGTCCACTTTTCACGTAAGCTTAAATCTCG
This sequence comes from Lingula anatina, assembly GCF_001039355.2. Next base: position 313,760 of record NW_019773614.1, on the reverse strand, counting down.
GTAGAGAAATGGCGTTTTTCTTTCATAAGCAGTTCCCGGAATGTGTGCCAAGATTCACGAGAAAGACCTCCAAGGATCGAGCTTTGATGTCCAGTCCGGTGTAAAACGTTCCAATGTCCCCACGCTTTCGCCCCAAATTGACTTTCCTTCGGGCGAGAAATGTCACACAGGACCTGCCAGCCCCAGTATACGCAGTCGCGTCACCAAAATGTGTAAGACATTAAATTTCAGTGTGTTTTGCGGTCTACTAATTTAGGAAGAAGAGGGAAAATGTTCGTTTCTGAATCAAATGGGATGAAATTATAGCATCCCTCTTAATGGCACTCAATTTAGTTTGCAATTGTATGCTTTAATGTATTTTTTTTAACGTTTTGAAGCATATTTGTCGTAATGGTTGGTCATTGTGTTATTGGGCGTATGTCATTCATACTTTATTGTGCTTTTTAAGTGAGACATTTCCGAACAACTAAGATGTCTTTCTCCGTCACCTTATTATTACTGGTGACTCGGATTAATGGACCTTGTGTCTGCATCTGAAAAGCCTTTGCGAAAACATATAAGTGTCTTAATCGAGTAGAAACTGACTTTTCTGGCTTTAGTAACTATTTTATTTTTTCCAGCAAAACAAATTAAGTTTTAAAAAAAGAAAAGAATATCTGTTTTGTATAATTTTAGAGTATTTGGTGTGATATGATAAAAAAATATACTAACAAACCGATGAAATAATGCAAAGATTGAAATAGAAATTGAAATCAATGAAACAAATTACGATGACTGTTGTCTGCTGATATAAGTTTATAACTTATATTTTAGGTTGTGTTCTAACCGAAATCTAAATCGCGATGTCCTAGCAATAGCGAGCTGTGTATAATGTACATTAAACAAAACCAAAATGTCTCCAAATTTTGCTTTGTCACATTTGGTTGTCTTAATGGTGGTCTCATGGCACGTTTAGCATCTTAATCGCTGCTTTTGGCATAAAATGCATGTTATTGTGCAGAGAGATGACGAAGGATAAGTACGGAAATAAAACGGAGATGATGTAGAATCTTACAAGAAATATGTCATTTACCTTAAAATCTGTAGCGGATTACAGACGCAGCTCTAATATATTTTCCACTCCTACATAATGAGCAATCTGCAATAAGTTAAACTTATACACATTTTGAAAACCACCAACATCTAAGAAATTAGAAGAATTCTTTCCAGAAGAATTTTGAAAACAGTTTCATGTGAACATCTTTCAAGTCACGGCTACCGTGTAAAGTTAGTACGCTAGAGCAGGATGAAAGCAATTTCCAAGGGGGTCTTTTTCTAATAAAAAAATGGAATTAATTGATCCAATGGAAATGACATCTAGACCAAATATTGATAAAAAGTGGGCCTTTTCTGGGCCTGGATGTATATTTAAAACGTCTAACACACGCTTACAGACAACTAATTTACCAGCTGTCTCACTATTTAATGTGCAGTGGAGTTTTTCTCTGTATTATCTGTACAACTCACACCACACATTTATAAAAATATCTTAATGTTCCGAAAGCATCATGAATACAGGCCTATCGGAGTAAACAAAGACACAGACAAGTCATTATTTATCAGATGCATGACGATAAGAAATGGGAACGAATGTGACTGGTTTTTTTCTCCTGCTGTGTGACCTGATGAATTTACATATGATATGAACACCTGGGAGATCTGATGACTCTTCGCTTTTTATATAGTAGACTAAGACGCTGCGATAGACATCTGTTGAGAAAGCGGCTGACCACACCAAGTTAATACTGTCTGACCTGCATATGCGTATGGTCAGTGTATTGGAAACAATAGTCATAGCACTGTGACCGTGATTAATCTTTATTCCCGTGACCGTGCAAGTGAATAGTAGAATTCAACGCCGTGTAGTTATTAGCATCATTGCCAGTAATAGTAAACGCATACTTATGGAGGAAATTGATGTCTTGTGAGTCAACTGCTGATAAATGAGGCTGTGAATATCTTGTGCACTTCTGACTGCTCCTGTTCATCAAAACACAAGACAAAACCAGAATGCTGTAGGTTCATCAAGGTACGGTATGTAACTCAATTTGTACTATATATATTTAGGCCCAATCCTTAATATTCTGGTACTTTAAATGTCAGATGTCTATTGCAGATTAATATTTCACTATATTGTATTAAGTTCGGTATCTACGGATTAACTCGTGTGCTATACCTGATCTTGTGTTGTTTTGAATCTCACCCCCTCCCCTTTCATCGACTCTCCCTTCTTCAAAAATGTTTAATCATTGTAAAGAGTTAGTCTTTTTCCTTTTCCCAGTCCATCAGAAGTCTCATTCTTTCCCCTCAGTAAGAGTCAAGAATACCATATGTACCACAGGCGCTACTAGTCTATACTTGAAATCTGCTTGTATATATATATATATTGTAGGCTTCAACAGCCGTGCGCCCAAAGCGTTTTTCTCAACCTGTGGTCTTACAAACACAAACACAAACACAGTCACACACACAAACATTGGGCGTCAGTGCATGTATAGGACCATGTGATGCAGAATCAAAAGCAAGAGATCCGCACAAAGTAGGCCTAGTAAATGACATTTTTTCCAAGATCGAGATCTCGGTATATTGGGGTCTCGGTAGGGGTTGGGGTATCAAAACAGATGCCAAGGCAATATGTTAATGCTGTCATATGTTCAAACAGATAATAATGAATATATTGCCACAAATCGCGACAAATAAGATAGTGCAAGTTGCTTGCTTGATACAGTGATATGAAAGCATTGTAGACATTACAGATAATCATACATAACTTTTACTATTCGATTATCTGTACTCTCATATCACAGTATCAACCACGCAACATACCATGTTATCAGATGATTAACTATTATAGCAGCATATATATATATATATATATATATATATATATATATATATATATATATATATATATATATATATGTGTGTGTGTTTATGTGAAGCTGCACGCATACCATTTGCTGTCTTTTCCATAGCATTTCGTGTCACCGTTGTGGACTTGTGAGGCACTGGCGTCACCATGAGTACTTACAGCAGTTTTTGCATTCTGCTACTTACAGCTGCTGTCACCTTGGAATGTACACGAGGGACAGAAAACAACGAAGGTATTTGGATTTTGTTAATTATCTAAAAGCATCATTTTGCAATTACTATGTTATTTTTCAAATACCGAAGAAACGAAGAGGTCAAAATTTGAATTTTCAGTGCGTTTTCAAGATTTTGTTTTTATTTCTATGACGAAAAAAAGGAAGGAGAAGAATAATGTGTTGCAATGATATCATTTTCAATTGACCAAATGTAAAATGTTTTTGAAAATTAAAACGAAAGGGGAAATATCCATGCAACAGGAAGGAGACACTAAAATATCTAATCAGTGTGAATGATGCATAGTAATCGCTATTTCAATATGCGTGAGCTTGCACAAGGTTGAGGAATTGTTGAAATAATAATTATAATAAAATAATAAATAATGAAAATATTCAAATAACATACTTATGTTTTTAAAAGTATGCAAAACAAGCTATTCAGCGTTGAAAGTGATTGTGCACATCTATTAATAGCTAACGTTTATGTGGTTTTAATTACAAATACATTTTTTCTACATTTAGCACTTCCTTGTACAAAATGATCAGTCTTTCATTATGTCATTGCAGTTCAAGTATCAACCGCCACATCCAAGCCATTATTTTGCTTCTTCACCAACTGGGCCCAGTATCGCCAAGGTATGGGGAAGTTCTTTCCGGAACAGGTGGACCCCCACTTGTGCACGCACGGCGTTTACGCTTTCGCCAAGCTGAACGGAAACCAACTGGCCCCCTATGAGTGGGACGATGACTCCACGCCTTGGAAAAAAGGACTGTAAGTGGATCACGTGAGACATTTGATAACTTTCAGAGGGAGATCTAATGGATAAATTTTATTAATTGCGTAACAACGTTATCGGCAATTTACTTTCAACTTGAACAACATGCTGTTGATTTTGTTTTTTCCAAATTTTCGAAAAATCGTGTCATTAAGAAACAAACAACCGCCTTGGTTTATTAATTTTCCTTTTTAACTTAGTTATTTTCTAACAATTTATCAGGACCGTAGCGTTTAAAATTATAACATAAGTTGTGAATTTAAACATATTTTGCTAGGTATGAACGTTTCAATGACCTTAAGAAGATTAACCCTAATTTTAAAACACTTCTTGCTGTGGGTGGCTGGAACATGAAATCTGAGCCATTCAGTCAAATGGCGGCAACTAAGGAAAGCAGGCGAGAGTTCGTCATGACGTCAATCCAGTTTTTGAGGAACAGAACTTTTGATGGTCTTCTGCTAGATTGGGAATACCCAGGAAGCAGAGGAGGAAAGCCATCGGATATAAATACATTTACTGAACTTCTGCAGGTAAAAGATAATACATGATCAATCCTTCATTCCAGCAAATGTTCTTTATGAGTTAAAAAAACTATATAATTATCCAAAAAGTCCACCATACATTCCTGCGTAACATGGGACTTAAAATAATATCAAGTCAAGATATGTCATTAACGTTGTTTCAGGAATTGCAAGCGGCTTATACAGAAGAAGCAAAGAATTCTAACAAAACAAAATTATTGCTAACTTCAGCAGTTGCCGCAGGTTTAAAGTACATTAAATACGCATATGATGTTCCGAAGATTTCAAAGTAAGTCATAATTCATTGTAAGTGAGATTAATTAGTAATATTTTCATTTTCCAATCCTTTAATAATAAAAGTATATCATGAATCCACTACAATTGGGAGGAGACACCGGTATACATTTCAGATATATCAAGCAATGAAAAAATTACCCCGCTCGCTTGATCTTTGTCGAGGTATTCTCAAAAGCATTTGATAATGCATTAACGCCATGTTTCAGAACGTTAGACTATGTCCTAGTCATGTCATACGACCTGATGGGTCCATGGGCCAATGTGACCGGGCTGAACAGTCCACTGTATCCATTTAAAGGAGCCAAGGGGCCCGATACCCAGCTTAACGTGGTAAGTTTATATTGCATAGAGGTGGAAAAAACCTTCATCATTACCACGACTTATTGGGATTTATCCTTTAACACCGCCTTGACTAATGCCGAGAGGAGGGTTTCCCAAGAATCTTCAAATCTCAGGATGCACAAGACATGACTCTTATGCTTTTCTGGTAACATTATTTGCACGTGCATGTTGTATTGGTACTCGTTGGCTTGAATTTATAAGGATGCGTGTCTATCGATTCTAGGACAATTCCCCCCCGGACTATTCCCCCCGGACAATGCCCCCCCCCCCCAGGACAAATTTCCCCCCCCCCGGACGATTCCCCCCCAAGAAATATATATTAATATACAAATATAAAGTAGAAAGTGTAAAGTTTTAAACATTTCATCTATTTTATTAACATTTTTAGTGTGATAATATAACATCATCATGAAACAAATTATTTTATGACAAATTCCCTTTTCGTTGAGTACAAGTACAGGAAGATTTATTAAGTATCTAATCGAAGTATAACCACCTATCCTTCAGGTAAAAGTGGGGTAAACAGATGAACAGGTAAAAGATATTTTATAAATATTTTAGTGTGGTGGGTGGTGGTCAAGCAATTAAAAGTTACAAATAGTCACAGGGATACCTGGATAAGCGAGAAAATCTGTTTACCCCACCTCTCCCTAGAGATGCACCTTTATTCAAGACTTACTGAATCAAGGGGGGGGGGGAGAAATAAAGCAATTAAAAGTAACAGTTAATTCATCAAAGGGCTACCTGGATGAGTGAGATCATCTGTTTACCCCTCCTTTACCTGGAGATACATATTCTTTGATCAGATTTTTAATAAAATGTTCTGTACTTCTATCTCGAAAATTTAATGTACTTGTACTCCAAGAAAATNAGCAATTAAAAGTGACAAATAGTCACAGGGATACCTGGATAAGCGAGAAAATCTGTTTACCCCACCTCTCCCTAGAGATGCACCTTGATTCAAGACTTACTGAATCAAGGGGGGGGGGGAGAAATAAAGCAATTAAAAGTAACAGTTAATTCATCAAAGGGCTACCTGGATGAGTGAGATCATCTGTTTACCCCTCCTTTACCTGGAGATATATATTCCTTGATCAGATTTAAAAAAAAAATGTTCTGTACTTCTATCTCGAAAATTTCATGTACTTGAACTCCAAGAAAATAAATTGTTCAATAGAATTAACATTATCTATCCTTGATTTGCATCATCACACTAAGAAATATTCAAAAATGGATGAAAAGAACTTTGAACTTTGTATTCTTTACTTTATATCTGTATATAAATATATATATTCTTCGGGGGGAAATCGTCCTTGGGGGGAATTGTCCGGGAGGGAATTGTCCGGGGGGAATAGTCCGGGGGGAATTGTCCGGGGGGAATTGTCCTGATACCCAAATATGCAAGTGCATGAAAACCAAAGCATCAGCATAAATACTACCTGTATATTAAAGAACATTAAATGAAGACATGGCGAAACAAAGTGATTTGAATTAAGTGATTTCTATCAATTTTATTGCAATACTCACTTGAACAATCTGGTATATACTTAAGAGACCACATTCCATAAGCATTGCAACGTGATCTTCGGACAGTGCTGCTATCTACGAAGAAGCTGTCGTTTACACAAATGTAATCCACAGTCATATTGTACACGTATGTAGTAAAGTTATTCGTCACTAGTTGGCTCGTTACTTTTTCTAAAGGAGGAGGGCACACCGCAACTGGAATATTTTCAATTTTTAGTCGTTTCAACTTTGAAAAAGAAAGATTGCATTCGTTCATCAATCAATCTTGTTCAAATAACAGATTTCTGCATTAAGCTGAATAAACATATTTATTTGGGAAAAATACTCATGCATGAAATCACAGATTCTTCTTCGAATTTATATTACAGATGGGGGAGACGAACACTGCAGCTATCATATTTTGTACAAAGCGCAAATTTGTTCCTTACTTTTACACAGAGGCACATTGGTAATGTTCCAGCTCCCATTCTGAGTACATGTGGTAATCAGTTCATTGAAACCATCATCAAACCAGTATCCTAGCTGACATGTTATCTTTACCATGGACCTATATGTTACGTTACTGTTATCGATACTTGCATACTGAGGGACGGCCAGAACCGGGCAAGTCACAACTGGAGAGAGAGACAGAGAGTGACAGAAAAAATGAAATCAATTCGTGAATAATACCTTATGCATGTTAAGGTCATATTTAGTAGTATTTCCATAGGTGCTCGTAGGGCCACCGCAAAAGATGGCACGGTGTATAAATCTTGTGCATGCATTTTGTTGATCACGTTATCTACTGTTTGATATAATAGCTATGGACCTTTAAATTACCAAACCGAAGTTCTTATGTTTGTGCAATTGCGTGTTTGCTCTTACTGCTAGACGTCGATGTATTAGTAAATGAAACTGAAACTGACGTATTATTTTTATCATAAATGTTAACCTTTTCTTTGCAAGTTTAAATAGAAAGTGTGGATTTAGAAACACCAGATATTCAACAGGACCATACACTCACCCTCACAGGGCACATTGTTCAGCCAATCACCGTTGAAGCATTTGCTCGTTTTCTGCGCTGACAGGTCCGGGAACCGAAAGCCTGTATTGCACGTGTAAATTATGTCAACTACGTTCGCAGCATTTCCGTGTGTCACACCCTGTATTACTATCTCATTACCCCCGAGATGAGACAGTAAACAATTAGGTGGAAGAGTGACAGTGACATGTTCAGTTGTCTGGACGTCTGATGTTAATGCCAGATTTGTGCCTGTTGTTCGACCACCGGTTTGTGTCCTGGGATCCGTTGATATGTTTTGTGTGGATAATGTAGAGCTCAGTGATACGGGTGTGGTTTCCAAAGCTGATGTTGATGTTGTTGTAATTGCCGAGGCTTGGTCCGTAAGTGGCGTGGTTACCAAGGTGTGATCCGACGTTGACGTGTTTGCCCCAGTATCAGTGGTGGTTGCTGGTGGCGGTTCACCTGGAAAATAATATTCTATATTTACTACTCTTAAAGGAACATGATTCTAGACCTTGAATAAAAGACTATGTGTCTTCCCCTTATGAACATTCATTCTAGTAATATCATGCAACATTTTCGAAGTGTCATGTTCTTACAATTCTCTTTTCTTAAATCAAATATTGTCTTTGGTATTTCGATATTCTAAATTAAAATGCAAATCTAATTGTGTTAGTCGTATTTAAGTGTATTGTTAACAATTAAAGTGAATCAAAAAGTACCACCATGGGGTCAACTGACAAAAAGTTCAAATAAAAACTACACTATATATATATATATATATATATATATATATATATATAATAAAATAAATTATTCACTGAAATATAACTCCGCTACTTTCTGTACCTCTACATTCAAGCGGTGTTCCTGACCACGCGCCATTGTAACAGGTCCTAGTAAGAGACCCGTTTTGATATGTGTAACCATCTTGGCATGTGTACGTTACTTGGGTCCCGCTTAGATGTTCGCCGTTGTCTGGTCTTTGATTAAAGCTGCTGCCGCAGGTAAACCGGCCAAAAGGACTAACAAACCACAAGTTAGCGTGGGGTACAGGACCCAAAGCGCCGCAGTGCCCTTAATTGAAAGATGATGATCAATAAAACACTGAACGTTACGATCGATCCTAATCTAATCGTAATAATGAGACTATTAATAGCATACCAATAGTCACCTTGCATATTTTGTAGTAATTCATATGGGATTTATTAAACCATAGCACAGGGTATTTGACTAGGCACAATGTAGGTTGAAGTAAGATGAGGCAGGCAAGTTCCAAAGCAATGTATATCTGAATTACGTACGTCAACGTCGAAGTTAACATTAAAGTAAAAATACCCATATAGTATCCATTTAACAACTGATAGGAAACCAATGGCGTACTTGCACAGATCGGCCGCGCCCCTGACCATGAGGCCGCCTCACATTTGCGACACAACTGCCCAGAGTCAAGATTATGGCCAGGTAGACAGGTGCCATAAGCTGTAGTGTCGATGGGGACGCTCCCGTTTATAGGAGACTCGTCGTATTCGTACTCTACATTCTTCCCAGGAGGTGGGATAACACAGCGATCTGAAACAGGGACGACAAAGTGAAATGCGACAGAACACCGTCGGTAATTGGGACACTCAAAACAAGAAGTTTTACTTATGTTATACCCCCTTTACACTGAACGGCGTCCTTTCTGCGTCCTTTCTGCGACCATGAAATTTGGCATCGCTGTGGTCTTAATAAGGAGGCACGAGCATTGATTTTGTATCAGAATGAATGCTCAATGATCGGCCAGTTGTCGGCACGTAAAGTATTATAATTTTTTAACTTTCAAATGGGGCCGTACTGCTGGACGCAGAAAGGACGCCGTCCAGTGTAAAGGGGGCTTTATCAATCATATAAACCCGTCTTGTCAAAGCTACGCAAATGCACGCAAACATACAAAGCATTTCAATTTCTCGTACCGCTGCACGTGGGTGATATCCCTGTCCAATAGCCATTTTCACACTTCCTATAGGTATTTCCGCTGGTGCGGTAATACCCAGTGTGGCAGGAATAGTGAGCCTCGGTTCCGTTTATGAAGAAATCGGTGCTGTTGTCATCGTCATGGATAGGCCGGAACACTGTCAAATTTGCGTGCTCCACTAGCGGAAGTAATGAGCAGCGAGGCACTGCAAAACAAAGGTCGTACAGCCTTATCAAATGCAAAGAATAAAATTCGTATGAAGAAAAAGAGAAGTAAATTCTTTGCTTTCCTCCCCACTACAATTTTGGCGAATAAGTGAAAATGAAAGAATTGCGTAGTAAAGCTCAGGTGTGACTTGTCTGCCTTTTGGAAATAGCCTAGCCGGGCGGAGAACCCTTATATATACCCGTTTTGGGAAGATGATAAAAACAATTTACCTGTCCCTTCCATATGTTGTATTGTTGGCTATGTTGAATTGTTTCATTGACTTATTTTAATGATGTTTTGGTAGACACATGACATGAAATACCCAAGAAATATGCAAATAAATATTACATCGACCAGTAACCGTGACAATCAAAACCATATTATTTACTAACAATTGAAAAAAATGCCTTACCACCACAAACTGCTTCTGCTCCTGACCAGGTACCATTGTGACAGGTCCTGCTGGAGTTTCCTTCTTGCAGGACCAAACCTGGCCAACACGTGTATATTGCCATCGAACCAGATGGATAAAGTGTTCCACTGGCCATAGAGGTATCTGTATTAGGCATACAACCCATACCTGCAGGTACGGCAGTATTGACGAGAGCCAAAGACGATGTGGTCACATTCCTCGGGGCACTGCAGCATTCTGGAATATGAGTCTGATCGTTATGATATTAATAGAAATGCGGGGAATGGTTTCCATACTGTAAAACATCTGTGTTTATATATATAACTGAAAAACTCAAATTAATGCAACGCTTTTACGAGAGTCATTGCCCAATTACATGACGTCACATATTACACTAAAAAGTAACATAAAATATTTCTTTCTTTTGTTTTCATAATAAAAATCAACACGATTTAGGAGTTCGGAATTTCAATTGAAAATTTTACCAGGTCGACTTTGAGGAGACCACCAATGCTTAAAAAAATCCTCGCAATGTCTTTTAAATTCCTTCCCCACCTTTACAAACCGGAGTTGTCCCTGTAAATTCCCCTCCTAAGCACGTGTTGATTGTGTTCCCACCAAACAGATGATACCCAGGAAGGCAGGAATATTCAGTGGTGGTCCCGTTTGATACAACCCTGGGCCTCCCAGGATACTCATACGTATGGATACAAGTACCTTAAATTATAATTACACCATATATCCATGTGCATTGGTACTTTATGCCTACCAGTAATACATAAGGCTACAGTAAAAATCTGATTTAGTTTAAGTATGAGATAATACACTGTCACCCGAGCGATATGGGAAAATATTTCTTAATGTCGGTGAATGAAAAGATAGTTAAGAAGTATATATAAAGACAGAACTGAAGAAAGCTAAAACAAAATTGTTAGTTACAAGACCAACGATGCTTTCGCGTTTCTTTACCTGGGATGCATTCTAGTCTGACAGAAGCGTCATACACCCAGGCCAAGCCGAAGTTAGGGATATTGTGAAACCAACCCGGCTCTATTGGGGGGTCACTTGTATTCTGGGATTTCTTGAGCACCACGTCTGAAACGTCGTCTACATTTTTGATGTACCATACTCCTTCCACAGTCATGAGGTACACATTGGAGCGATCCCGCTGCCGAAACCGTGGCGGCGAACTTATGCCTGGCTCTACTACGCGATCATAATATTGGTGTAAAGGCCGTGTAGTTCCTTGTAAGTACAGGCCAGGAAATCTCCGCTCAGAAAATACGTGTTGCAGACTGGTAAAGATATATGAATAATAATTATAAATTATAAGTCTAAATTCTAGGTCAGACAAAACCCAAAATCAAAGGGTTTTAACGTTCAGGAACATACAGACAACGATATTTTTTAAATTTCCATATATCAAATGTCTTTTTTATGAAGCTGAACTACCTTGACAAGAAGGCGCATGCCCACTCCACAGGCCATTCTCACACGTTCTGTTCAATGTTCCCGCTGAATGTGCTCGCCCTTGGCTACACTGGTAACGAAGAACCGTTTCATGGGGATAACTTCCGCCTACCCAAACCGCTGAATTACATCCATCGAGCAGCATGGAGAAATTCTGAAGGATGTTATTCATGACAACGTTTGTGCCCGGTTCCGGTGGCAGGCAGGCTCCTGAAGTGTTATGATGGTGAAGTAGCAGTACAATAATATAGGTAATGGGTACACATAAATATGTGGGGAAACACACCGCGGTAACGCTTGGATTGCGGGGTATATCGGTGGGTCATGCGGAAAATTGTAATATTGGAAAAAAAATACAGGAAATTTGTTAAATCCGCGTGAAAACAGCAGTGCTACCGCATGACTACAACATATGCTATCTGTAATCAATATCTTTAAAATGGAATATAAAAGCAGAATACAATAATATGAAAATAGAATGTGAATATATGGTAACTAGTGATTGGGAAGTTACAATTTTAAGCTCTTTAGATCACTTGATATATATGCCAGCTAGATAAAGGCATCGGAAACTGAATATCTGTATATTCGAAAATACAAGTACATGTATACAACATGATCATCCCAGCACCCACGCCAACACGCACTGGAAGCTACTCACTATGACAAGCGGGTGGGTTTCCCGTCCAATACCCTCTTTCGCAACGTCTGCAGGCATCACCGCTCGAAAGAAAATACCCCTCTAAACAACGATACGAGGCAGTAACGCCCTCTGGCACTATCCCTCCGCCATAGTCTTCTTGTTGGCTATCCATATACAGCCAATCTGCATATAATATAGTATTTGTTCCATTTTCTGGTGGAGAGCAGTCTGAAAAATTTAATTCATAAAAAAGAACCGAAATTGAGATGGAAAGTATAATGGGTCGATTGTTATGGACCACCCTGTATACGCTTTATCCCTGATAGACTGTACTTTATAATTTTATAGCCTGGCAAATGTTAAAAAATGACTCGGATGGGGGATGGGGGCATAGGTATATAATTATAACATAATAAGGATAGAGAAAACCGAATATACAACATAAATACCAACAACAAATAAATAATGATTGGTTTGTTTTGGCCAAACGAATGATAAGAATGAATCACACACTTATCATGTAATAGGTGTGGCTTTACTTAACGGCAAAATCAACAAATTTCATCACATTAAGTATCGGCTTCAAGAGTCAAAATACTCAAGTTAGTTGATGGAGATATGCTAAGTGACGATATTTAAGGAATATATGGATAAGGGCTCATTCCCAATGCAACTATCGTTCTACGAGGATCGATCCAATTCCGCACGGATTCTTGCTTCAAATGCGATCAGTTTAACATATTTAAGCACCTCCTCTTTGAGTAGAATATAAAAAAGCTGGGGATTATACGAGTGCGTTGGAAACAAAAAGAGGCGTGTTTAATGATTCTATCTGATTGCATTCAGCGCGAGTCCCGGCAGAGTTGGATCGATCTACGTGGAACAACAGCTTCATTGGGAATGAGCTCTAAGTCTCTATACCTACTCGAGCAATTAAGTGGAGAACCCGTCCATGATCCATTGTGACACGTCCGATAGATGTCACCAGAAGATGGGCGAGCTGTTCCATTACACTCGTTTCTCACCGACATGCCGCTCAACACCGATGTTCCGTTTTCCAGTGCAAACGTATTGGTGACCTGCCCGCACCCAGTGACCAGAGTCCACGAGACCATGGTTTCGGTCTCGACTACAGTGTGTGACGATACGCCCGAATTCAATCTAAGATCACACGTTTCTGGAATGAAGAGATAACGGTGAATTAATCCATGTTTTGATCATCATTCACCACAGTTCCAATGGGCAGCTAGGAATGGCTGCAAATACAGAGTGATATAAGGACGTCCTGCAAAATTATTAAAGATACATGTTCCATGCCTTTTTTTACATGTGCCAGTAGCTTTTGGTCCGGTCTTTCACGTTTTTTTTTTCAAATTGTTCGCTTAATCTTATTTCACTGGAAATGGATATGAAATTGAATGTTTAATGACTGATTCATCAACGAAATGGTAGCAGGAATATATCTACATTATCCTTGATTTTGTTTGACTTCAACCGAAAATAAAGGAATGAATCTTTCATTTCGCTTCGGTTCAAGGGTATCTCCAAATCTTTCATTGATCTTTTGTGAAAAAGCTTGCAAAGAATATTAACTGCGTAATATAAATAAGATTATTAGTTCTGACAACATACTATTTGTCGCCTGTCATACCTTTTACTCTTCAATTCACAGCAACAACAACAGAAAAAAGTCATTCACGTCCATAAGAATGATATATATTCACCTTCTTTTCTTGCTCAATATTGTTTTATGTGATATTGACCACGTGTAAAGAAATCAAAATGCTCAATGAGACAGAAACAGTGCAAAACTGAGCCTATATTCATTTTCAAAAAGACCTTGGCATAAATGAAATGGCGTCAATAAGCCTAGATTCCCCAGTTGAATTCAAATGAGATCGAAGTCACCCACTGTTTCAAACAAATATCACATGATGATAAAGCAATAGGAGTATCATCACTAAGTGAATCACGCGATGCACTGAAAAGAAATTTATTCCAAATTATGGATTGGTAATTGGTCAAGCATTAAATACCTATGCTACATAGCTGCTGGACAGCGATAAAATGTTTTACGGGTTTCCGATATCAGATAACTGAATGACTCAGTTTCAAGTTTGTGTTTTTGCACAACGCCAACAGAGAAATCTATAGGTACACTTTACAATGCAGATAGTTCTTATAAAACAAATTGACAGATCGGCAACGAGAGTTTATATAAATGACCGAGTGGTAAAATCGTGCACTTAGAATTGCAGGCGGTAAATTGACGTAGTGGAACACATTTCATTCCTTTTGTAAAGGACTTCGGTATACTGACACCAGGCCAATTAAATAACCGCCAAAACTTGGACGTCGTCACGTTCATGGTCACTTTCCTGGTTTACTCCAGCCTATTCGGACATTTCGTTACATTGTGTACCGTAACTCGGTGACCTCTATTTGGATACATCTGGAAATTGTTTCGAAAGTTAGTTTCGGTGATTACCACTGACATTGAGAAGAGTATTTCTCAGATTTTACGAGCTTCTCTGACACTATGGAACATTTACAAGATGTGCATTTGCAACATAGCCAAAAATAATTCACTCACTTTCACAAAAAGGAACGCCCCCTGACCACGTCCCGTTATCACAGTACTTGCAAAAGTCACTGGAGTCATCGCCAACGTGGTACGCGTCGTTGTTGCAGGCATAATGGACCGCAGTACCGTGCGGATACGTCGATGAATTGGTACCATTGTGGTGGACGTTAAGCCCATCTGGTGGGGTTGAACACGGTGCTGAAAGACAATATCGGACAGACCTCTGTTGGTCAATGACAAGTATTCTACGCCATACGGTAGGTGCCAAATTACTTTGCAACAAGGTACACTACTGATTGCACATAACACATATGAATGAACGTTTTTCGGTGTTTAACAATCGCATCTTAGTGGAAAGAACAAATCTACTATGGAAGCATTGTCCAGGTTAGAAGAAATCGCGCTTCAACAGCGTGGGTGTAATATGACATCCACATTTGTTGTTTTTTTTCTTTTGCACAAAAAAATTAATACCAAGCATGATAAATATGTATAGGCTTAAGTATTTGCAAAATAACCATTTTGGTTCAATTGCATTTTCAACACAGCGCTTGTAGCAGCTGCCCCAATAAGATGCAATTAATTAGCATTTCTTAAACCATATATATGTATAATTATATGTACCCTGACAAATAGCAGGAAGTCCAGTCCACTGGCCGCTATCGTTACAAGTCCTGAACAAGTGACCCCTGATCAAAACAGCAGGTGTCACGCATTCAAAAGTAACCTGTTAACACAGAAATACATACCATTAAATCAATGAAGCATGGATGGCTATTTATGTTCATACGGTATGTGCTTGATATATAGTTTAACTTTTACTGCATAAATAATGAATAGTTTACAAGAATTAGGACAAGGTTTATAGCAAGAAAAATGCTCGAAAAGATTAAGAGAATGGATGTTATGATTTATTTAGTAGTGTGATATCACAGAAGAGAAAAAGATGCACATAATACTGAATTCCATTGCGATCAGTAATGCTGATGCCTCATTACATCGTAAGTTGAGTGCTAGGTTTATCTTCTTCTGTTTTGTTAAAACATTAAACAAAGCATGTTTGTTATGAACTGGCACAGAAAGGTCTTGAGTTACGACGGTTTCTACATTATTGCGCTCCGTGTTTATGGCGTACGAACGTGTCTCCCATAAACTAATACGCCATCTTTCCTTAGTTTTTTTTTTCGATTAAGCTATGTTTACGCCCGACTGAGACTTTTCCACGACCGCTACGATCACGACATTATTTAAATCTCACGAGTTTCGGCCACTTTCAGTATCCGTCAATAATTTGTGTTTACAGCAACCTGGCATATTCAACCTAAACCCCGTTTACATCGTGCTTGCGGCCTCTTGGCTAACACCATCGGTTTTCTCTCGCCTTTGGCCACATAAACTCTGCATATCAGGAGTATAACAGATGGGAAAAATACCGAGAAAGTATCTTAGTTTAACTTGGTAACTTGATACCTGATAATGGACACTTCATCTCCCTGGCAGAAGTCGAAACCAAGGCACATGAACAGGTTACATAATTTATATGGCAAATGGTGGGCATTTTGGTTTTTCTCAAAATGCCAAAGGACACATACTTGTTACTCGTCAGATGGGTATTACAGGAGTGCGTAAGCTGTGTAAACCACCGAAAAAGCTCAGCTTGGCAAAACATACACTTCTGTATACTACCCCCACCCCTATCAACATCAACAACAACAAAAAAAATAGTTTTGACAATCAGACAACCTAGTATGAGGATGAAACACTGTGTGCCACCAGTGGTGAGAGAGAGGACCAAAATTCGTCCTCCCCCAAGCGGTCAAAAGTTCGGTATAAATGGAGCGTTACAGCTACATGCACCGTGCGGCGTAAATAAGCTAACACCTATGGTTGGGCGCTAGTTGCTGATTGCGACATTTCTACTTCAGTCCTACTTCTGCTTTTTTCTTGTCGCCGAAAAGTGTTTTTTCACAGTCTATGAATTTACTACTTTGTTCCCTAGCAGTAGGACAAGTGAGTGACAAGTGGATGTCGATATACAAAGGGTCTTGCTTTACCGCGCGTTGTACAGTGAAGGAGCGGAACTCCGTCGTAAGTTGAGGACCTCCCGTATCGACTTACGTTTGTTCCAGCGAGCAAGAGACCTCTTGGTAATCTGGTCAGCGCTGCGTTTATCACACCAACCGAAGGGTCACCACAAACAGCTGATAAAAACAAAACAAATAAATCAGAGATTACAAATACGTTGAGTAGAAAATTAATTTCTGAAAAAAATTGATTAATTTCTACAACCTGCGCCTTAAAGTTAGAGCATATATCAACGACCTAAAACGTCATCCACATCTTTACCTTGCAATTGATCACTGCTCAGACAGATCATTACATGTCTCCGTAACGACAAGAAACGTTAATTATTCACACCACTCAACGGATCGTGTTGTAACATGACAGTTCAAAGACTGCAGATAGGTCGAATAAATGTGAATTATTTACACCGCCCAAAGACTGCGTTGTATCGTTGCCTTGATGTGACAAAAGATACAACTGTACAGTTCATGCTGAAAAGAACGGGCTCAATCGATCCTAATGTATAGATGACAGTTTTACCTAATCCCGCATTAAACCATATGTTAAATAACATCGATCAGAGACGAATACGATGTCTGTACTTCAAATTCAATACGTGTGTTTGTGTGTGTGTGTGTTTGTGTTTTGCATCCCTTTTTAAGCGATCTTATTATGGATTACCATCAGATGACGGTCACAAAATATGCTATAAAAATATGAACTTCATAATATTAAAACATCGAAATTAGAGATTGCGCTCATAGATTTATTATGCGAGATGCACTGTGTAATAAATTTCAGAGGAGACACCGAATTAAATTAACTTGGTAAAAGCATTTGAGTACGGTGTTTTACTTACATTGGATATCAAAGAAAAAGCATCAAAATTGGGATCAAAGTATGTTTTGTCGGGTATCTTAATCTCTAAAGAGAGCACAGGGGGGCATATATTAATTTCGTACATCTGTCATCACATTTAAGATTTTCACTCACCTATACATTTTGGTGGAGGATTAGTCCACAGCGAATCCACGCATTGTCTTTGCAAGTGACCATCATAAAGAACATATCCACTCTTGCACCGGTAGGTAATGGTTTTGTCTTTCTTAAAATACCTGTAGAGACTCAACCCACTGTCGTTGAACACAGCGTTGTCAGATTCCCCGGGATTTGCACAATATCCTTTGGGAGTAAATGACAGGCTATACGGCCATTTGATGATTATACAAGGGTATCTTATACCGCTAGACTCTTGTCTAAACTACATAAACAGATGTCAACATTATCACACTATAGGCAAGCACACGCGCAAATTGCAATATATCTGCTTTCTTAACAAAACCCAGGAACGTACATTGTTAACAGTGCAAATAGGAACAAATCACATGAATTTTTCAGCCAGAAAACCAACGCGACCCTGCATTCACTGTATTGTGCTTTCCAAAGTAGATAACAGTGCCCAAAGATTCCCAGCTGTAAATGGGGAAATACACCCGCTGCCTCAGTTTATGTCCACATACATACAACAGCGCGCCAACAAACTTAAAAATCAACAGCATTTTAAAGTTAACGAAACTAACGCGATGAACCAAGAATTCAGGACCTAACACAATAACACTGTTATATAAAGATGAACGAATGACTGCAGTTTTCTTGCGTTACAACCACACAGCGGTGTCAATTAAGGTTTCTATACAATATATAAGCACTGTACCTTCCGCCTGCTCACACACCCAGCGCGCTAATGGACCATTACAACCGACGTCTGCGTAACGCGGGGTAGAACCGGAGAAATGCAGCGTTACACAATCTTCAACAGGGATATTGTCCGGTTCGTTGGATTCCCAATCACTGGTGATTAAAAAAGCAATAATAACAGATAATGATAAATACAAAAGAAAGAAAGAAAGAAAGAAGCCACAAGTGACTAAATGAATTCACCAATTCAATATTTGTTCCATATATCCGTTGGAATTCCAAAGCCAAACCCGCCAAGACAGTGTAAAACTCACGACGTCTACTGTTGATCAGGTAAAAGAAATTTTGGTACGTGATTACCAGGGTCACAAAAATTTTGAAGAAGATGCTCACAGGAATTTCTCTGGCCATTCTGTGCACATTTATGTACTATGGGAATTATACCACAAAAGTGACGCCGAGAAAGCTTTATTACTAGTTATAGTATACTCTGCGTTAAAGAAATCAGTATCAGATTTCATTATATCTGCCGTCCAATATACTATTAGTATAAGCATACATAGAGACGTACCTGGCACTGGAAGTATAGGGGGTTCCGTCCATCCATACCCAATGACCTATCACAGCTTTGTCGTTTAATCCTAAATGCCACCTTTCTGTCGAAATACTTCTAATTTTATTAATGACAAAGTCCTACAAAAAAGTGAAAAATGAAAACAATGCAGATGTTTTAGCAACTGTTTCGCAATAGTCACAACGAACAGAAATCATTTATCAAAAACTATTATCTATATTTTCCTTTGCTTAATACATTAATACATACATTGATTAAAACATTTACACCAAGACCCAAGAATCACGGTCGTGCGTAGAAACGTCCCTTGTATGTATGAGTGGTGCTTATGTAAATGCAACAATACTAAGGAGGCATCGAGTTTGACGCACGATTTAAATGATATTGTAGGGTCAAATATAGCGGACATCAAAAATTCAAATTAAACGAAACCAACTATTTTATATTTAGCTATTTAACCCTAATCTGCATTTGTACTCCTTAGAATATCTCAATGAAAGAAACAGGGGATGAGGCTGAGTCCTTAAGGCACAAAATCAGGCTAATGGTCACGCCGTCCTCTGGAAATTATGACAGTTTGAGCTTTGTAAACATTTTGGTCTCCATTTTCTCCTTTTATGTGCCATTCGCTTATTCAAGAGATGGAGACTGACCCCTTTCATTCGAAACTGTGAATGTCGGAATTTTATATTTGACAACAGGTTTATAAATTGTAAAACAATCAGCAGTTTTGGGTAGGATATGCCTTGGTGATAAAGTGGAAACTGGTGATATTTCTGGGAATTTTCCTAGCTATACAAATGTCTAATGCGCGGTATTCATTAAAACCATCTTTGTATCCATACACTTCATTCCCTTTGTCCACCAAAGCCACAAAAACAAAATCAAATTTCACATGAAGGTTTCCTACTCGGATCGATCCACAATCTTTTTTTTCTTTAACTTATGGCTTTGTCCCTACTCAGGGGTCGAAACAGTGGATAGTACACCTCCTCTTACACCGTTCCTGTGTTTGGTCCTCCAGTACTCCGACCTCATGCATGTCTTCTTTGATAACATCCATGGACATTTTCTTCGACCTCCCTCGTTTTCTCCTTCCTGGTGGTTTCATTGTCAGCATTCTTTGCTCCTTATACCGCGTGTTTCTTACCTCTGCCTGACACGCCCACACCAGCGCACATCCACACCCTTGCTTTTTCACCAAACTTCCCCGTCCCGAGGAAATCCTTCACCTTTTCATTTCTCATTCCTTTTTCCCATGTTTTTTTTTTGACGGTGAGAAACGTACCGTTCATCTCAGCAACTCCCAACTTATTTTCTTGCTTTTCCGTTGTTTGATATGTGCATAATAGTTTTTTAAACCCACAGATGGAAAAGCGACGGACAAACGTCATCGTACGTGACCAACGAACTTGTGAACATTCGACCAATTTAACTGTCAGTCGGTTTACACCTGCGTGAGCCGTATGCTCAAAACACTTGTGCATCAACCGTGCAAGCCGTCATTACTTTTGGAGTCTGACTTACCTTTTCAGCAACAGTATTCAGTGAAACAAGGTCTGCTGCATCGTATTCACATTGTTGCTGAGCGTTGTTCCAGTTTATTTTGAAAATAAGCTCAAACCGGTAGCAGCTACCATTCGTCGTTTCGTATTGCGCTCCTGAACATGCAACAGCCACTGGAATAAGCAAAAAATACGTTTTTATTTGTTGATTTGTACAACAGATCACTTTATTGCTGTATTTGCTGTATGAGTTGTAATAATACGTTTTTCTTCTTTAAAATATTCCTTTCTGTGAAGGGCTACGCTCTATTTCGCTCCTCCTGTTTTCTCAATTTTACGACTAAGATAGATCGATAGATGAATGAATGGATAGACAGATAGGTAGATAATTTATTCCAACGTGAGCAGAAAATACAAAGTATTTTTACAAACATAGAATATACTTAAGATATATACAGTCAATGTGGCCTGAATACATGCTAATGCTTACATGTATTATACTCTCTAGGTTCAGAATGTGTATTGACTTACTTTGACCGTTCGTCAAAAATATCATTATATTAACATAAGGTGATTTTCCAACACATTTCCCCTGCCTTATTACAACATCATTGTAATTGCATTGTAGTACTAGTCGTTTC
Source organism: Lingula anatina (assembly GCF_001039355.2). Next base: position 292,414 of record NW_019773614.1, on the reverse strand, counting down.
TAGTGACTTTCCAAACTTATCGACAATACTCTATTTGATAAATCAAAACTTATATTGGACAGGGGTACAGAGACTTAGCAAATTTCATTGACTAAATAGAAAACTTCGCCACAATATGATTTATCATTAATTTCACCTTAAAACCATCGGGTGGCGATGAATATAATATCTTAACATTTAAAGCGACAAGTTAGGTGTATCTAACTTGAAATTTCCGAGGGCTGGACTATGAAAGTCTGCCACCTATTTAAAAAAGATATAATCAAACATGTCTTGCTCTGCAAATGTTTGTGAAAAAGAAGAATAGATTAGATGGTAATTAAAGCAATGGCACAGGTGTTAACTATATACTACCTACCTTGATTATAATTGAAGAGGAGCAAGACACCTGTGAATGTCCCGAGCGTTGTCGGCATACCCATAATTTTGCTGAAAAACATGTACCCAAATATACATATTTAAATATCCAGTTTAGAACACTCAACCGATTATCTATTAACTAAAACAAATAGCTGATGACGATTTGAAATGTAACTCATCCAAGTACAGGTAGGCCATTCCCTTGTGAAGTTCATTTTTTCAAATAACTCAGTCCCGAACATGTTCCCAAATGACAAAAATAAATAAATAAATAAATAAATAAATAAATAAATAAATAAATCCGCGAGGTAAATTGCAACAAAAGCAATATTATGCAGGACCGAGATTAAAACCCCTGTTCCAGCAGTGACAATGTTTTTATATTACGAAAATACTTGCAAGCAATAGCGATTTAATTAGATTGAGTTTGTGAAATACACTACACCCCGGGCTAAGACATACCTTGCAAAATATGTGCCTTATCGGCTCCGGAATTCTGGGAGGCCGTGACCAAAGGCGTTTGATTACAACACTTTGACAAAAGCAGCGAAGGCAATGAGTCCCGTCGATATCTAGCTCTGAGCGAACCATCCTACAAGAAGCAGGATGGATTAGGTTTGTTGCCATAGGAGCATCGTTGTTGCTCTTTTTAATATTTCATAGTTGCAATTATTGGTGAGTACCATGTCGTTGTATTTGATGAATCAAATACACATTCTGTTTTAATGAAATATGGATGTAATCGTTACCCATTTCCTCTTCGAGCAATCTCTCTTCGGTTGAAAAAACACATTTTGATTTTTTGATCTTGTTTTAGGCGATAAAATAAATACTTTAGGAAGCATTATCTGTTTCTGTAGGATGCCTCTTAGAATTAATATGTTTGCAATGTAGATTATATTACATATTACACTACCTCAGGAAGGAAAGAAAAATGGATAATCTAGAGAAAGAGCATTATAACAACACTGCTGTCTTTGTTTATTGATCAGAACCCCACTTATTTGCCTGATGATGAATTGTGACAGCACGTATAAGCTGTTGATTGATGATGGTCCCAGTAATTAAAGAAGCAGGGTTTGGAGAGCGTATTTATTTGTTAGGCTTTCTGAAGTTATAGCCTGCTGTTGTTTTTGCCGTTTGATTTCTTGTATTTTCTTTTAATGCATTGGTGATTAAAAGTAAAATAAAAGTAAAGTGCACTTCCTATCCTCAGATGCGTCTCAGCGTGGCTTACAGGCGCCTGGTCATTTTTGGCCCAGTACCGTCTGGATGTTAACGCTCTCTACTCCCTGGGGAGCATACAGCCCAGTATCCTGTACGAGGCACTGAAGACTTGCAAACGAACTATACATTTCTCTGCCAGACCAGGAACTTCACCCCTGCTTCAACCTCTTAGTGCTAAGTGCTTAGCCGGGAGACAGCAGGTACCGTTCACGAAGGACTGGTATGTCCCCGAACGGGACCGAACCCACGTCCTCCCGCATATGGACCTTTTTAAAAATTATGGTTTATCTTTTCGCGGTGCCCGAAATTGCATTCTTGCCATTATGTTGTTCGAATACATGTATAATTTACTTTGGCAATTGGGATTTGGGACTGATAATAAAGAATTAAGCTTAGAAATAAGTTTTTAATGAAAATTTATATTTTACATGGGGATGGATTAAAAGCATGATGAAATCATTAAGGGTTTTTAGAAATTTGTTTTAAATCTGTAATAGAGGGGGATAGAAATAGTAGCTATATTTTGATATAAAATATAACCTCTTTTGATGTTAAATCTAGTGCATCTTATTTTATTGACATAATATAGCATTGACATAAAATACAAGAGGTTTTAATTATTGGCAGTTTTAAACTTGTTACGCATCTGACATATCTAGCTCTATTTTTGACTTTAATTCTTAAAGTTTATAGATGAATTAATGATTTTTACAGTTATAAAATGCTTTGCAGGACAGGTTAAATGGTGTCATAAGTTTAAACAAATGGAGAATTTCACAAAATTTATGATAATTCATTAAAAATGATCCACAATTTTAAGGGCCATATTCCTTCTCAAACTGAGAGAGAAAGAGAGAGAGATAGAAGGAGAAAGAGATTGATTGATTGATTGACAGACTGATTTATAGATTCGTACTTACATCAACCTAGAACACATTCCTTCTCCGCAGGTGAGTTTGTGTTTTCATATTTAAACTAAAACACACAGCAGACGCATTCACATAGTCTTTTACGTTCAGGGAAAATTGATTTTTAATTCAAATAGTTTTGCACGAAAGTAAATCTTAATCTTAATCATTTTAAACAAGGAATGTCCTTCACATCCCTGTTAAAATCCATTTACATAATATAAAACATAACTGACAGTACACGTGGCGCCAAACAGTTCAGGCCAGTTTCTTCAACCACGCCTTCCATGACCGTCCAGGGGTGGAGAGGTGGTGAATCGTTGCCCGTTCACTGAACATTCCTGCCACTGGGCAGCAGATAGCTGGCATAACAAACACCAGACGGCGTGATGCTTCACGGTACTGTGGGTTAAAATAGGCCAAGGTTAGCCTACATAATAAATCTATGTAAATTGTTGACATTAAGTGCTTTAGTGTAGTGGCCAGAATAAAGTTAATTCATTCCCAACACCTTGACCCTCTCTTGAAAGGGGGCTCAAAAGCTAGAATAACTTAAATGAAATGGATGTATGACGTCACCAGATTTCTTTACAAGATACATTAGTTTCTGGGGCAATGGTTTTCCCTTTAAAGACAAATCTGGCATCGGCTCTAACTGATCATCTCTCTAAATACTTGTGCGACCGTATACAGGTATAATGCACATGCCTTTAGACACTTCATAGCGGTTGGTAGTTCCATGTATGCTAAGTATAGCTGTTAGCCGGACAAACACCGGACGTGAGCTCAGACAAGAGATCAGCAAAACGCAAGGCTTTCTGCATACCGGCACGCTGCTGCAGGAAAAGGTAGGGCAGTTAAACGACTTCACGCAAACTGTAGAATGCTTTATTATTTTGGTGTGATCACAGTTTTGAAACAAATTATTTGCTTTTTCTAAAAACGCAAAGCTTTTTGCATTTATATAGATGGTATATACATTTATTTAGGGTGGGCATGCAATGCCAATGGATTCTAGACGGAAATCTGTTTTGCGACGAGAATGAACATGCATATATCTTTCCGCCAATCAGGTGAAATATCTAATACTTCGGACTTAACCATGTTCATGTGTTTATCGTCACTTAAAATCCCACGATCAGGCTGAATTCTTTACGCTGGAGCTTAAAGTATTACAAAATATTTTATAATTGACAGTGAACGCAATGATGTATCTGACAATAGCAGACGCTAGAATACACGGTATTGGAAACCACCCTGTAATCGAACATTATTTCTCGTCGAAAGATGTTTCTACTGCTCCTTTCTTCATTGAATCAGCATTTCCCTTTCGAATATGGTCAGTATCTTAAACCTCACGGCTTAATGCTTCCAAGTGGTGGTAATTTCCCAAAAGTTCCAATACATACCTGTACGTGTATGTAATCATTATATTTATTCTGCAGTGGCGGATTTAGAGGGGATTAAGGGGGACCTGACCCCCTTCGGTTTAAATTTCCGAAAAAATATATATCACCCTAATAGTCCCCTCTTGAAATTAGAACTTTGAATAGCTAAACCATCGTTCTAAACTGTACCAAAGGGCACAGTTTCCCCTCCAAAACATCAAAAATTTTGGGGCCCTTAAGCAGACCCCGAACGCCCCGCCAAGTCGGCTTAGCATCCAAGGCCTGTCGTTCTGGACCCCCCTTCAAATAATCCTGGATCCGCCCCTGTTCTGTACACTCACCTCTCAGTTAATCATTGGCACTGCATTACTCAACAGCATTACACAGATTCAGTACATAATTGTCTAAGAAGCGCTCAGATACCATATGTTGCAATAATTTACTGCAACTGGTGGTAGGGCCCAATGAGATATATCATCTATAAAGCTGTCTAAGGTAAGAAAAAGAAAAATGAGTAGACAACCAAGAACACGTGCAGAAAGCGTATGAATAGAAATGAGTTATCATCAGTGCTCAGAAGTAAAGGGCAAAAGCAAATTCAATTGATCAGAATTGATGTTTGATGATATTTTGGGGGGGCATTACTGATCTCTCATATTTATGTATGATTATGTAGCCTGATAAATCAATGTCAAATTACGTATCTCACTTAGTGATTGTTACTATCGCCAAGGCACAACAAAAATTTTACAGAACTTTTCAAGGCGATTCGATCATTTTGCTCATAATTGTATTTAACTTGTATTTTACACTGTAACTTTTATTGAAAGTATTTGAAATTCACATTTCAATTAAATATTAATATTTTCATAATTAATATATGAGATATTAACAAAAATCGGACCAGAATGTAATAAGCAACGATACATGTATACTGAACATAATGCAACTACGTGCGTTATTACTCAAGTGTAATTTTACATACATGTACGTCTGTTAAGTGATATGGTTTTGTAATCCTACACCTATCTATTTTTTTTAAATTGCCCTTGGTATACTGTGGTCGGCAACCCGAAGGGAGAATGCTCAACATGAAAATACACTTTTGATAATTGACACGTACGTGCTAAAAGACCAAACTCGCGACACGTGCCAGATGTGTCTATCTCGGGGCACTGACCCAGTGTAAGTAGGAACATGTTCACGTACATACAAGTATTATTTTCCCTCTGGTTGATGGATCCAGGATGTTACGAAGGAGTTGATTTTTTGTTTAAAATACCCCCTCCCTCCCCCTCCCCCATTGCTCACACTGGTAAAGTAAATTCAACTTTGGAGAAAGACGTTTTCGAAGGAATATTATTATTTTTACACGATTGCTATAATGTGACTGGTACAACCGTGGTAGTGATATTGCTCATACTTCATCACTCACATCACTGTGTTAATGTTACTTCATCATACTGGCTGATTCATGACCTTATGACTGGGGTTATAATGTTTTACACACTATGTCACAAGGTGTGTGTGCGTTTGTGGCAGGGGGAGGGGGATGCCAAGATGTGTGTGAGTTGGGGAGGGGTGCAAGTACTGTAAGTATTAATTTTGTATTATCCTTGTTTCATTAAACCTATCTGCCTACAAAACGATGGAAGCTATAAAGGAGGAGCCTGGGCCTGTCTACATTATCCTTTCGGGATCCTGTCATGTTTCATTCTCATACAGCATATTATGCCTTTCTCTAGAGAATGACAATAAACGCTTCCCTCTTTTTTGTTTGCTATGATATAACCAATCATGCAGGCTTGTATCGACCGTTTGGGAGTGCAGTGCGGTATTTTCTCTTTTTTACAAAGCCATTAGCTTCCTGACACTGGAGGGGGCCGCTGCCTGTTCAGGCTCTTCCAAGTCAGTAAGCGTCTAATTCGTATCATTATATCTAAGTCATAGCAGACATAGGCGGACTAAGGGAAGGGTACAACGGGTACGTGCTCCCCTAGCTTCTGAGCTACCCCTTGTCCTCCCCCCAACATTACAAACGTAAAATTACAACAAAAGTATTCTCATCTACTATCTTATTTTTGTTCTCGTGACCACCCCCCCCCCCTGCAGAATATTGGATCCGCCAGTGAATGAGAAGACTACATTTTGTATACGTCAACGTGTATAATATTTTAAAAATAATTGAAAATTATTGCTGAGCGTCATTAGCCATTTAGAAAACTGAAAATGACTGAGAGAAGCCAAACAGACAAAATAACATTCATGAAATACCCCCTATCGTAATTAAATTGTGGGCACACACCGGTTTTTCTTTTCTGGCGTCCATATATCCAAACATATCACTTATCACGGCAATCCATGTAATTTCATCAAATTCACATCATCATCACCATTAGAGCCTTTGTCGTATCATAACTACGAATGAAAGCAATTTATAGCTAACCACTAGTTATACGTATTGCCGCAGTATTGGAAGCAACATCCACCTGTTACGGCTGGTCTCACATCAAAGCTGATGGTAAAAAAAACGAGATATGCATGCAAGTATTCTATGCAGGAGAAACCCGATCATGTGGAAAACTACCCATTGCCATTGCAAGGTAAATGATGAAAGCTGCTCTTGAGGGATGTATATCGATCTTGCAATCCTTAACGTTACCCGTATGGTGGCTGACACTAAAGGCAGTTTGCTAAGAAATCAATTTATTTGTGAATCTGGCTGGGGTTTAAGGACCTTTTTTGTCCATTTGATCAAAGATCACGTTCTAACTGAGAGAATCAACACTACTCTTCTTGCTGCATTGCCTTTACGTGCGGAAGGTTTTCCCATAACAAAGGTATTTAAGATACACATTTCAGACGTAACAGCATGTCGCTTACTGTTATTTATCATATTACTGAAGAAAATGTTAGCCTTTTTTTCGAGGTTATTCATGTATATGCGTATATAGATATCATAGTTAGTTGGTTGCGTATTGATCAACAGCCGTCAAAACAGTTTCTGTGTAACTGCAGGAGAGCCATTGTTTAGACGGCTGCTTTTTTACATTGCCGACGCAGGTGTTTCCCTTCTGTCTCTCAACATCACTTCATCTCAACACCTTGAAGCACTAGTTAGTTACAGAGTGCCAATGGCTAAGTAGGGGCCAGACAGGAAATACTAGATGCAATCGTGTTGTATTGTTTCAAGTGAAATATTTGAATATAGGATTGGTAATGAATTACACGATTCACAATAAATGTGTGCTTTTGCAAACTGACTGTTCCCCTTCCTCAGAGGGGTGTAAAAACGGTAGGAGGTGCTGTTACGTGACTGTCTGTAAATGTGCGTATTACCACTTGAACTGGACTACACGGCAAATGTATTAATGTATTTCATAATAACGTGTTATATACCAAAACCAACAATGATGGCCAAAAAGTTTATCAAGTGTGTGTGAAATCAAATCAGCTCTTTAGGCTACCACTTAATGGACGATGGTCCAGTCACTGCTAGTATTGCTATTTTAATAGCGTGATGCCGCTTTAGCCCCAGTTACACCGCTTGAATAACGAAAATTTGGGACTTCATAAAACGTGACACTCAACATGAAATTGATACATCTGTCTATATGAAGTTTGAATATTGCAGCCTTTTCCTTTAGTTACATGATTGTAAGGGTCGTTCTGCAAGCAGTCGCTATCCTGATGTAACAGGGGCTAAAGAAACGTGTAGCTGGCAACGCTCAAAACACACATTCTGAAGGCAGACCATATAAATTTAGAAAGCATATAGTGCTGTGTGAGCAACGGCAAATGCACTGTTGTTTGTGAAAGAGAAAACAGGCGATATACGCTGTTCCAAATCAAAACTAACATGAGTTAATGTTGTAAATTCGAGCGAGGTGTATCATTAAGAAAAAACAATCAAGAATTTTGGATCGAAAAAAAAAAACATAATTTTGAGGAAAACATAATTACTGGAATAATATGATACACAGCAAATTACTTCGGTAACCGTCATGTATTGTGTAAAAGGGTGATTGTATCAATGGTAATTTTGTTTGAAAAGGGTTGAGGGTAGGTATCGATCCCTGTGTATACAGATTATAGAAAAAATTGCATGTTGAAGATAATGGCAGATATATAGTCTTTGACACAGAGGTTATTTCTAATCAAGAATTAAAGCTCGAAGGAGACTTAATCACAGTGGTTCTTAGATGTTTCCCTTTATGTTACCAGAGTAATAGTGCTACGATGACTGTTTGTGTGGGTCGTAATTTCATCAGACTCTCATTACAAGAACTTATAAAAGATAAAGTGGGGCACTTTATGGTGCCGAATACATACTTGATACGTTTCCCTAAAAACAATTTCAAATTAAACGTTTCATCTAATAATTTAGACACGGCTCTCAAACGCATTTACACAAATGTCGTCCGTCAATGTTATACCATTTGAATCCATCTGTTTTCATTATGACGTGTTGAGCATTATGCCCAAGTACATGTACTTTTTTTACAAGTAATGCATTTTGAATGTTTTTATAAGTATCACACATTTGAATCGCAATCTATCACAAAACGCTTCAGCTATATTGTGACACAAAAGACGTGAATGATTTTGTATCAACTTGAACATTTGGGTAATGCACATTGCACCAGGATCATTCATCATTAGGCAATAGAGAGATACGGGAACTGTGCAGCTCAATTACTAAAAAAATACAGTAGATCCTGGCGGATAATTCAGTAGGTTTGTTTTGCTTGACAAGAATCATCTAATGCACACATTATTCAATACTTTAAAAGTAACGAATAAATCACTTTCGTACTGGGTATCCATTTATCTGGTAGATCACGGTGCATTGTGGGAGACACATTCTTGTAAAAGTGCCCCAGTTGCAGTAGTGATGATCATAGATACGGAATCACTCACCCAGTCATCAGCCACGTTTGCTCACAAAGAAGTCTTGGATACGGCTTGAAAGGTAGTATTTCAAACGTCTGAAGAGGTTTTGGAATTGGTCTTGTGTGGTCTTGAAGTTCATGAAAACTTCAAGGCGTCTTTATTCTACCGACACGACGTCTTCCAGACGTCTCTTTCAAACGTCTGAAGAAAGTTTAACTATCGGTCTTGCGTGGTCTTCACATTAAGTCGTTCCGAAGACAGTAAAAAAAGACGCAAGTATTCTCAAAAAACTTCTTGGAGGCATTAAATGAGTGTCTTTTTTGTGAATATCTTCAGTGATTGGGGGGGGGGGGGGGGGGGGGG
>NW_019773614.1:193287-282697 GCF_001039355.2 Lingula anatina | reverse complement strand
GGCGTTGTTGATCGAATTAGCGTGGGCACAGAGCTCTCTTATGGCACATTTGGCAATCGCGCTGTTCCAAAACAAAATACATATAATTTTTGATTTTGTGGTATATTCTTTTTGATCACAGAAACAGTTTATGGTTGCAATATTTCGATCTTAGTGGCAGGACAAGCAAAGTAAGTTGTCCGGAAATTTTATGTGCAATCAATCGCTATCAATGTCTATTTTGGCAACGTGAAATAGCTTTAGAAAATAAATTAAATCTGATATGAAACTAATACAAACTTAAAATTTGGATATTGGTTAGCTGCTAAAATCGTCCCTCATGCAACCATATCGAGCGTCGCCTCTGTTATATTCGAAAAGAAATTCAAACCATAACAACATCAGTGCGCTTATGAATACATATTACTCCTGGGACCTTTTGGGTTTTCCAATAAGTGAACAATATTTCCCATATCTGATCACAGTTTTCCGAAAAAGGCTCATGTCAGACTTAGAGAAGCTTTGGCTCGTTCCACGTCTAGAAGGTTTTACAGCAACACTTATTACCTCCGCCAAGGAGGTTATGTTTTCACCCCTGTTTGTCTGTTTGTTTGTCTGTCATCAACATAACACAAAAAGTTACGGGCCGATTTTGATGAAATTTTCAGGAACTGTCAGAAGTGGGCCAAGGAACAGATGATTAGTTTAGTGGTGGTGATCCGGATCTATAATCAATTAATTATCAATAATAATAAAAAATTGCTGCCTTGGCGGAGGTCTGCGCTCTCGGAGTGCTTTTCTAGTTTGTTGATGGAACTTGGGGGAGGGGGTTCAGTGGTGCTAGCAAGCTTCTGCTACATATTATTATTACAATTGTTCGTCTTCTTGGTACCACGTGCCACTAATACGTCATATATATTTTAAAATTCCAATTTTTGCACTGTTTGTAAAATACCCTTTGGATTTACATGTACAGTATACTATCCAAAAAGACACTGACGTTTTGTTATGACCTTGGTTTTATGGTTTTATGAGTCACCCTCCACCATTCTTCCACCAGTGCAACTCTGAACTCTATACCGGTGGTAGGCTGTGGCTGTCGTCCGCCCAGATCCCCCCAGGCACGCTCAATGGGATACATGTCTGGTCTAAAGTAGTCTGGATCTGCTACTGCTACAGACACACCTGTGTTATCCTGGCAGCATGGGAACGGGCGTTGTCCTGCTGAAGCAAGCGTTGGGTTGGGTGTTGATGCATAATTAGCACAACAACCGTCCTTAAGACTTAATATCTGTGCTGCTGGTCAGTGAGATTTCCATAAACCACTGCATTCACCATGAAGTCTGCCTAGAAATTGCCAGTTATGCCCACCAAAACCCATAAAACTGTGCCAACGGCAATGACAAGTAACACGACCACTGTCCTGGTAATATTACCACCAATCCCTGCAATCACCGGGATGTCTTTTTGGATAATGCCACTCCCACCACCAACCCACACCCCCAAACCATAACACTGTGCCAATGGCAGTGGCCAATGGCATAACCCCTGTCCAGAACAGACGGAGGTGGTATAAATGTCAGCATGGAATCCAGTCTTTTAATCTTGGGTTTTCTGATTCCAGTGACCACTAGCATTGATTATGGACAAGTGAATTATAGAATACTTTTGCCCTGATTTGGGTTCAGATGACATACCCGAAAATCTGAAGCTAGTCGTTGTCTGGAATCAGTTAAGCGTATCACTGAATACAGTGACCATACTAACATATTTAGGCATTTTGAAGCACTGTGGTCAAAACAGAAACTTGTATTTTCTTCTTTTTTTTTTTTTTTTTTGGGGGGGGGGGGGTAAACATCAAAATTACAGGAAGCAATTAATTAGCTTCTTTGAAACAAGCTGGATGTATATATTAAGTCATATCGAACATAATCCTGGTTAGCAAAGACTCGGGAAGGGGGGCGCAAAGAACATTTTCATGCACTCCTTTTTTTTTTACAAATAGTTTAAAGGCATAATAACTCTTTGTATGAGACCTATATTTCACAATAAAAACCTTGTGAATAACTCATAGAAATATAATATATTCTGTTTTACCACAAAAACAGCAGTTTTAGCTTTTATTCTGATATTTGAACTTGTCTTTAGACCACGTGACCTCCATTGATGTCTATACTTTGTTAAAATCTCTTAAGAGATTTTAACAAAAAACCAAACTTTTTAGAAAAAAACCAGGGACTAACTTTGAATGTAAAAATGGATTCATTAACCATTGGTAAGTATGGGAAAATTGTTGTTTACTCCAGGAAAATTCATTTTTTGGCCGAAACGAAGAGTTATTATTGCTTTAACCTTGCTGCATCTAGGCAAACAAGTGAGGATAATTAGGCTTTTTAATCGGCCTTGGGTTTAAACAGGAGTATCTATATATAATTATTTGAATCATACAAAAAAAAAAATGCTTGCCCCAGGCACCGTCCCAAAATGTCAAGTAATTACTTCTAGAATTACCCAGCTGCGCTTAATGAAGAATGTGCAATGACCCATAAAGAGCCTCCTTTTAAAGTGTTAGAACAATACAATAAGATATGATAAATTGCGCTGTAATTGAGATCTTCACCTCCCACCGGTGGCATGCAGATCGGTAGCTCCACTTCACTCACTGGCTTCAAGGTACTCGGTTGGGTTTTGACATTGGCAATACGGCAGTTGATGAACACGTGTAGACAGGCGATAAGCACACGCTGCAAATGAGACTTCAGCGGATGGATTTAGCGTCTTTAGGCGTTTCTTTCTACTTTTTATATCTCGTGGCGATCTTCTTATGCTTACCGCCCGATGACATCGCCATGGAAATCCATCCAAGGTAATGTCCATATATTTTCGGCCTTTTTGTATTGTTTCAGGTGAACAAAAGAGAAAATGAGATGTTTATTAAATCGGATTACCGCAGCGGTACTAGTGTGTATTCTGGCAGTGCCACCTGCACATCCACTCTCTGCAAGGTAATGTACCTAATAATTATACTTTGCTTCAGTATAATACTTCCTCTGTTTTCTGTTTTGCTTGTTGCAATTAAGAATATATATATATATATACAGATTTGTCTGCTGATTATCTCAATCGCAGGTGTGTATGGCTATTGATGGAAATAATTAATTAGATTCAGAGAAAAAAGCATTTGTGATTTCAGCCTAAAGACATATGAGTTGATGTTGTCTCAAGTTAGAAAACAGCCACATAAAAGTGCTTGTGTAAAAGCTGTATTTGCTAGAATTCATGTGTTCACAGATCTTTCAATTGTATTTGTAGGTGGTCTTTAAAGTTGGTATGGTTGAGATTGTTGATAAACGCTTTGTCCTTTTGAACACACTTCGTTGTCGGTTTTGTGAATCCAAATGTAATACTTTGCAGTTTAGTGGGAGGCACCATGGGATAAAATATTGAGTGTCCATTTCTTTTAAAAACAAATTTAATTCATAATATCTTAGAATATTCGATTTTGAAGCATAAAATCATTTTCATTGTGTGATTTTCTGTTGTCATATATCTGATATGACAACATTTTTTATACAAATTATGATGTTTGTTTTCTTGACAATATTCTGACCTGAATAGGTCATACATCAATGCGACCTCTTTTGATGTAACAGTAAATACAAGGCAAAATAAAAGCAAAAACAAGAAACTGAAGAAATAAAATCATTTTTCAAACAGGTAAAAAATGAAACAGTAGATAAAACATGTCTTCCTTAAACGCACTGGTATAACAGAGAAAAAAAGATCATGGAAATAAAAGATTACGAGAATAGAATCTTGGAAAAATTCAGACAACTGGCAGAAATTATTAAAACAATACACATTATAGGACCATTGAACAGTATATAATGTATATTGAAATTTCGAAGGATCTGGTGTTTTATCATTGTTTTTTATCTACGCGGTAAACCATGACAATAAATGAATGAATGAATGAATGAATGAAAACAAAGAACGTGCTATCACCGTAAACGATAATAGTCGGATGCCAATAGAAGCAATGTGGTACTCGTGCATGATGGCTGTTGACTTTCAAGGTTGGGAGTATTTAATTTCCTTTTTTTTTGTTTTCCTTTGTGAGAGACACTGTTTAAATGGTTCAAAGGATTACCACTTATGAAACTTTCGAAACAGAACACTTTTCATATAGGTATGTGTATGTCATAACAGTTTTAACAGTTATACCCCACAGACCTAGAAGTCATTGGATGTATAAACGTATAACAATGTGCGGTTGTATTTTTATCGCTAGGAACTATCATATGTGCTTGTACATTGTACACACATACTCGCAAATGATATATGACGTGAGTAATTATTTATTGGATTAAGAGAGCGTGTGTATTTATGTTTCAGTTGCCTAACAGCAAACCTGTTGTTGTGAAATGGGTTTCCAAGGTGGTAGAAATATCATCACTTATCTTATGTTAAAACACTCTATCAAACTCCCTTTTCTATGGATTGTGGGGTCTTTTGACAACACATACACTTTAGCATACAAAGCACTTTCCATAAATGTTGCATTTTGGCCACATGGAGTAATTAGGATTCTTGATTTTCCCCACGACAAATCTGGTGTTACCGCGTTAACTGACGTTGTATGGAATATGATGGAAACGCCTATAGAGCAGAAACTCTTTGTATGGTCTTGAACAAAATACACATTATTAATAATTGAAGCCAACACATAGAATCACTTAAAATCCAAAAAGATTAATACATTAATGCTATTTGAGTTTAAGAATATAGAACGGAGGAAATCACGAAACGTGCAAGATAGCTAATCAAACAGGACATTGATTGACATCTATTTTATTCCTTTTTAAAGACAAACCAATCTGCAATTTTAAATTAAACGAAATGTAACAACCCTTTGTTTGTAAAGAACTGTTGATGTCGACCTTAGCTTGCGGGAAAATATGAATCATTTGTTATATTGATCCAAAATATTTTTTTCGATTTTTTAAAACAAAACAAAAGATAAACATTGTACCGTAAACGTTCCTTTTCAAAGAACAGGTGGGATTAATTATTACTTGGGTTTTGTCAAATGTGCAGTGTACTTGGAGACAAGGCGTTATTTCATCAATATATGATCTCATTCGAGAATAATCATAAAATCTATAGTGATTACCTTTCCAAGTCACAGTGGGTATTAAGAGAATGTGCAGACAAATAAAGACTGATCACCTTCGTATTTTTCTATTAAAGTAGTGCATTATATGATTGATGATAATGGGTAACAGTTTTCAATTTTCCTTAAAGGAATTCTTCGTGTTTGAAAATCTCCCATAGTCATATCTTTATCCCTGCATGTCCTGCAATTTCCCAATTCAGATCTAAAAAGCGATAAAAACACGATCAAATAAAGTTCCTGGTGCCGATATAATCTTCTGAAATATTAGAATGACGCATATGAATTGCAGTCTACATAAATCATTATTTGTTTAAAGCTAAGTTCTTCAATTACAAATGGTATAAAAACATCTAACCCAAGTGCAAGCACGGTTCCAGCAATGATTCGCGATTTTTTTCTCGAAGAAAACTTACCCGAAAATCCCGTATCGAAGAGCTTTAATTTGACACACGTTTTTGGAAATGAAGTATATTACTAAATGCTAGAAGAAGCTTAATTGAAACCAGTGTTTATGTTCATTTGGAGAAAAAGTATTGTTCGTCTCAAAAAAAGAAGGTATGTTTTGGCAAACACAACATTATCGCAAGCCGTCGGACGTTATTTTCATTACTTACAGAGATAGAAGAAAGGCGCCGACTTTCCTCTGCAGAAGAAATAATAATTTTCCCTTGGTTGAAGCTTTGATTGTAGCTCAGTAAAAGAGAAATCAAGAAAAATATACTACAATATAAACATAAGCGTAGACGACAGCCAGACAAAACTCTGTTCCATATCCCTTGACCATTTGAAATTGGCCGTGACCTCAATTATCTTTATCTTACGAATCCAGACTCGAGTCCTGGATGTGAACGGTGCAAGACGACTCGAGTCCTGCTCACATATAAAACGCTGGTGCACACCAATACGTTCTTTACAAAAGAATAATTAATTGCACAATTCATGTATTAATAAATCCACATTTAACGCGTGATAAAAGGGCTAATCAGTTTATATGGCAGTTTTGTTGTACCTGTGGATGTAATTGACACAACCATGTGCTAGTTTGAAAGGAATAGTTCCATCAGTGTCATCGCCTGAGTGAATTACTTCATTAAAACTTCGGGAAACCTTAATTAGGCAAATGGCTATGTTATATCTCCAACAGCAAATCAGTTTTAATCCAGAGTAAATCAATAATGTTAACACAGGCACTGAAGAATATCTAACCATTTCTCCATTTTACGTGTCGAACAACAGCTTTTATTTTTCATTTGTGCTAACTTTTTACTCCAATAGCAGTTGTGGTTTCACATATTTTCTTAATTAATCTTGGTTGCACTTATTAACCTACTTCATATTATTTTTTAATCATGGCAGTTATATAGTGTGGGGGATGTATGATTATCTACCAATTTTGAAACTTTGTATCTTATTATTTTCGTTATAATTAAATGACAAATTTCAGTCACATGGACTTTATCTTATTTACTTTTGAGCAAAAACAGAGCTTCGTTGTGCTTATGAACATTTGACTACATAAATATTTTCTCTGATAGCCGGTAGATGATGCTAATGTTGGGTTGTTTGCCGAAAAAAATATTACAACAACAATTGTAAGCTATATCAGCGGTGCTGGAGAGCATAATTCAGTCCCCTGTATTCTGTGGTCGACTGCTCTAAGATATTTCAATTGAATATATATATATATATATATATATATATATATATATATATATATATATATATATATAATGCTTATATTACTGTTCAAATTCTTTGGTAACTGCTTCAGTTTAATTAGTGGCATTAAATCTTGTTATTTAACTGTACTCATCTGTAACATACTGTCACACTACATGTGCGGCACTGGTTGGTATAATAGATGCCATTCACTACTTCAATCCTTTACTGCTGAATGACACCGTATGCATCTACAAGAAAATGTACTTAGCACTTGATTGTGCGTATTCATGTAAAAGCAACTGATGGGATATCTCATAAAATGGATCTTTTTTCTACACTCACTTATTCCCACGTATATCTGAAACATTTAAAGGCAAATTTTGATGAGGCATTGATATGATTATTCTAACCGAATAAAATATTTTATAAACAACTGTCATCATGTATGTGATGGCATTTTCGAACACCGAAATCGAACTGCTGAAAACACCATTGTCCACAAACACGAATCTGTTGCTTGAACATACAGGTAAAGCTGCATGAACAGCCCTTCCATCCGTGCGTTATTTCTGTACTGATATATACTGTAGATGCCAGTCAACTTTTTCGCTAATGTTTACCGGTATATCTTGTCTCACTCGGTGCAAAGAATAGCAGCAAGGGTTCCTCTTGAACATACGGCCATTTATTTTATTCAACATACGGTGTGGTTGTTAGTACCAGCTGGGCAATGAGCGACCGATATACTACTTGTTCTCATACAGGAGCGGGCGGTAAAATTTATCTTTATGATCTCACGATGTAAACACATATAAATGTGTTTTTCTACGATCACAAATCTTACATCAATTTCCACTGTACGAGTCTTTCTCTTATAGTTATGTCGAAGATTTATTGATCCGTTACCTTTGGCATTGCCTTCAATGCTGAGTGCAAGGGTTTGCGAGCTTACTTCATCTGAACATCTGCTACCAGAATGTAAACCCACCACACTCTGACTCATTCCTCAAATAAACCAGAGCATGACGGTTCGCGTTCCTCGCGAGTTAATGTAAAGGTGGAATCTACCTTACCTGTAGCCCAATCGAGCATATCATCTAAAACGTTGACAAAAAAAAGGGGCCTTGCAAGACGCGCGATCTTATGTAAGCGGATTTTGTTTTAAAAGCCCATTAAAGATAGCTTGAGCTAAACCTCAGGTGAAAATCAGGATTGCATTCGCACTATGGCTTAGCAGGAACAGTAAATATGACATTTAGTGCCTATCAAATAGGCCCT
The DNA here is from genome assembly GCF_001039355.2 of Lingula anatina. The sequence continues at coordinate 274,602 of NW_019773614.1, read as the reverse complement.
ACCACTTTTCCGCAGACATTTGGCTCGCCGTTAATGTCAAATTTGATAACAGCATTACCTACACCTTTAACGTGCTTCTTTTTTTTTCTTTTTTTTTTTACAGATCAGAATTGTTGAAGTGGCTTTTGAACTCTACCAGATATGACAGTAATCTACCGCCTAATTTTGACGATGGTGGGTATCTGTCTAACCATGCAGCTTTGATTACATCAGAACAAATAATGTCTTTATCTTAACAAATAATTCGATTAACTTATGCATAGGGTGGTATAAGACGGTCTTATTTTCTTGGCATACACTGCTAATTAGTTGGTTCAGTTTGCTTGCAGTATTTTTTTAAGTCCAATTGTAAAGACAGTGAATTAAAGGACATGAAACAGATCCTGCACTCCTTTAGATTTATACAGGTTAGAGTTAGCGTGACGTAAGTGGGTCAAAGTTTGAGACGGTCCTTACCTGTACAAATCAATGGGAACTAAGCCCTGAACGCATAAAAATACAATTTAATGTATGTGACATATGAATTTTGAATTGCCTGTGTTTTTCCTTTGTAATTCCCGCGCCAAAAACTGCATGTACTCACGGTAATGCACAGAAGTCTACACAAAGGGCTATCACACATCCAGTGCTATGTTTTTGTTAACAAATATTTACACCACGACTGTAAATCGTTTAAAGTAGTGCTTTTTGATTCAGATACCACATCTTTCATTATTTACATGTGTACGGTGGAGATAAAACAAAGTACCGGTGAAGATGTCCATATTTTATATCATTTATTCAAATTTAGAACCAACCCCCTCAACTTTTTATATTTCACAGTGATTTCTATAGAGGTAAAAAATGTCGACTTTTTTATTATTTGACCACCTTCGTACGTTCACCATCAAAACAACAGAGGACGGGTAATCAAACAAATTTTTCGTCTCATGCAAAACAAATATGAAAATTAAACACAATAAGTCATCAGATATTACACATTTTTTTTGCATTGATTTCATTTTAATATGTTGTTTATTCCATCTAATGAAATTGGCGCCGATTTTTTCTTCAGACGAGCCAGTCAAGGTGGCAGTCGAGATCTTCGTCAGTAGTTTTGATTCCATCAATGAAATCACCATGGTAAGTTAGGAGGTGAGAGGAGTTGGGCAGATGCAGGTTGTTGCCATCTTGTCCAGCAAAGGGACCCACCCAGTGGCTTCAAGACTGGTCATTGTTAGTGCATCTACATAGCGCACATTAGCCTGTGATATTCCTTATCCTACTTCAACGGGTGTTTGGGGCTTTGAAGCAATACCTCATTGTATGGGATGAATGTGAGCGATATCGTAAATTACCATACATGTCTCTTAGGAACCGAAAGTTAATTAGTGCTATTTAGTCAAAGAGCGGCATGAGGAATGTGCGTGATTGATTTCATTATGACCACGTTTCGGTTATTCTCCCCATAAGTCATGCAGCTACTTCAGTTAGATGTTAATGTCACTTTTATGTAGGCAGCATGGTAAGAAGGATAGTGGTGAAATGCGCGGTACCATACGACGGCAGTATGTCTTAATTAATCAGATACCGATAATAATAAATGAATAACAATTTTACCAATCTGCAACACCATTACGTCTAGTTGGTCAGTTGGTCCGTAGCAAAAATGAGTCTCATTTCTGTCATAATAACGACGTGACATCAGAATACAAGTTTTGTAGTATTTAATTCAGCCATGTCTTTTCGTGTCCTTTAAACATTGAGAAGGACAATGGGAATGGGATGGGGAGAGAGGGGTGAGAGAATAAGTTTGAACACAATAATCTATCAAGATGTACTTTTATTTCGCAGGATTACACAATGAGCATCTTTCTTCGGCGGCAGTGGACGGACCACCGACTGAAGTTTAATGGTCGCCTGTACAATACCTCGTCGGTGACCATAGATCCTCGCAAAGCAATGGAGACAGTGTGGATTCCTGACGTGTTCTTTAGCAACGAAAAGACGGCCAAATATCATGATGTAACACAACCCAACCATCTGCTTCGGATTGATGAAAACGGGACAGTGTTTTTTAGTTCAAGGTGAAACAAAAATATTGGCACTATTAGTAAATGATTATATTATTACCAGCACATCTCTGTCGTGTATTGGATCATTATTACATGACCTATTTGTCTGCAGATCTATTCACCTTACTAAATTTTAGTCCAATTAAAATAATTTGTCTGACTGTGTGTTTTGTATTGTTTTTCTTTCTTTTTTCTTTATTTTTAATATTTAATTATTATTATTATTTTAGCGGGGTATTCAGATTCCACCAGCACAAAGCGAGGACGTATTCATACAAATTTGTTTCCAATTCCAGAGTTACACTGACGTTAGACTGTCCCATGTACCTTAGGAAGTTTCCGCTTGACTCTCAAAACTGCTCCCTCATTTTGGAGAGCTGTAAGTAGCGGCCAAACTAAATACATTGTTTCTTAAAGAGTTTCATATTAATTGATCATCATATCTTAAGGTGGAATTATCCATAACTTTGTGCTTCGGAGATAATTTGACAAAATAGAAACCTATGTGCCTCATATATAATGCCTCTCATGTCTACTGCGTTTTTTGCAGTTGCTTACACCAAAGACCGAATACAATTTGACTGGGCCGCCAGCCAGATTGATAAAGACGAGGAACTGAAACTGCCGCAGTTCTTTCTACTGGACACCAATTTTGACACTTGTACCAAAACATACAAGGCAGGTACGGGAATTATGATAAAATCAGAATTGCACCTTTATTGTAAAGTGTTATGTTTTACAAACCGCACTCACTATACAAATACCCGTCACTACAATAGGACATTTGTTTAAAAACATATCAGTAAACCCATTCCTAAAAACATGATGAAATTGCCAAGACTTATTGTATTCTGTTTAAACGTATCCATTTTATCTAGACACGTGTGTGACTGTTGTACAAGAAGATAATTTATAATCAAATGACGGTTTCTTCAAAAAATGTATTTTTTGATCATCTATTCATTCGTTTAATATTACTCAACATTGTCTTTACGCAGGGATATTTTCGTGTCTGCGAGTCGATTTCTCTCTGAAGCGAGACATCAACTTTTACATCATTCAAACGTACCTTCCCAGTGTGCTTATCGTCACGCTGTCCTGGGTCTCATTCTGGATCAGCTACGAGTCCGTGCCCGCTAGAATCTCCCTTGGTCTCCTTACGGTGCTCACTCTTACTACACAGACCTACAGGTTTGTGATAAATATTTATCTTATAACTAGATCTCCTTAACAAGTTAAGGCAGATAAGTTCTATTGGATGCATATAACAGTTAGTATTACAGTTATCCTCCTCTAACACAACAAATACCAACCAACAATTAGGTATCTATTCTCCTGATATGCCGCCCTTTACTACATATTGCGTCAGTTAAGTTTTTTATTGTAATCGATATGTGACGGTGTTTTATTATTCAAGGTTCACTGTAAAACATATATCAATGTCTGATGTGGTGCTTTCGTTTGTTAAGTGCTCATCAATCATTTGAGTACAATGCATAGCACTTAATAATTTAAAATGTTTTTAAAAATAAAATCCTTTTTGTAACCTTTTAGTATCCGGGCAACATTACCAAGGGTGTCATACGTTAAGTCAATTGATGTGTGGATGGCAGTATGTCTCGTTTTCGTATTCCTGGCTCTGCTGGAATTTGCCATTGTCAATATCAACACGAGGCGACAACATCGGTACACAATAAGGAGACAGGTGCGTAGCTGGTAACACTTAAAGATGTTGAAATAGCTGACCAAAATCCGAAGACAAAGTTTTCGACCTACTAGCATCCCATTCTCTATATATCTAACATGTTGAACAAAATAGAGACATCTCCAAGAAAATGTCTAATTTTTCTATAACAATGGTTCAGCCCATAAATTATTATATATAGTAATTCTCTCTCTTTTTTCGCGTTATGCCAAGCTTTGATCATCTGCCATCAACCATACAGTGAATATCAATTATTAATGCAAAGTTCACACCTTAAAAACAGTTTGTCTTAGCGGTGTATATATTAAAGTTAGCAACTTTCAGATGTTCATACGGGTACAAATATGTATATGCAAATTGCACTGGTTGTACTGTAACGTTCTCACGAGACATTGCTTTATTATCAGTGAAACTTAGCGTATGGTTATTACTCACAGCAATATACATATACATGTAGTTCCTAAGATCCGAATTCTAGGGTAAAATATTAATCAATACATGCTTTTTGTAATTCCAGTCACCTACCAATAAAGAGAAAGAGACACATAATAACGGAACCATGTCAGAAGACGGTGTCGAGCCTAAGCTTATTTTGAAACTTAAGGCAGCCAAGATTGACAGAATTTCGAGAATCTTATTTCCAGTTGGATTTGTCGTTTTTAACATCATCTACTGGATGGTGTACATTCTTATTGACGACTAGAACTAATTGTTTACATGTCTTTGAAGACTGATTATCTTAGAGCACATTCATAACAGCGGACTAACAGATCCACGGATCAAAGATAAAAGAATTAAGCTTGTCGCTTAATTCCCGATTACATACTGAATAGATTCCCTGCGGGGATTACGCAACAAGCATTAAAGTGGGTCGGCCATGTTTGATCCGCGGATCTGTTAGTCCGCTGTTCAGAATGCGCTCTTAGACCTGCATCGAATATGTTTCGTATTATAAGATTAAACTCAAAAGAACTAGTGACTTAAATATTCCAAACGTGCTGTCCACGTGAACCGAATTTATATGGCATATATATATGTGTGTGTGTGTGTGTGTGTGTGTGTGTGTGTGTGTGTGTAAGAGAGAGAGAGATGCAAAAGTCACATAAATATATACATACCTTTCAAACAAAATCAATGTCATTTTTTGAAGAGCTGATGTATTACCTCATTCTATATACTCTTTATGAAGAGGCCAGTTTGGTGATGGCGTCATGGTGATGCACAAATATCCGTCCCCTTTGTGTTGTACAGGTATTCGAGCCACTTGGACGAACAACCTCATCTGCAACCTTGGTTTGAGTGTTTGAACGTGTTCAAATAATTTACGGCGGCTATTGTTTTAATGGCGAAGCCAAAAAAAAAAGATTCTGTCTGCAGTCTTCGAAGGACTTGGGCAACCATGTGGCCTCCTTTGAGCCTTCAACGGCGACCTTTTCAGTTTCACGGTCGTGCAGTGGAGGTTCAAAGGTCGCCACTTTGTGAATATAATGTCAACCACCAAAACCCAACGGCTGGAGGCCAATGCAAGTAAGCGTCGCCATTGCTGGTTAAAATGTTTTTTTTTTCGTCTCATAAGAGATAAACGTTTCTTATTGTAGGGAAAGGGAAACTCTCTTCCTTTTCAAATTAAAAAGATTGACCTCTTCACCGTGTTACAATGTGAACAAATGCCAGTACATTGAGGCCAATGCATTTGTTTTGTTTTCTGTCGTTTTTAAAAGATTCTGCGCATTTTCTGAAAACAGCGAAATTCCAATCTGCTATTTTCCATAGAGCAACAATATATTAATCAAGCGCGAAGTAAGAATGACATCAAATATCAAACCTCAAGTGCGAATGATTTTCGTCTGTTTTGCTTATGAATAAGGGCTCGAATTTTGTCAAGGCTACACAGCATAAATGTAGTTACAAAATCTTCCACTCATCTTTCCTGTTATATTTATAAAAGGACAAACACACAACATTTTTATAGAATTCAGCGTGCCGTTACTTTTTGTGGGCAACTAAGAAGAACAGTGCTGGCGGATTTTCTGTTCGTTTCACAACAAAAGCCTTGTGGACAAATTAAACCTGTAACTGCACCTGAATTAACATGTACAGGATGATATGGTTTTTCAAAGAGAAAATGCAGTTAATATTTTAGCAATTAGTCGGAACCAAGTAAGGAACACGCAAATGTGTTTTCATCATTAGAGAGCATATCGGTATAATTGGTGTGCGGCGCATTTGTTTCATTTACGTCATTTCTGGATCATGCCGTTCTTTATATATAATGACTGTATTAGTAGCCGCTCGAAAGGCACATTTTTGATCAACAGAATTTAAATTCAAGATGATAGTTATTCAGTGCCGTTGTTTTTATTACTGTCGCTGGTATTGAATGATGACCTTTCCTTTTTCATTTCCTCGTCATTAGATATCCGATGATGAATAGAGCCACTATATTATACAAGTGATTCAGTAAGTAGAACTCACTTCTCTACCTGGCCAAAGTCGATAAAAGACTTGACCAATATTGCTTCAAATATATACTTTTGGATCTTTTTATGTATCATGTTTACCTGCACCGGTACCAGTAGTACACAGTCACACTGTTGTCCTTTCTTTTGCAATCAACGCCCTAAAAGGCAGGTAAAAGATATAAAAAAATAGCAGAGCAACTTGTGCATCGTCTACAGTGAACGTCTACACTAGGGCATGCATACTCCAAATGAAAAAAACTGATGAAGCCAACATATCCACCCGACACCTGTGGTGCGTATATGCAGCTAGGGACATGCTCAGACAACTGAAAGGGACGCATGTGTGAGCATTTATTATCTCGAGTAGACTCGTGAATGCAACGAAACGAGGTAGAAGTTCTTGTTCGTTTGTGCATATACTTAACGTCTAAGATGGGCAAATTAAATCATTCCGTGCAGTCGTATATAATATAGTGCCATGCTTTCACAAAGAGCAAACGCAGTGCACATTTTAGCAGTTGGTTGGATGCATCATTAACAAGCTCATCAGAATATTGACGTTTCATTTACGTCAGTTCTTGATCACACCGGTTCTAATCATGAATGTAAACTAAAAAAACAGAAAAACAGAAGAACTAAAAAACAAAATTATTGCCTAGTTATTTTGTAATGTTTTAACATCATATTATCAGCAAAGCTTTATATTTGACACCTTCCAAAAGGGTGTATTAGTTTAAACAAGAGCATTAATCGCTAATTCATAAGTGTGGCATGTAGTTTTTGCAAGGGATATCTCCAAAACTGGTTCTTTCAAACATGAAGTATTTGCCAGTGACTGCAAGCAACGATGCTGGAAGACTTCCAGTGGTATGACCACAGCAAACATTTAATGAAGCCAATGTATCCACCTGTGGTGGGTTTATCTGTAGCTAAGGGCGTGCTCATTAAGAAACTTATAGTGACGCACGTGTGCGCATTTACTGCATTGGAAATAACGTCCGTGACTATATAAAGGCAACATTTCACAATAATACCACAAAGAAGTTTGAGTTAGTTTGGGAACAATACTTGCCGGCTTAGACGTACACAGACGTTCAGTAAAGAGACTTGCGACGCGCAACAAATAATGTCATGGACCCGTTGACAGTTGTTGTAACCTTTGCTATGCTGGTATCCAAAACATTATTCCATCCACATCCTCCGCTCTTGATCCCTCCCAACGAGTGGACATGTGGAGTCGATGGGGACCTTTTATTGAAGGTCACCTGCAGTTGCCACTGGACTTGTCAACTTGAACCGTACTATGACTGTTGTGATGATTTCGAAAAACGATGTGGTAAGCGCCTAGAAAACAGTCCACCAATCGATAAGACACAGGCCGAAAAATATAAGATGAAGGCAAATGATACGAAGTGTATGACGGTCCCCTCCGATTATGGACCATTACTGACGATGGAGGCGGCAGGAAGAGATTGGCGACAAAAAAATCTTTTCATCACCTCATGCCCCGACCACGCGCATATATTTCGGTCACAGTGTGCCAAAGACCCTGTCCCCTCAATTCCATGGTCCTTTCTACCAGTTTCTGATCCGGACACCGGCGTGTCGTACCCTAATATCTACTGCGCAGTCTGTAACGGGCTTTCTCCCCAACAAGTTCTAAAATGGAACCCTATAATAACCTGCGACTTTGGACGTAGATCGTATGTGCTAAGACCTGAAATTGAAGAACCAAGTCGACTAAACCCAATAACTATATTACAAGACCTAGATGCACGCCACTGTCGCTTGCGATTTAGAGAAGAGACGTCGCCTACGATTCGACATTGTTGGGAAAAGGAGGATTATACAGAGCCCTGCACTGAGAACGAGAGCGACAGCTTCTGTGATCCATTTGACATGGAGCCTGATCATGTCTCCAAGAAAAAATATCAACCTAACCCTGTAGAATTAATCCAAGTGGACCCAATCCCGCGCAGACGAATATTTCGCGATCTCCAGTGTCTCAGTTGCGGGAATGACGTCAACCTAAAACGTCATTTAACAACCAGTAACGTGTGCCCAGTTGGTGAGTTGAATTGTTCTTAGTTAATTGGAATAAATATATATTTATTAACAGATTAATCAATTCATTTTCCCATTCAGTTATATAATTCCGCTTGTTCCTTTACTTTTTTGTCCACTGTGCATGTTGCATAACTTAGCAACTGTACGAAAACCCAGGAATACATGTTTACTGTAACAGCTGAGCTTTCACCAAAACGAAACTTGCAAATACGCACGTCTGCGTCTTATGGCATACAAAAGTTACATATCGACATTTAAAACATTTCTCGGCATGGGTACAAACAATAACTATCAATGTCGCTTGTGACGTAGGCTTCTTCTCTAATATTTCAGAGGATGTGTTAACGCCAGTGGAGGACGCGGGTGTCATGAGTACTTTCACAGTAAACCTGGACTGGAACAAAATAGTACCACACAACGGGTTTTGGCCAATAGATCTGCATAGCTGTGATGATAATCAAATGCCCAATGGTCAGGTAAGCTTCCAATCATAATTTCGTTTATGTTGTGTGTTATCACAATTGCAATTCTAATTGCTGTTACTCTTGCGGGTGCCTCCACACAAGGTAACTTACCGGTGAAAAGAAAAAAGACTCTGTTATCAATTTATTCATTATTATTTGCCGAATTATGGCACTGTCTGGATATATCTGTTTCTCTAAAGGCAACTTCACTTTCTATTTCACGGTTTCAATTAAGACCAAGCATATCGTATAAGTTGCATGAGTAAAATGTTTCTTCCGTATACAGTATGCATATCATCTTTGCTACAGGGAGGATGCCTCGACCTTGACTGTTTCCCTGGTAACGCTGCGTGGAATCATTCCTGTCAGAGTGTGATGCAAAATATTTCACCTTATGTGTTCGCAAAACACATGAAAATACGCTCTAACAAAAATATACCTATTGGTAATTCGGAAGTGGTATCGTTTTTTCGTGATGCACTTTTAACGGCAGGACTAGATGGCAGAAGTTACTATTTTCCCGCGCAGATGAAAGTGGCACATGAGCCAGAGAATAATGTTATTGAATTATTATATCAGTATCGTGGGCTGGTTGAAGATTTCGAAACGGCATATCCACTAGAGACAGATGTTTGGAATGTGACGTACCATGCACTGTTGAGGTATTGTCCGAAATGCGAGGAGTACTTAACGATGCATCCGCTGATGTCATGGACGGATTACGCAATGAATCGGGGCAAGCCGTATTGTAATGTGGTAATTGTTCCAACATCCGAAATTATAAGTCAAAGCAACAACGCCATTTATTTAAAAAACAAAGTAGGGGTAATACAAAAAGAGCATTTCTCCATTGATGAGGCTAAAGGAAATCTGCGCGTCTGTCTTAAAGCATATACTAATTTAAAGACAGTTCATGTCACAAGCTTGATGGATGATACACTAGATTTAGGTTATGTATTCCTTAGTTTGAATCTTGTGTCTATGGCATGGATTTTCCTGGTGTTTATGCGTTACCTTATTTCCCCAAATCTTTGCACTGTGGTTGATGAATACAACAAACACCATGTTGCAAACGTTTTTCTTCTACACCTCCTTATCCTCCTCGATGTTGTTGCAGGAAACCATCAGATGGCGCCACTCTGTAAAGCCATAGGCATCTTATCCCACTACTTCCAGCTGGTCGCCTTTACGTGGTCGCTTGTGTCAATCCGCAGTTTTTTCTATATTTTTGAAATACACAACGAAGATGCATTGGTCATTAAAGACGGGACCTCAAGCTTTTTCGTTAATGCTGCCTTGGCTTACGTTTCCCCCCTCATTCCTATCCTGTTCTCCACGGTCCTACATTTTTGCCAATGTTCTGCCATTGATATTGTATATGGCAGCAATACAACATGTCGTTTAACAGGCTCTACTGCCGTGCTTTATCTCATGGTTTTGCCGATGGGTCTACTCATGTTGCTTATCCTTGCTCTATCCGTTGGCGCGCTTTTTGTTTTGCAAAGCACAACCCACTCGCGAATATCAATCGCGTTTTCCTCTGGCAGTTGTCACCTTTTGGCAATGTGCTTGACGGTCAGTTTACTGATGTGTTTTTCTTTTTGCTTTGAATACTTTGCCATGTTGGAGGACTCTGGTGCCCTGTGGATAGCATCGTTCGCGTTCAGCTTACTGCAAGGAGCATGTATTATGGGCTTTAGTGTTAGTAGTCCGCGGTTTCGTGGAGCGCCTTGCGGCATGTGTCCTGTAAAGAAACGTCGTGGTGACGTAACATTCAAGCAGACCCGTAGGCAGGTAAGGTTTCAGAGGTTCGAACGAACCGCGCTTTTGACCGAGCAAAGGTCCGCTCTGAGGCAAAACGTGATCTAAATTTGACCCCAATGATTGATGTTGCTCAAAAGGACGAGTTAAACATCATCCTATTGTTTTATTAATATAAATGTTTGTTGTGTCATGCTTATTTGTTTCATTTATGAAAGCAAAATTCTACGAATATTAGATTATCAAATTCCAAGGAGAAAAAACTTTTTCTCATGTTTTTCAACTCCGATGAATTATTGTGGATCAGGAAGCATTCTCTCTGTCTCCCCTTATAGCTTGTTGTGCAAATATAATTGCCTACAACATCCTCTGTCCTTTTAAAACGAACATACATGTACATGTAGTTCTGATCGAGTTTCATTGAATGTAATGTAAGACAGTTGTTTACCTTGAAAAAAACTAAAATACTTTGTACAGTGTAATGAATTTAATTTTATATAGCTATGTCGCACGGATTGGCGGTTCAGATATGTTGATCAAAATGCACGTTTCAACAAATATGCATTGTGTGTCTTTTTTCAAAGCGCTATTACATGTTGTGCAATTGGCTAAGTATGTTAGTGAATTCTTTTTTATTAAAAAAAAACGTTAACACTTTTTGAAATAGGGTCTGTCTGAAAATTGTTAGTCTAGAAAACATTTGTCTAGGGACGGTTAGTGAAACATCATAATATAATCTTGGAAATAGCTATCCATATACTGCAGTAGTCTTGATACGATGATTACATTGCTAAGACGCTGCTCTATGCTATGTCCAGTTGTCTTCTTATGTCGTGCTTCGGTTCGCGGCAATTCAATTTCTTTCTAGGCATGTTCCAATATTTTCTCAATTAGTTGTTTGTCCATTAATACAGAAGATTTTTGACATGGCAATATAATGAACGCTTCTATAATTATGTCAATAAAAATTATTCAATTCGATATACGTTGTGTAGTTGTGATTCGCTTCTGTACACAAGTATCAGAAAGAGAATTCATGGTATAACATTAAAGCTGCTGCGATTTTCATCGGGGCCGTGCAACCGTTGCATTTGGTCAGCTGAAATGACATATTCGCCCATCTTTGACAATAGTCCATGGGACAACAGATAAGCAGTGTGAGGCCTTATTTAGGCCCGTTCACTCCATGCTATCTTGGCAAATACTGCCTGATTAAAGCAAACACAGCAATATTTGACTTCCTAATTTATTAGAGTACATAAAAGAATTAAATGAGCATGTAACTGGGTTTCGTGACCAGCACTGATATCCAATTATTCTTATATACAATACAATTTTAATCTAAATCATAAAAAAAACAATTAAATATATTGGAGGTAGATTAAGTGAATGCTGTGTTTTATAAGCATTAAAGGCATATGAAGATAATAGGACAAGGTTACAGTCCGTTAAATAATCAAGGTAATTAACACATCATTATTCTTATATATTCAATTAGTATACAATGTGTTCGCGCCATATCACTTATCGCAAAAATCTTTCAGACACAACAAAAATATTCACATGTTATCAACAATATCTTACAGAATCTACAATGCATCTTATTTCAGTTTAAAAACGGCATCGAACAATGACTGGGCATATAGGCATATAACGCAACAGAATTTCTCACAATTAAGAAAAAACAAGGACCGATCTAGGCTATCTCAACCTCTCCGTCACTCGTTTTAATGAGCATATACAGTATTTAACAATTACAGTCTAGGAGCCCATGTAGACCTTTTAAAATGTCCTGAATTAATAGCCTATGTTGTAACGCGGTCAGTCTTGAATGAGTGGTCATACTAGTTATTTACTCTAAAAGGGTTGAATGATTCTACAATATGAAGAATCCAAAATCTACATGTCGGTCCTTGCCATATTGACGTGCACAGAAGATGGGTTGGCGTCGTCAGAGTCATTACCGCTTAGGTTACGACTACTTCTTCCAGATTCTGGATCTTCTGTGACATGACTAAGTGGTTCACGACCTCGACCACGTTTATTTCGAAGAAAACTCTTTCGAAGATTATTTCTTTCGCGATTTATATCTTGTGGTGACAAGTCCCACTGCTGGTTGATTTCATTGAGCCGTTCTTGGTTGAATAACTTTTCTCGCCTCTGGCGCCATGATTTGAGCGCGCGCACTGAGCGTTTTCGAGACATGCCAGATGTGATGCCGACTGTGTTATAAACATCATCGTATATTTCATCGTTTTCGTTCAGTTCTTGTCCAAGAGCAGCAAATTTCTTGTCGAACACTTCCCGAATCGTTGTTGTCCTCTTCACCTTTTTTCCTCTCTGATCGAATCCTCTGAAAGTACGGGTTCTCTTCATGGCCATTGCATCTGTGTCTAGGTTCACTATACTACCAGATGATCCCAAACTCAGAGTGGCGTCTTTAGGTTTATCTCTGATTAAAGATCTCACTGCTTCCAGCGCGTCTTGCACGTGATCCGTGGCCAACATTTTGGTGGTGGCGATGATGTGCCAGAACGTTGCCAGGCGATGAAACACCATTGCAATCAACTGAATCAGCAAAACCACGCCGAAGAAAAGGAGAAAAACAGTTCCAATTGGTTCCAGTCGCAGGGTATCTGATCCTACATATCCTGGACACTTTAATGGCCATGGTAACGTGACTCCTTGCGTGGCTTCCTTCGCTAGTTGCAAGGTAAAAACAACGACCACGAACAGAGCATTCACAATGAAAATTCCAAGGGTGACTTTATTTCTCAGCTCTTTAAGGTCTTTCGCAACTTGTTCTTGGTGTGCCTTGTCGCTTTCTAGGGGATAAAGATATTTCTTGATAAGATCTTTCCAGAAAACAACTTCGTTCTGTTTTAAGTGGACGATCTTGTTGTTGCCAAGGTCTTTATTCTCGGCCCAATACGGGTTGAACATGTCATCTCTTTGCACGTGGTCATACGGAGCCTCGTTATCTGTGAGGGGAAGATAATAGGAAAAGACTCAGTCAAATAAAACATGAATACATCTGGGGGTTTGTCAAGAACAAACCCATTTTCCTCCATATGAAATCTTTATTATTTGTCATGTTATTAAGATAATTAAACAACCCACAGCGACCGTCAACGCTGGTCTAACGCTTAAATTTGTTTCAAACAAAATATAAGTTATTCCGCGTGGCTTAATTTCCAAGATGATTTAGTATTTGAAAGTGACGTGATTTCAACAGTATTCATTTGTGTAGGAGCAGTAGTACAATTATAAGCAAAGGACATACCGGAAGGACTTGCCGGAGACAATATGTTAGAAGGTTGATCCTCTAAAACTTCGTCTTCGGGAACAGCAGAAAGTCTTGCTGAAGAATTACTGCCCACTCTTGTTCGACCATGTGAATGTGAATCTGTGTAATAAGCATTGGTCTTACAATTATATAACCAACTGGAGACTCAATCACCCAATATATATTTCAAAATTATACAAGTAGGTCAAATAAGCAGTAAATAAACCAATGTAAATTATGATTGCCTTTCAAGTATATCTTATTTGGATAATTTTATCTTTGTATTCGCGATTGGACAAACTTCGTTATTGATATAAATGAGAGAAAGAAAGAGAGAAGGGAGGAGGAAATATAACCCACCAGCTTCTTCGTCTCCAATTATTTTCCTCTCGAGATTGTCCAATTTGTCCAAAATGGCTGCCAGTCGTTCCCTTTCCAAGTCTGGCTTTGGTTTAGGACACCACACACATCGCAGTAGGTTGAATATGGAACATGTGGACCCGCCGATGTTCTGATTGGTCTTGCCCAGACCTAGTAATTCTGCTAGTGGGCCTTCCCTCTTTTTCTTCTCTTCTTCAAGTTTTTTCTCCGCCGCTATCTGTTCGGGTGTCTTGGCTGCCGTAACCTCACGTGTTCCCCACGATACCACGTGAAGATTACACATGGAGTAAATAAACAGAAGCAGATACGTGCAAGGAATGGCTAAAAAGTACAGGAACCCATTCAGTATATTGGTGAACTCTTGTGGATGAAGAATAGCGGCCAGCACGAAACTCCCCGCGACGAAAAAGAGAAATATGGCGCTCGGAGAACAAGGGCCTTCCGTGGCTATCTGGATGCTAATGGCGACCAGCACTAAGGCCATGACTAGAGCATAGATTGCCGACAGGATGAATGCCACGATAAGCTGAATACAAAAAAAATAACAATAAGAAAACAATATCCAAAACACTGAGTAAAATTGCTAAGTCAACAAATGAGAGTTTTGCATTTATTATTCATTAAATAAGAATTAGCATAAATCAACATTAATCGTACAAACCTGAACCTTGCTCTTGGTCACATAGCACAAAATTATGAAGATCAGCACTGGAACCAAGTTACAGAAGAACGCTGTCCAGAGGTCCATGTACTGCGCAAACGCTGTTTGAAGCGCCCCAACGACCATCAAAAATATGGTACCCGGTCCAAGAGCAGACGACATCAACAGTGCAGCTTGGTAGAAAATGTACAACATGGAGATATCCTCGTTGTTTTTCACAGTGCGCTTGAAACTCATTACCAAGTCGAGAATGTTTGCCATAGTTGACGGTGTCCACCGCCTTCGTTGGTTAAAGAACTCGTCGAAGCCCTCCGGAGCGTAGGTCAGAGCGTCTGAGGCGGCGCTGTACTCCACACGATAGCCTTGCTGGAGAAGAAGTGTGCATAGCCATCTGTCTTCACCTGAAATAGAGAAAAGAACAGAGATAAAAACATAAATCTGGAAATGTAAAATATGCAATTCATCGTGTAACAAGAAAAATGTTGTACCTTGTTGTTAAAGATATTGTTAAGCGATAAGTTTTAAATCAGCTACATAAACAAAATAGTAGAAAAACCATTCAAATAGTTGTTTAATTTTCTCACTGCATTTTTTTTTAGCTGGGTAAAATAATTTTTCGTTTGTTTGTAATCTAAAGTGGATGATCAGTGGCGGCATATAAATTTTAACAAAGAGAATAAGTAACATCATTTGTACCTTGATCATATTGAAGATAGTGCATAGCTTCCTGTGGTTTCTCTGCATATTTCGCCATCACGTTGTTGTCCATGAGAGCAGACCCGCGAAACAAACTGAAACATCCGGGACTGCAAAGCACACATCCAATTATATGTTCTGTTGCTTTTTGGAACCAATGAGAGACAGCATATTCAAATTTCTGGTACCATACGACGGGCCCTAATATGAAACGAAACATTTTTTTCATAAGTATCTATGATAATTCTGAAAAGTTTAATTACGGTTAATTATATGCATATTAGTATTTTAATGTATTATTCATATTACTTGGCAAATTAATCATCATCTAAACATGGTTACCTGAAACCAATTAATATTCACTTTTTCTTATCATCAATCAAAAGTGGTATTAACAAGATTAACTGTTTGTTGGCCTTGGCACGCTTGTCAGCTTCTGTTCAATATGACAATCACATGTCACAACTAACACATTACATTTGAGGTCATGTATTTTCAACTAACCTGAACCGATAGGGTGTATCCTACCACAGGCAGCGCCGACTTTACTGTTCCTTTTCATCAAATCGACGAGAATTTTTACAGCAGACGGTTGGAAGTCTACATCGCCGTCTAGGGCCAAGACAAATGTGTTGTCCGCCGTGTTGATCAAACTGCGCCTGTCCTCTGTGTTCTGGTATAACCGGTGTCCCAAGAAGTAATACATGTACATCACCTGAAAGTGACACAAACACCACATCATTTCCAGGAGATATTTCAGTGTCAGCTCTTTACTTCAAAACCAAATAACCACGATACGTCAGAGAAAAATACCATCAGTTGCGTTATGTTATAAGAATAAAGTAATTTTTCTTCAGTCAACCAATGCTGTTGGTAATATTAGATGTAAATATTATCTGTTGATTGAAGAACAATTATTTTCTTCTTAACCACACTGTGTGTTTTTGTGTGATCTTCCGTAATATTTGATCCTTTTGGGTCTTTTTATTTACTCAAAATAGAGGTTAAAGGTGAAAGGAGTGCAAAAGGTAGGCAAATAATAAAGGTAATTCTCTTCGCCCTTTTACTCGTACCCCAAAGCACATTTCATGATATTTTCTTCTACAATTTAACATCAACAGTCCCTCCCACACCGCCCTGCTTGGGCTAGACTTAATCAGTCCCTTTTGAATACCTGACTCCATCTTTTCCTGTGTCTGATCTTGACCTTGTCCTTGAGGTGGGCCACCAGTTTGTTCTCACCGGGTAATGTCCACTCAAGCTGACCTCCGTACGGTGTAGGGCGCTTAACTGGGGGGTCAATTTGAATCTTCTCCTTATAGACAGCCCTAGAATGTACCATTACCAGGGACGCTTAATCAAGTGTTCTTTTCAGTGATGTGTGTGTGTGTGTGTGTGTGTGTGTGTGTGTAAAAAAGGGACAGCAGTATTTTTCATTTATCAAACCTTTTAAGTATAGTATATTTAGGTCATACAACTCATAATTTTTCAAGCTGCGATACATGCGTGGGAAAAAGTGCCATTAAAATGCATGTCTTTTATCCAAAAGCATTTTCAGAGCAATAAAACAGTTACCATTTAAACTGATATACTATAATGGAAGTAGGCCTACAAATCTACAAAACAATAAAATGTAACATAGTACATTTCAAATTCCAAGAAGTTTGCAAGACAAAACTTACATCGCCGCCGTGTCCATTACTTTAACCAGGAGTTTCACAAAGCTGTTCACATTATAGTTAGTGCTACCTTCCTCGTGAGCTTCAAACGCATCATCGAAAAATATATGACCTGAAAGATACCCTTTCGCTGTTATAAATATGTTCACATATGAGAAGTACATTAAATCGGGACATTTATCTCCCCTCCTTCGCTTTGTTGGCCATTTTATATACACACCTAGACATGGTATTAAATGTGACCGTGGCAATGTACGCTTTATTCAGTTTGATGGGTGTTTTTCGGTAAATGCGACTATTCTCCCTATGTATGTCAAATAATACAATATCAGCCTCTCGCACTATGTACCTTGAACATTTTTCGCTGACGCTCCAGGTGTTCTGGCATACACCAGGGGGCGGATCAGGAGATATTTTCTGACAGTCTTCCAAATGTTCTTTGTTAATCCATCCTCCAATTTTTGACCATTTTCCGACAGAAAAAATTAGATGCCCATCAATGTAACCTTTAAATTTTGACCGTCTTCAGGAAGACCCAGATGAGGACTTCCGTCCGCCCCTATACACTGTATGTGACGTTGTATTATTTCACACATGCGACCTTAAACACACTCGAAAAACCCTAGGATTATTCCCAGCAAGGTTAAAGGCAGATGAAAAACAGGGACTCCCTTTTGTTCAGTGCAAACTCACCTTCCATTTCATAGTAGTCCTGGTCCTTGACCCCTTCTCCCAGGAGGTCATGGTCTCTGGCCAGTTTTCTGGTGCCTTGGTCTGCGTCCAGCCTAAGAGAAACGAGACCAAGCATGTGTAAACCAGGGATAAACTATGTGCATTCGCTCTTTGGGTTACCAAATCAGTTAAAACGATTAACACATTTCAATCAAGGAAAACGAGGATTGCCGCTTTCCATTTGCGAAATTCATAACGTTATTATTGTTATCATTATTATTATGAAAAGATAATTGTTACTGTCAGTACGAATTACACATGAACATTGCTTTGAAAGTAACGCCATCTGGTGAAACTCACCTTAACAGTGACTTCAGAAACTGTATCATCTCGTTCTCAGTCTCGTGCCACATGGTGGCGCAAACGTATATCATTGGCGGTTTTTCTTCGGGTGGTACATCCGGGGAACCGGCCTCGTGCTTGATACTCATGAAAGCGGGTTTCTGTAAACCACGACATAAACGTGTTAGGAAAAAATACCTTTTCAGGAAAGAAAAAAACTTTTTATCTTAAAGCAATGTTAAAAAATGGCAGTTTATACGAAGGCAGGATTCGGACTTTGGAGGTAGTTAGTATCTAAATGTGGTACAAAAATTCGATTTAAATAGTGTGTTTCCTAAAGGAAAAATCTTTTAAATAAAAATCTTTTTTCAATGAAAAGATTCTTCGTTTTTCTGTGATCCGATTCAGCAAGTGAGGTTATACTGCGGTGTCCACTTGGATTAGCATAAACTCGCCTTCTTTCGTTTCGCAGTTTCTTCATCGTTCCGTCTTCTATTTAGTCCTAGCGACTGGTCAAGAAGGATGCCACAGTAGTGCAGCCGCACAAACAGTCTAAAACAAAGAACTTAAGGTTTCACGCCGAGAAAACGGTAAACTATATCTGTTAATTATATATTCTTGGCAAAAGACTTTTATTGATGAATCAAAAATAAAAATTCAGATACCAGTTTACAACAAGATTTTACAATAAAATCTATAAACGCAACTCTGTTCGGGGATGGTTGAACCCATTACACCCATTAAACAATGGTTTGATGAAACATGTTTTTGAACTTGAAAAAAGTTTGTCGTGCACTAAGTCGTAATACTAGAGGTGTTTTTTATCATGAGTCCAAATTCATATCAACATGTATAAATGGCACACTACACAACGTAGTTGTTCTTAGATAAAAAAACGACACATTGCATTCCTTAGCAAAAAGTGTCTCTTTCTATGAAGCACACAATTTACAAAAATCATTACTATTATTTCTCTAATTATTGGTATCAGGTGTGCCCCTTTTTCAAGACAAAGGAAAGAATGTTTCAGCTTAATTAATGTCTAAATCAGTACAAGTTGAATGTGTCTGTGTCCGGTATTGGTCACAGGTTCGTGCTGACGTTTATTAGTATCTAAGGTGGTTTTCGCGGTCGTGCTCACCTTCATACAATTTACAACCCACACTTCCCTCAAGGGAAATTATGGCAAATATTTTGAGAAAAATTATTTTCTCTATCGGTTTAGCTCCGCTTAACACCATTTTCTCAGTTGGAGAATTTATTTAAGTATACAAATCTAGCCACATCCTAATGTCAATCTTTTTTCAGTATTAATCATTGGGTGGTTTTTTTCTCAGCATGCAATAATACATGTACTATGTACGAGAGCCAGTATTTCAATAAAAAAGGTAACATTTTGAAGAAAAATTAAAAAGTCAAAGCTGTTAAAAGGCATTTAGAGAAGAAGTGTAAAAAGTATAAAATCACGAACAAAAGCCGTTTTAGTGGAGTGTTTCGCTCTGATATTTCCTATATGATGTGTTCGTTTGTGGACTTTTTCTTACCCCCACAGGCGTCACAAAGTATTCTTAAATTTAGATACAATAACTTACTGCAGCAAACGGGATTTTTTAATCTATTTTCTGATCTTTCCGACTCCAAATTGGGCTAAACGGTTATATTTACCTAAGCGGAAGAGCCATAATATTACGTCTCATGCAATGTATTTTTACCAACATAGACAGTAAAGACACCTTGAACCCACACAGCGATAAGAGGTCGGAGACCCTTGTCGCCTTTTGCGCCTCCGCAATTCAGACTGTCTGGGCGACTTGGCTGTATATTTCTGTATATTTCTGTCTATTTTTTGTTTGTTTGCTTTTATTTTATAATTTTTTTGTGGGGGGGGGGAGGGGCATTGATTTTGTATTTTATTGGAAATTCCTTCGGTCTAAGTCTCTCTCTCTCAAACAAACACACACACACACACACACACACACACACACACACAATTCTGTATTGTACAAAGTACATGTCCCAGTATGAAGCACCTTAACATACAGAGTGCGCATAACAATGTCCCTAGTGCTGTTACTTAGGCGGAAGCAGAAAGATAGTAAATATTCACATTAAATACGCATTACGGTTCAAAGCCAAATAAATCAGTCACTGTCTACTATGAGTTTAAGGAAAAGACCTAACCTCCATGACATGCCTGGGTAATTAAACCTAGATGACCTGACATTTTCGTATAACAGTATAACGGCTATAGTATAAACATAATGTAGATAAGTTAGCATTAAGGTAAAAAGACACGGCATTGATTTCATTTTTAAATACTAATGTCTAGCAATTTTTGAAAAAATAATCAGTCATATTTTCTGTTAGTCTGCTTACTCCACTGTTTTCTGGTGGATGGGGAAATAAGTAAAAGGGAATATAGTTCTTTTCATTTACCCTCGACCCTCCCCCCCCCCAAAAAAAAAAAAAAAAAAATCAAACCAATATTGCCTTATATTTTTACTTCAAATTCTCATCAACCCTTTAATCAACGCAAAACATAAGGTGCTGCAGTTTAGAATAAAAGCGGTACAGCATGTCATAAGACAACTCACTTCTCAGTCTTAGCTAGCCTCTCTGCATTGGGCATCCACACGTGTCTAGTGACCCACATCAATGACAGCCACCAGGCTACGATGAACCAAAATGACCACAGGCTGGTCAGAGAGGATCCGGGTGGGAAACAGTGCCAGAATAGATAACCTGGGATACCCTGAAGTGGGAAATTATTGAAATACAAATGTGATTTTAATGTTTTTGTTTTCTTTTTTCATTGTGATCAACACAGTTTGGTCAAAATAAACAAATGCTGAAAATAAGATGCATGCGTAACAAAATTTCAACTTCTTTAGACTGAAAACAACTAGCAAATTGCATGTTATCAAAATGTCCGTGTAGGTAACATTAAATAGCTTACCGTAAAAGTGGTTTGGTTGATATTCCAAAAGTGGCACCCTGCGAATAGCAGACCCAGCGTGATGGGGGTGACAAGTAGCAGAGGTGGAGCGAAGCTAATCCGCTGCATTTTCACCTGGCATGCCACCTTGGAGCAGTAATAACAAACCAGACGTACGCACACCAGTACGACAGCCGTATACACAACGTCGAGGTCCGTGCCAACATCTTCTTTTCCAAAGTACACGTTAGAGTCGGCTTCGCATCTTGCAAGACCTGGTTGCAGATAAAACATATCCTCGGCGGTGAAGCGTCCAGTCCCGATGAAAATAGCTAACATGAGAGCAAAGCTCAGAACTATCTTCCATGGGCACATGAACACGTAGAGCTTATACCTCGAGCGCCGTACTACAGCCCTTGCCTTCGTCAGAAATCGTCGCACTGGGTTCATGTTTGAGTGATGAGCTTTGGTGTCGATATAAACGTAGTTCTCCCACCAGCTGAACGAGATCAAGAGTAGAGCCAGAGGGGTCAGCCAAAGCACGTAGCCCGGAGTGCCCCTAAACACGACCTGCATGTTGTCCACTCCTGCGGCCACCGGCCAGACGACCAGGGCCGAGATTTGGGCCAGGGTGGCCAACACGTCAAACGTGATCTTAACTGGACGGAGTTTTTCTTTTGCTGGGCGGATGACCAGTTGGAGTAGGGCGGGTAAGAAGGCAACACCGTTGAGCACCATCAGGCTTTGGACAACGTCGAAATAAGGTAGGATAAGGAAGGTTAGAAGACACAATCCACAAGTATGGGCGGTTTCGACTGATGTAACCTGGGGAAAAAAATAAAGGGAAGGTATATCGTAAGATATATCAATCATTTGATTGACAAAGAAATATCAATAAACGTGCTTAACAATTTTATCATCTGTTTATTAATCAATGAGGGTTTTGGGTTTATACAGAACAAACTTACCAAAATTGCCACTTTCATCGTCGGCCATTCCGTCTGTTTGAACAAAATCTTCCAAAGGCACTTGACAAAAGTCAAGAGATAAGGCAAGCATAAGACAGCAAACAATGCCCAGATCCATTTTACTGCCAACTCGTCACACAACTTCAGCGTCACCCTGGGAGCATCCGCTCTTCGAAATCTGGTAACATTATCGTCTGGTTGGAAGACATCTTTGGGAACAATGTAGCAGCTATTCAGGTTGAGCGCCTGAGGCGGTAGTGTAGTGGACGATAATGTCGTTGTTGATGTTGTTGCTGTTGTCGTCGTCGTCGTCGTCGATGGTAAAGATGTGGTTGGAACCGTCGAATTTGTATTGGCGACTTGCCTTCGTAGTCTCGCCAATACATCGTCACCGGAATCGCTCGTTATTGAATATGGTTGCAATGAGATGTCTAGATTAACCTCACAGGATATTTCGATATCTGGTCGCAATCGTGAGGTGATAAATAACAATGTTCCCCTGGCAATAACTGCAGCCGCAAGGATGAGGATAAAGAAGAGAATGCAGACTATCACTTTTGCGCATTTTTTCGTTATTTCCAGGCAATAACTGTCCTGCGATGCATCTCTGTCATCGTCTGGTTTTACTTCGAAAACGTCCCAGGATCGTTTTGTGCTGTAAAATAGATGAAAAATAGTGAAAAATAATCTTACGCCGGCGTTAGATATACATTTATACATTTATATAATATGTTTTGTGTAAAACACAAGGGGATCCTGATACAAATACGACGTACAAAACTAAACATCAGGTATGCAAATATCATATCATATCAAATAAATAGACTTGCATAAAATGATGAATTAAATTTCCACTTTTGGAAAACAATGAAAATATCATTCATATTTCTAGGTCACTTCTTTGAATGAACCTGACGTTGTCATGTTGTCACTAGTTGCCCGTCTATATACGAAATGACTGAAAAAAAAAAAAAAAGATTCCAGATTATAAAGGGAAACTTTATTTTCGTTTTTGTTATACCACATTAAAGTCAAAATTATTTCTACCTTTTTGTCCTGCCAAGGCTCTGTCCCGCCGGGGAGTTTATCTTGTTGAGATCAA
Source organism: Lingula anatina (assembly GCF_001039355.2). The sequence goes on along the minus strand of NW_019773614.1, from coordinate 251,367 downwards.
GTTTAAGTCCCGAACTGTTCCGCAACGCATGTTTAGTAGTTAAACCATTCTCCCTGAGTTCTATACTGTCAACCATTTTATGTTTAAAATTACATGTGAGGTAACGTTTTAAATTCCAAATTTTGTGACAAAATAAAAACTGTCACCAACCACGAAAATTCTTATTTTTCTACATGCAAGTAATGCTAATTAACTCTTGAAAAGATATTCAAAACGAGATATATAAACGAAATTAAATAACAATGCACTGTGGCTCGATGAAGTAATTGTAAGTGTCTGTCTGCATGTACACGACCCATATTATATATTCGGTAGCTGTATGTTAATTTAATAGTTATTTAATGTGTGTGATTAAGCCCAGGTAGCACACCGGAAGCTCTGAAGGAACTGTGGACGTCACAGTCTATCTTCCATAAATCCAACGTAATGTGTAAGTAACCGCGCTTATGTCTTTTTAATGTGAGCCGTCGGTAAAATAAATAAATAAATGGGAATATCCGACAGATAGCCAATCAAATAAGGCCGAGGAAAAAGTTGGATGAAGTTGAATGGCAGGGGGATTGCTTGAGTAAACTGGGATATTTTTGGCGATTTTAAAACAGTACTATATTTGTTGGTGTCGTGTGTTTTTAGATAAAAAGTATGTCATGCCTGTTTAAGGCATGTTTAAATAAACTTAGTTTGTGTTTTCTTGGCCGAATTGTCGTTTTAATATAATATACATATATTTATAACAAAGATTTTTATCATGTCTTACTGATAAAATAGTTATTAAGGGTAACTTATTTATTATTTTTATTATTTTAAAAGCAATTTTTCTCTTTTCATTTGGATATTCAAAAACTTAACCTATTTAAAAATCTACCGGACGTTTTAAACCTTAAGACCCTGGTATGGGTGACATCTATCTTGGGTCAAAAAAAAAAAAAAATTAAACCTTTTTTTCGTGACCTTTGTATACCACAAGTATACTTAAGGAACTAATATATCACATCCGTATGTCCGAAGTCCGAAACATGATCCGTTCTGGGAACTATTGTCCTCTTGTCCCTTTGATATCAAAACAAGAAATGCCGTGCGTCGACAAATAAATAATTTTCTTTAACATCAATCTAGTAAAACGAGGTGTACATGTACATTATAGTGTGGGTTTAGTGGCCATGGCTTAAGTGTGGGTTTGGTGGCCATGACTTCCATTTTAACGAGAGAGCACTTTCCTCTTAAAGGAGACAAATAAATAATTTTAAAAAAAACTAAACAGCAACTCTTACAACACTCTCATCTGCGATTTCTGCGGTAGAATATGTCTATCTATACATTGGCTTTTACAAAAGAAATATTCCCAGGGGTCTCAAAAACACACTGCCCATGGCAATTCGTGATCGAAAAAAAAGCCTTCTTAGGTCTTGAAAATAAAGTTTGAAAGTTTGATGAATCAGTATAGAGCGATTCATGACATCGTTTTATCTCGCTAAGCATTACATATGCCATGCTGTAAAAGTACATGTAGGTTCACTTGTACCAAGAAACGCTGAATAAAAGCTTAGAATAACGAAACATAGCCAAATAATTCTTGCAAAAGCAATCCATACAGAACCTATTTCTATCTACATGTACATGTAATATTATGTGATAGCTTAATATATTTTCCCGCCAAATACATCCCTACCTTGGCTTAGAAGTACAGTTGGAAATGGAAATAAGATTGCAAATTGAAATCTTAGCCTCCTTTCAAGACAGTGGATGAAATACTATTATTAATGGTTGTGAATATTAAGATTGTGTGTAACAATCCAGTACCACAAAAATGTCAAATAGCAAGATTTGACACATTGAAAATGAGAAAAAATAATTTTCTTCTTGGAAACAAGACATATTTGGCACGTTCTACTATATGCAGTAAGTCATATGTAAACATGTTTCCTTTTAAATGAACGCTTTCCCACCAGATTAATAAATTGGGGACATTAATCAAATCTCAATGAGTCATGAATAAGTAAATATAAATCTCATAGATTTTACGTACTTCGTCAAGGGTCCTGGAGAGAGGGGCAAAAAAAAAAATGCTGGTCGTTTTTGACTTCTTCTTGGTCATTTTAAAATTAGCTACTCAGTCGATTTAAGAGCACTGATTTCACTCAACAATTGGGCATATATATGTGTGTATATATCATCCGCTACCCACATTACTTCAGCGATGACGTACATATGCTCTAGTGCATCCTTTCATCCTTTCTTAACAATAACATTCTACTATCCCCTATATGTTGTAGATTATATAAAGTTGCGCACATTGTATTATTAATTACAACAAATTTTTTCTCTTAAAACATTTTGTTCTTTTTCATTTTTATCTATTATCATTATTATTATCATTATGCCTACGCAAATGATTCTTGTTAATACACTATTAAAAACCTATTATATATTATAATACTGACGTAAATAGGTAAGACTCCAATAAAAAAGGGGCGTTTGTTATAACAAACAGCACTCGAAAATAAATCACAGAGTTACGGGATTTGGTTTGTAAAATATGCTGAGTAATGAATATGAAAATGCGTTATTACACTTTTTAATGTGTTACTTGAGCATATATAAGGAAAGGTCCATTGTCTTGGAAGTGTAAAAATAGCATCAGATCATTATTCTTTATCTTTGATAAGAAACCATATAATGAAAGCACGGCATATTACCTACACGCAATTGAAAAATAGAAAATTCGGGGAAAAAACAAAAAATACCTGTACTTCTCTTGACCTTATCTTTTTACGAATACATACTGTATAATTTATTTGTGTCCCTCTGTTGTCAAAAATTCGAGAGTTGTTAGGTCCCCGACTTAAATTTTGTAGAATTGAAACATGAAAAAAAAAAAAAGATTAGGAAATATCCTTAAACTATCAAAGACAGGCTTGAGACGACAGCACTACGAACACTAGTATATATAGTTTGTAATATCAAAGTGTAAAAATGTAACATAATAATAATAATTACTATTGTAATGATATTTACACTTTATCTCTAAACGTGTCATGTGGTGCAGCTCGAGATATTATATTCGTACTTTATGGCCTTTGCAAGTAATAATAATAATAATAATAATATTTATTTCCTAAAACTGCACTACACTAGTGTCTCAGTGCTGTTTACAGGTAAAATTATCAGGATTACAACTAATTATATATATAATAAAAGCTAAGGTAAAAAACGATTAAAATAATTAAAGCTGGTTAAAATAGTAATGGTCTGAACAATAAAACTTTTTTTCTGATAAAATGAGAAAATATTAATTAAAATACTGTGCAAATAAGAACGTTTTTAAATCTTTTTTAAAAACCTCAACACTGTCAATAGTCCGAATGTGTGAGGGTAATTGATTCCATAAAATTGGTGCTGAAATTGAAAATGCCCTGTGGCCGTAGGTTTTGGATGTTTTTTTATTATCATTTCTGATAAAACAAGGAGTGGAGGTGGATCTGGTAGACCTGGTGAGACTTGGTGTACTTGGATGTAGCATCGAGTTAAAATATGAGGGGCATTCACCTCTGGTGAATTTAAAAACAAACAACAGTAATTTAAAAACAATTCTCTGTCGTACAGGAAGCCAATGTAGTTCGAATAAAATGGGTGAAATGTTTGATCTGAGAGGGATTTTGGTCAGTAGTCGTGCTGCAGCATTTTGGACCGATTGCAATGTAAGCAGTTAAAAACACGCAGTATAGGCACGAGGGGCAAAATATTTCCATCGCAATGCGGCGAGTTTTTAACTTACAACCACTGAATATGCTACCTTAAACCCAATTAAACTAATTATTTAAAGTAAAATAAAACTGAGTGAAATTTTAGATCACCCACAAGTGTTCATAAATGGTGAGAAAAGGAATTGACTTTCATAAGAGTCAAATTAAGTTCAACAAGTTCTGAAACAACATTTGGAAAAAAATTGTAAAGATTCCGCTGATACTTGGCATTAAGGGAAACTATATAAGTATCAAACAATGGAGTATGTCGAGTCCGCAGTTAAACTGTGCATTGCGGTAGAGAAGTCATGGTGAAGCCCCTGTTCACTTAAACGAATTTGTTAAATAGGCCTATCTTGGGAATATGAAAAATCAATCTGTCGCCCTAGTAGAGGATATCTTGGCGACACAAGCAGGCTTACATATGGATTTTATGTGATAATTGATATGCCTATAAATCTCTCTCTCTCTCTCTCTTCTGTGGGAGTGTGTGTGTGAGAGAGAAAGAGAGAGAGAGAGAGAGAGATTCTTAGAAATACCTGCTCATTACTTCGCCCTCAAGACTTAGTCATAGACGCGAATAAAACGAGAAAATCTCGCGTCTTTCAGGCAAGCTCCTATACGTGAGAGATAACGATAAAGAGGGTTATTTAGTTCGTGTACGTGCTTTTTTACAGGTTTTTTTCTTTGAAAGCAATCAGTACTTCCTCATACTTCATGTCTAATCAATCGTTCAATTTCAAACTTTTGAAAAGATTAGCTAGTGAATAAAATCACGATGGATTACACTGATTACGCAAACAGAACTCTAATAAAGAAAGTGGATAATGAAAAAAGAAATAAACAACTCGCCGTGTCATATACAGTAAATTTACAAAAAAACATACCAGACAGACAAAGTTTGTTTTTCACATCATAAAGGCGGGGAGAAGCCTACATGTTAACAGAAGGCTTAGGCCTACAACCGAAACCCGATTTCACATTTATCACGTCCCCTATGAACATGTGTAAATAGTATTGATAGTATACCATAGTAGAAGCTTGAACTAACAGTGCAAAGTCACAGTACAGAGTATCACATTGATACCTCTAAGGACAGAGTCACCAACAAAGTTTTATTTACGATAGAATATGTTATTTGAAAACGAAAGCAACCATATATAGTTGATACATATATGAGTAGAGTTATCGACAACGAATTGACTTCACTCGAAATTTTATTTTGACATTTTCATTGGAACGAGTCTGACATGTATGTGCACGAGTACGCAGTTGCCTCTATTTATCTTTTAACCGTTACATGACACCACGCTGCCCTAAATAAATCTAACATTTGTCTTATTTCTTGCAGAAGTGTTGAATAAAACTTTCTTGGTTCATCAAAAACTTTAAATTGAATATTGATACCAGCGTCCCATTTCCTTGTCTTTTTATCTTTGGCAAAAATGATTTCTAAAAAATGCAGCTTTGCCAGGATTATCGCACAGTATGTTTACTTAAGAAGTTGTGTCAGTGATAGTTATCATGCGTCACATCACTAATCCAGTTTGCTTGATGAGAAAAAGAAACTCTTTATCATTTGTAATTGCAATACAACGAAGAAAACACGACAGACTGTACAATACTAGACCGTGAGTTATTGTGGCCGATTATGTTTGACGTCCCTTTAATGTTTTTGTTTTTTCTAAACGAGGAGTAACTTCCTTTTAACTACAAGCATTATTGTGTTACTAAGGACAGGGGTATCCTAGCCCTCAATTTATCAAATAAAAAAGGAACACACATTCTAACACTTCTACAAACAAGAAGCTTGTGCACAAATATTACGTTCGCGTTCCAACTCTTCCGCATTTTAAAAGGATTTAGCGAACATAAAAAAGATGTGGTGAGTTTAATTCCTTACAGGTTACTCACTGCGTTCCTAGAGGTAATTATCTCTTCTGTTCATGTGATTAATGAAGATAGGTTTTTGAAATGATCATGTTGGATCTAAAGAATATATAACCGCTTTATAACACATTTAGCATGAAAAAAAATAGCTGCACGTTTCAACAGAGATGTGATCAAAGGAAGTACTTTGTCAAAAACAAAGGAATATATTTTGATAAAAACACTAACTTAACAAGCATAAAGGAGACTGCAACTACCCTCCGCCTTCCGTACAATACGCAGTAGAAAGTGAATAGCATTTTTGACATTAGTAAAATCTTTCCATTTGGATCACAATATCCCCAATTCACTCCAAAAAAAGGTCAAATAAAAGATCGTAAAATCGCCATTAAACTTATATTTCCAATCTGAAAATACTGATGAAGATAATATAGCTTGACATGATCTGAACTGTAGGAAAGGGAGGAGTTGTTCTTATAGCAATCAGCGACTTAACAGCGTTTCAAGTGGTGGACATTCTGGAATATCGGCTTAAAATCAAGAGATTTTACTACAGCTCTTCACATTTTATCACCGCAACAAGCGAGTGTGTGCCTGCTACGGTGGACATTGCAAATGATCGAGAGAATTATAACACTAGAGATAAAAGACCAGTGTTCAATAACCGTTATCAGTTGGATGAGAATAGAGGCGACACTCGACCCTTAAGTGTCTAATACCACGCATTGTTTTGTATACTTTGCACGACGTCAACCTAACAGATAATTTAAGTTCATAGATTGTCAAATACTACTGTTTCACTGCGCGTTTCTGTGAACTAAATTTCAGAGAGTTAGTTGTTATTTCTCTTCAATTATTAAAGCTCTGTGCATTTTCTTCAATGTGGTCTTTTAAGACCATATTTTTACTGATACTGGCAGACTGTGTTCGACTTTGTTTACGTCGATGTCAGTGTTATCAAGAATTATGGATGCTCTCAGCATGTTGGTGACAGCGCATTTCCCTTCTGATTTTTAGTCTCGTGAATTTGGCAGGAGGCTCCTTCGAACCTGACAGCTTCCTTATTCTTAAATAGATCAATGCTCTTTTGACTAGTGGTATTTCTGCTAACGCATCATCAGCAGACTGGTGACTGTGATGACGCTATTGGCAAAGATAATCTTTCTGCCTCACTCGCTATCGAAACTGTTATGTACTTATACATGAAAGACCTATATATATACTTACCTAAATTCAGGCTCTTCGGTCTTCGAATCACCGCCCCTGGTGCCAGCACTGGGATCAAAGTTTTCGTAGTTCTCATCATCACTGTCGGGTTCGTAACCCGCGTTGTCTAAGCCGTTCCCTAGGTTGTTGGGTCTCTTGGCGTGAGATTTCATCGGGATTTCTTCGCCGAGGACGAAGCCGTCTGCTCTCATACGTACGCGGGGTTTCTTCCCGTTCTTCCCCGATTCCTCGCTCGACATTGTGAGCGTCTGTCTGTTGTAAAGATTTTAAAACGATATAAAAAAAACTCTTCAGCTTTTCATAGTGTTATATCCTGAAATGCATGGTTTTGGTATATGGATGATAAGATAGCAAATATTTTCAATTTAAATATTTGTGCATTGACATGATATGACGTAACATGATAACAGTTATTAAGTGAGGTATGCTGCAATTGATTAGAAACAAACAAAGAAAGAAAGAATTTGAAAAACATTCTACAAGAAAGAATATGCTCCATTATAAGTTCATTTATCAGCACGGATACGCCTTATTGCCCAATATTGCAAAATGAACAATAATAAATAGGTTCATAAATAGAAAATACGAAAATAATGTGGAAAAGAAGCAAAACCCATCGCATAAATCTGTTTAATCTTTAAAAAATACACCAGAAGACAGTGAAGTTCGAGAAGCACTACCTACCTACAACTGAACTAAATCCTACTGCTGCTCCTTGTCATAGAAGTTAAGTGTTTTTAACGTGAAATCTTAAACTCAGCCTCTACTTCCTGACTTGTGATATTTTTGAACGTGAACGTTGCACCGTGCGTGGTGGGAGTCTCCAGACAAATGTTCTCTCGATCACGGTCCTAGAACCTCTTTAAATAGCAACATGTTTCCGTCTTATCTTCTGTTGACACAGTTTAAGGGGAACGACACTGGTACCGATTGTTGGCATCATTAAACAAGCGTCCCCGATGCAGCTAGAGGGACTTTTTCTCGTATCATTTCCGTCCAGGTTCTCCTACGCCGTCGTGACGCTACGCGGTGACTTTAGTTTTAGCATAGGAATGTGCGTGTTTCATATGCATTCTGCCACGGGCAGTTTTATATTTTGCATATTTCATAAAGTTTTTTAATTGCATTTGTTTTGAGTTTTCGTAAGAGGCTATTAAAAAAAGTTCCCTTCTGAGAAATGAGATATATAGACCATAGGAGAGTGATTAACGAATTTGGCGTGACACAGATCACATATTTCGTCTGATATAATAATTCATTTTGATAGTGGTGACCGTTGTTTTTATCTGTTTATTTATCAAAGAAAAGCATCGCAATCCCTTAATCAATCTAAAAGAACAACAAAGAAGTTGTGATTCACATATAGCAAAAGAGAAGCATTGAAATGTTTGCCAGATAGGGCACATTGTTAAGCAAGTTGGCTCCTCACTGGGCACACTTCTACTCCTGACATATCCCTGGGAGAAGTAACCGATTTATTTGTTCACTTATGTGGTATAAAAGAAAAACATCCTGTTTTGTAAAAACCAGAACTTCATTGTCAGTCTACGTTAACAGCCAGGATCAAGCACGTGATTCACACACGAAAAATAACAGACTGTTTGCCAGATCTTGTACACTCCTCAACAGGGTTTGCTCCTCTATGGGTGCAGTTTCGCAGAAGAACTACCGCTGATTTTTATACTCAAGGACAACCGTAAAATGCGTCCTGGTTCCCTCTCTTATAATTACGTTTTCTTCGTTCGAAAAGTGGAATTACTTAGAAAAATCGGGAGTAGCAAATTTAATTGCTTGAGAAACTCACGCAGGTGTTCTATAATATTTTTCGTGCGTTATATATGTATCCATAGCAGAAGAGAAAACCAGTAAAAGTAACAATTAGTTCTCAATTTATTAGAATTTTAGAACACATTTGCCTTCTCTTCAAAATATCAGCTGCCGTTCTTTAAAATTATTCTCTTTCCTAACTCAACAGTCAGAGAAGAGAACGCTGTATATTTACATAAGGTGTGCGCGTTGGAAGACGGTATCATCTCATTCCCCGATGGTTGACACCCTCGCAATTCTAAATGAAGCCATCTGAATTTCTGTTCTAAAACAGCTTCGAGCACCTGAGGTAATCTGGTGGTGCCCTCTGCCCCTCACCCTCCCTCCCGCTGCTCTCCCCCCCCCCCTTTCCTCTATCCTCCCACCCCACCCTCCACCAGCACCCTCCTGTACCCCCTCCCACTCCCACCCCTCCCCCAGACGCGTCACGCAATTGGTAGACAGACCGAGAGTAAGTCAGTGAATAGAAGTAAACAGTTATCTGCGAGATGAAACAACTTTTAATGCGTAATCGGGATTAATGTTGAGTACTTACTGATAGCTTATCACTGGAAGTTTAATGAACCGGATTCAAATAGTGGCAAAACTCTCAGGTTACCAGCAAATTAAGCCCAGTGAAAATACACGTATGTTTGAAACAACGGGTTAATAGCAACAAAACTATCAACATTTTTTATTTAGATCATGGATTTTTTAGCAGAGATATAGTGTAGATCTGGAATGCGGTGAAAGTGTATGATATTTGATAAAAATAATTTGAATCATTTTACATCCAATAGGCCCTAATCATTGTGAAAGAAGGTGTAAAGACGTAATAAATTATTGCTTTACTAGGCGCCAAATCTTAACACGCATTATTCGTTCGATGATCTACCAATGAAGAATAAGGCATTGCACTGTTGACACACCCCCAATTCCCTTTACCACCTCTTTACAATCATCTAAATAATAAAGAAAAAAACTGCCCCTCCTGAAAGACAATGGTCCACTGTCGGTTTTATGAAATGACCGCTAAGTATGACATCCGGAATGAGATCAAAATTGACCAGTTGCCGCCCTGATCGCATTTTTGGCCATCCATCTCATAGACCGTTGACCTTCATCAAATATTGAATGTTCACTACCCGTCCGCGCTGCTTTCCGTATTTGCGCACGCTTGTGACGTCAGTCGCCGGTCACAACATTAAAAATGTATTAGCATATGATCATGCATTTGATTAACTATTGTCCACTATTCTGGGCTTTCAGTTGGTAAGTTTCATATCCATATTTGGAGTGTTCGGAGGGGAGAAGTCGGGCTTTAAAGCGATCGGAAAATTGAATACATTTTAAGATTTNCAAATATTGAATGTTCACAATCCGTCCGCGCTGCTTTCCGTATTTGCGCACGCTTGTGACGTCAGTCGCCGGGAACAACATTAAAAATGTATTAACATATGATCATGCATTTGATGAACGATTGCCCACTATTCTGGGCTTTCAGTTGATCAGTTTCATATCCATATTTGGAGGGTTCGGAGGGGAGAAGCGATAGGAAAATTGAATACATTATAAGAGTAGAGGAGGTTGTCTTATTTCAAGTTTTCAGTTCGTGACTTCATTTCCACATTTGCGGTAGCGTATTGGATTGGGTTGTTTATCCGTTGTTCACAAGTCATTTCGTTTCAATGATTCCCCGACTGATTTTTGTCGGGTATTGTGTAAATTACATTAAGGCCTAGGGGCGAAATATCACTGAAATATTTGTTTGATTAGGTACTTGACTTTAGTGTTGACAGGCTAGTATACACAAAAGACTACAAGGATATCTGAACCCACTATTCAGCATCTACTGCAAAAAAAAAATTCGCTGCGCAATGTATGTTTTTGATTAATGGCTAAAAGAATCTGGATAAAACATGGATCCGCTACCATCTACTCATTAAATTTCTGAATAACATTTTTACTGTATCATTCAAAATTCTTTGTATCAAAGATTACTTAGACAACCTACGTTTATTTTTCCTTTCTTTCTTTTTTCTCTCCCGGGGCCATGTCAACCCACTATACCTTGTGTCACAGTCGTAAGACTCTGACGCATAAAATGAACGTGATAATGCAAAAACCTATAACAGAGAAACCTATTGCCCCTCCACTCTAGTGTTCGCTATCAAGAAAATAAGATAGATTGCATTTACGCATAATAAACACCTATGTGGAAATTTATCAAGTAAAGGGTTTCAGTCCTTTAGGAAACTGAAACTCATAGGTATGGCTCCATATTTGATATATCTGAAATGTTGTCAATTCCACGCATAGGTTCTTGATAAATCAAATGTTAACTAATATAGTACTGATATTTTTGGTTATTTAGTCCCAATCGCTCGAACCTCTGAAGAGAGGGAATAATCCATGATTCCCTTGTTTCACTTTTACAAGGGAAAAAATATGTGCACTTTTTTTCTCAAGGTCATTGCATGTAGACCGCAAGAGAGATGACAAGGACATTTTTCTCACATTGCAACCGATTCCGTTGCCACTTCAAGTACCGAAATTTTAGCGAAGTTTCTTTTTCAAATTTCTGTTTGAGAAGGTGTATATTTTTAGAATAGTATCATGACTAAGAAAAGACAACTCAGCGTATCAACAGCTTGACATTGAAGTCGTAAATCATATATGCCATGCTTGACAAACATCACTCTTTAGTATCTAAAAGAAATATCATTTTCTAAGTCCAGTTGGACCCCATTCCCACAGACACCATCAGTCTACGTGGATCGACTCAACCCTGGGTGGACTCTCGCTGGCTGCAATCAGTTTCACTGAAAAACACGCCTCCTCCTGGCGTGAAGAAGAATACAGAAAAGTCGGTTATTATGTCAGTTCGTTGAAAACAAGAAGAGGCGTGTCATTCATTAAAGCTGATTGCACTTAGCGAGAGTTCCCGCAGGGTTGGGTCGATCCACTTTGACCGATTGTGTCTAAGACTGGGTTCCCATCCCTAGATCGATCTTACAGGATCGGTCTATCTCCACGGGGTCCCTCGCTAAATTGCTTTCAGCCCAAGCGGCTTCTAAAGGCGTCTGGTACGTCCACTAAAGCTGCTAAACGATAGTTATTTACCCCCTTATCAGCCTCAGCAGGCATGACATACATCTAGCCGCTCAAGTTAATACCAATTAAGCGAGAATCCTCTCGGAGATAGTTCAATCCATATTAGTACGATTGGGTCTGGGAATGGTCTCTACGGGAATGGGGTAATATAAACAGAGTCCCTTTTTACCCCCATTCCCTTCTTAAACCAACAGAAAGGACTCGTATTAATTACGCAAAATAAATAAATAAATAAATAAATAAATAAATAAATAAATAAATAAATAGATAGAATAAAATAAAATAAACAAAATTAGAAGAGAAAGAAGGAAAGAGAGAAATTAAAGGCCAAGGGGTGGTGGTGTTCAACCTTCAGATATTTTTTATAAAAGGCACTTAAATTTCAAACGTATATTACATCAAGAATCTTAGATGTGCTAACGCTGTGTAAATCAGCCGTCGAAATTGGGAACTCCGCAACAGAAAAGCAAAGTAAATGAAGAATGTTTGCAGTCGTTCAGTAGGCTTAAGCCATTCCAGATAGGTGCTCTTGGAAACTTATATTATAACATTTGTAATCTTTGAATTAAGGATTCGAAAGAATTAAGGTAAGTAAGTGCTAGAAAACTGTTAAGGCTGGCAGTATGTCGTTCATTGTATTTTTGGCACTTTGAATCTTTGTTCTATTAACTAACGAAAAAAAACGTGCCTTCTCCGAACCGAAGATGATTATTTTACCCAGATAATTAGGTTTTCTTTGTGAAAATATATAAAAAAAATTGCAAATGATATGGAAAAGTTTCAAGGCATGCTGGGCATATTTTATGTAAAACACATAATTTTGTGTAAGTATGATCGACATTTTGTATAAGAAGCTTGAAACTGGGTAAATAGCTGTCCTTCTTTTTCGTAACCATAACTGCAATATCAATGTCACGAGCATCATAGAGGCTATGCCATCAAACCCGCAGGCGACCGCAGCAGTTATATATAGAACACTGTGTCAGCCTAGGCCTTTAACTCCCACGTACGTTAATACCGGGGTGCGTCAGAATATGAATAGGAGGACATATTCTACCTTCTACCAGGGCCACAGATTGATTTTTCACTAGATTTTCTCTGTACTGCCTCAGTGAAAATGTCTACGTAATAATAACTGCGGCCCTGGTAGAGGGAAGATATATTCCATCCGTCTATCTCTCGTGCCTTGCAATGGTTATCAAGTTTATCTATCAGTACTTTAAACTAACGGATCAAAGTTTTGTTTAAAGGGGTGGGGACGGTGGGGATGGAATGGAGGGAGCAGTTGGGGGGGGGGGGGCAAGAATAAAAAAGTATTGGGAAAAAAAACAAATTTTCTGTTGTGCCGTTCTCGGCTTGTCTTTGCAATTGCACCTTTATCAGTGGTTACATTTATTACAATAGCTGCTCCCAATCCCTGCTACTAATGAATGAAAATCTAATTTAACAAAAAGGCACGCTGTAGGATTTTAATATTTAAGATGTAGGGCCCCTATCCCTCTTGTCATTAAGCCTTCCATTAATAAATGGCTATGGGTCCGTCAGTTGGAAGTTATTCAAAATCTCCGTTTATTTAAAAGAGACTGTATTAAGAGAAATGTTGACATGGAAGTGCAGTGGTCAAGACACTCTGTGGCGTCAAATATTGGTGCGTAATTTATCAAATCTCAAGTCAATTTTAGACTAACAATGTACGTTACTTAAATGATACCCCTTTTAATAACGGCGTAGGTCTAATCAGTAAACTCGCTGACAGTTATGTAAGAAGAGATATTAGAATTGAACACGTGTAAGAAATGAGATTGCATGGACATAAGACTTCAGTGATCATTTTAGATGAATCGAAACTCTTTGCAGGCGGAAAAAATATCCTTTTTAATAAAAAGTTTATACTTTGAACAGTAAGACCCAACAATGCCTACATTAATTGTAGCTGTTTAAATTTCAGATTGATAATTAGACCCAACGCGAACGTGCTTGGGCGATTTTGCTACCATGCCAGACTTTTACTTTTCAAACATTAATTTTATCAATATCATATGAAAGAAGAACATCGTTACAGATATCCGTTTCGAACGATGCCTGTGGACAGCAAATCATGAGTTTGCATGCATGTTTGCTTTGCCTTGTTTGCTCAGGTCATTCGATTTTTGTTTTGATCTAGAATAAAAAACAATAAATATTGCAAATGTATTTAGACTAAGAGAATTGTTTTTGGTTTGTATTTGGTTTACTTACAATTAAAATTTAAATGATTATGCATTTCTCCAGTGGCATTGTTAAGATACGCTGCAGTGTAGGCTATTGCGATAGATGTGCCTGTAGCGCATCCTTCATTGCGCCAATAACCGGAAGTATACGATAGCCGCCATGTTGACGGGTGAGGACACTGCATTTCAATAATTCTCTCGCATACACAGCGTAGTTATTGATAAGCGGTTATCTTCCAATTTATTACAGTTATATGTGACGCGATAGTTGGATTATATATATATTATAGATTGTTTTGATTTATAAATACGTTCAGCTCTCTCTCTCTCTCTCTCTCTCTCTCTCTCTCTCTCTCTCTCTCTCTCTCTCTCTCTCTCTCTCTCACACACACACACCACGTACAAATACACGTACTATTTTTAGTGGTTATAACATTGACTTCATAGTAAAGTTTATATAGTTACCTACATAAGTAAATGTCATAATAAAGATAGGAATGTTTTTGCTGGATCAATTCAGTGATTTTCCCGTTGAAATATAATCTGCATGATACTTCATTTTGATGACTTTTTTTTCAGTTGTACTGGAGAATAGCAGTGCGAAATTTTCCTAATAATCAAACAGACTCAAGAAATATTGCAATCATGTCATAGTTATGTTGCATTTACCCAGTAAACTATAACAGACATTCAAGCACCCAACAATGGCAAATGAAAAGATCACCCTACCAGACGCTCTCCAGAATGTGGATGTTTTGGATGAGCTCCCACTGCCTGATCAGCAGCCACACATAGAAGCTGCCCCCATTCCCATTCACTACAGAGCCAATCTTGACACTAACTTTGAAGACAGAAGTGCATTTGTTACTGGGGTAGCAAAATACATCGAGGAGGCAACTGTTCATGCAAATCTGGTGAGTTATTGTAATTGAGTGGTGGGGTGGTTCAAATTTGACCCACCCTTGAAACTAAAATTGCGTGGTAGATGATTTTATTCTCCTAAAACATTCTGAGTTATCATATTTCATAACTACTAGGTTAAAGTAGTGAAAACCATGAATGCTGAAATGCGTGGTGAATTGCATGTGTATTCTCTATAATAAATAATATAAAATAAAAATAAAAATATAAAAAATATTAAAATAATGCTGAATTTTTAACAGGTAACTTGATTGTTCTTTATTGGTAATGTTCAAAGTCTATTGTGCCATATAAAGTAGTACTTGGTGACAGTTTCACACATACTGGGAGTGATAAAATATGATAAAATGGATAGCTCTGTCCCCGTCACCATTAATAGTGCAATCAGAGTTCTGATTAATCATCCACAAATTGGTGTCAGAAGGATGAGAGAAGTTCAGAGTTTTAGTCTTTTCGGTCACTGATAAAAAAGTACACTGCATAGATACATAAATGTCAACACCATAGCTCTTTTGCTAAGTGTGAACAATGTGGAAATCTCAAAGAAGATTTTAGCACTGATGATCTTCAGAAAGTTACGGTTTCTCTTATTTCACTTTTGACACGAGGAATCCTTTCTTTCTTGTTGCAAAAACTTTCTTTTCACTGCCTGCCTGGTGATTACATATTTTTGTGGAATTTTTCATCAAGTGAGGGCATTGATTCTCTTCTGATTTAACTTTAAGCATCTTCCCATGAGTTTCCTTGTCTTCTGTAATTCTGGATCAATGTTCAGCTGCGTGAAGGAATGCCTATCTCACTGCTTTTGAAAACTCGTCTGAAGGTTTTTGTTTTTTAATCTTTTTTGCATCCCCATTTACTGATAAAGATTTTGGCTTTTTTTTTCTTTTTCTTTTTTTTTGTTTTCACCGTACAATTTCCTGAAGTCCATGTACTAGTACTGTGCCATTACATAGAGAGCATTCCCTCCAAAATATCTTTTTACTCCTCCACCAATATCTTGGTACTGCATTGAAAAAACTCCTTTTCTTCATAAAATTTGTATCTGAAATACTGAAGGAAAATTATGAAAATTGTATTTGACCCATTTCAGAATAATAGAGAATTTGCAGGGTCTTCATTCTGTGACCAAAGCAGCACTCCATGTAGGGTGACTCTCTATTGCAATAGCCAGGCTATAAGTTGTCAAACTCTCAAACTGGTCGTCCGGACACAGGAAAATGTACCGCTTAATGTGAGATAGGCTAAGTCTTGAGTGAGAATAGGCCTGGTCTATTCTTGGTTTAAGTTACTCATAATTTAAGTTAGTCCTATGTAAACAGACCCAAGAATAATAGTAAACCTGTACCACTATCTGCAATTTGAACTTGCTCACAGTTGAGTTCATCTGTCTGGTACTTACCCTCTACCAGGGCTGCAGATTAATTGATGGCTCTTTTCTCCAACTCAGTGCAGGAGGGTGCCATCAGTTAACCAGAGACATATCTGTGAATATCTTGTGAAAAAATCAATCTGTGGCCCTGGTAGAGGGTATCTGGTACTTACCACTTAACTGTCATTGTAACAATACATAGTTTGATTGAGGGACTGCCACTGATATCGATAAAGAGATAATTGTCCTCAACCAATTATAGTTAGTTGATGTATGCACGTAGACATGTTGTATTTAATCATAAGATACAGTATAAACTTACAACTGGGTTGTCAAACATATTTGATATTATTCAGATAAGGATTAAATTAAACATTGTCAGTTAACGTGCATAGTGGATATGAATTATGTCGTTAAAATGTGTACTTATCATATTAAAGTGAAAAGTTCACCAGGGATCCATTAGTGGGAAACATAACAATGGTTTACATGTATTTGAAACCGATAAAAAACTGGTATGACTAAGAAGGTATCAGGAGCCCCTTTAACAAACCACAGACTGGACCAGGTTAACAGGTTTTCTGTTTAAGTCTGTAAAGACCTTTTTGTGAACAAATTGCAGAAGAATTGGAGAGAGTGAGAGAGAGAAAATGACAACAAATTTACCTTTCTCAGCCCCCCCCCCCCCCCCCAATTGTCTTAACTAGTTTTATTAATGAATAAAGAGCTCTGATATATATTTTAACTAAATGGGTTACTAGTAGATGAGTGTTTTGGCCTAGATTTGGAATGTTTATATGTGAGCAGTAGAACTCAGGAAAAAGGGGTAACTGTTATGCTGTGGGAGGGGTATCAATATAAAGTAGAGTACATTGTATTCTTATCAGATTGCCATGTGCCGTGATAGGATTCCCTGTCATGTGACCATTATAATTCCTCTGTGATAATAGTGGAGAAAGTTTCGGACAGGAAAGTATTTCAGGGGACTGGCGTGGGAAATTGCTATGTTGGTTAAATAAGGAAATTTTGTTGATGATGTTTGTTTGGACGAGTATGAAGTATCTTGCAGAAAAAAGAATTTTTGTCCTGATGAAAGCATGATGGAATGACTTATATTATGAAAGAGCCGTTTGTATTTGCACGATATTCTAAGTCAGTAGGTTTCAAGGGGGCTGAAGAGTTTGTGCTAATCACATGGTATGTGTTTTGGTTGAAAACTCCCCAAATTCTCATCTTATTTTGAACAAACCATGGGTTTACTGCATAAAGATTGCCAGGCATAAATATCATACTTTTTATAAACTACAGAATACAATGAGTTGGATGGCACATTCTATTTGAAAGGAAATTGGGAGAAGATAGAGTTAGAGCTCAGATCATTGCACATGAACTCTGTATTGTATAGTGACAAGGAGAAGATTGTGGTTTTATATCGGATCTGTAGCGTGTAATTTGGCCTGCTTTGATGAACACAAGATGCTCATAAAGATGATATCTTACTGGGTTGATAAATTATATATGTACTGTAATGTGTGTCGGAATTCCAAAGTGAATGTGAATATATGAAAGATATTAAGACCTAAGTTTGAGTTTATGAAAATTCAATAATAAGATCCAACACAGTGTGCACTAACCTCATTTTGTAAGGAAGGTATTTTTCTAGAAAAAAGCTCATCTTTATGATCCCCCTCATATGCTCTATATTCTCTATTAGTTCTATTAAAAATATAATTTTGGTATAATGCCTTTAAGTATGCACCCCCACCACCTCCCCCTCCCCCTCCCCCCAAAACTTGTCAGTACAACCCTTAGCTCATTTATATGGCAGATTGTTTTGAAGTAGTTGGGAACAGTAGGACTGAAAAATTAGGTGTACCAGGTTGTTTTTAGCCCAGAAATTTCCTACCGAATTGGAGATAAAAGAAGATCTCAGAGGGGCAAGTTGTGATTGATAGATCAAAGGGGTGATTCATCTTGTCAACCCCTGCTGAATTCAAATGAGAGGCAGTGGAGAGGGACAGAGTTGTGTCTTTTTTTGGTGAGCTGCACCCAGGAAGTTGATTCGTGGAGGCGTTGTCAAAGTGAGAACAAGAGTATCTAGATAAAGCTTGATTCAGGAATTTACAGTGGATTTATACAATTACATTGTGGAATTTTCCCTAATTGGGGAACTGGCAGCTAGAGCAGAGAAATCCTTACATTATTTGTGAAGTTGATGCAGTGAAGGCAGTGTAGGGGGTTGGACCAGCTGGAAGATAAATGAGGAAGTTGAAAGTGGATTGTTACAAGTTCTCTATTGTAATTTTCCTTTCCTAATTAATGTTAAAGCTGCTAGTTAAAGGAAATCGGACCAATTTTGCGGATATGCACATAAAGACAAGTTCCTGAAATAAGGTTAAGATATACCTACAGGCTACTTGTGCTAATGAAGAAATTGGTTTTAAGTTATATTTCACATCAACTCACATGAATATCAGTACAATTTGACAGTATAACTGGCTACATAGAGGATTTACATTAAATGTACTACACATTATAAGGAGCACCAGAAGTTTTAACTAATATGTCTAAGTGCCAAAAGCTTCTGCTGTCAATATATCAACAAAATACATGTATGTAACATGTGGTCACTGATATACCTTGTCAGTGCAGTTGTCGGAGAAAAAGAAAGGAGGAACTTGATTACTGCATGATACTATACGGTGATGTGAAAACAGTCTGTCTTTGTGCATGTAGATATTAAGTCACTTAACTGTGGAGAAAATGATTGTTTGGTTCCGAATAAAAAAGTTGATGAAGGGTTACACCCACCTCATTTCCGTTGGAGTACAAGGACTATGAAATACAGACAGAACTTGCTGCAGAAGTGAAGTCAAGATATATAGTACACAGACAGTTGGGAAAAAAGGAATTAAAAAAAACTTACCGCAAGAAAAAAAACAAGCATGGATTTGAATGAAGATGGAATGCTGCCTCCACCCCCACAGCTGGACCTAGACCTGGACCTTGACGGGATGCTTCAGGCGCTGTCCATTGGGGGTGCTTCCAGCAGTGGTGGTCTTCCTCCTCCTCCGTCACCCCTAGCACCATCACCACTAGCACCGTCACCACCTCCTTCTCCTCCTCCTGGTACGACTGCCATAGCCAGTGGTGAACAGGACTGTGAACAAAAGCAGGCTATAAACCACACACCTGATGCCATTAGTATTCCTGGCGCAGTCACAAACATATCCTCTCCATCTACTGATAATGACGAGGTCATAAATGAGAGAGGTCTCCACCAGCACACACACACAAACAATACTGATGCTGACAGGACCACAACACAGAGCAGCCAGGATGGTGATAAGACTGTTCATACTGAGGCTGGAGTGGCTATAGATGTCACACCACCTGCACCTGACCGAGACAGGCCAGATCAGCTGTGGCTGTCACCCCCTAGTAACCAAACCCTGCCACCCCCACCATCCCCTCTGTTACCTCCACCCTCACCACTTCTTCCACCCCCACCCTCACTCCTAGAGGGTGCTGATAGTGACAGTTCGAGGGGTCCCCCTCTACCAGGGCCACAGCCTGGAGCTCCAGAGGCAAAAAGTGGACATTCTGTAGACACAGAGAGTAGAAACGGTAGGATGGAGAGAGGAAAGAAGGTTGCTGGCGAGGAGACAACGGCTACCGGGGAGGTGGCGGAATACAAAAAGGAGCCAGATTTTGAAGAGTTCAAGCTCCTGATGTGGGACGAGTACCAGCCCCGGGTGCAGTCCCAGTCCATGCTGTGTGTATATCACACCAACATGGACACCAAGTTTGTAGACAGGTCGGCCTTCATCACTGGCATGGCCAAATACAACGAGCAAGGCATGCTACAGGCACAGATGGTAAGATGTATGTCAGATACACTCAGCCTAGAATCGTGTGTGGAATGTCAGAAATAATTAATGATTTTTTAAATGGTTTATTTTAAAACTGCAACAGATAGTAGTATACGATAAAGGGCTAAAAACTAAATTCATCTTTATAGTTTTATACTTTATAAAAGGGAAATTTGTTGTTTGCAGTAGATGATATTGGCCCACCCTCTTTTTACTTGGGGAGAGATGGTTGGGGTACTGTGTGTGTGTGTGTGTGTGTGTGTGTGTTTTAAAGATACTTCAGTATGTTAAAAAACAAAAAATGCACCAAGGAAAAAGTATATTGCAAAACAAATTGGTTAAAATAAAAAAAAAAAACAAGGAAATTGTTAATAAACGGTTTATTCAAGGTATGGCTTAGACTTTTGTACATAAAAGTATATTTTTATACATGTATACTTTTTCTGCATATTTATGTAAGTTGGGTGTAAGTTTTTTCCCTGTTTTAAATGCTTTCTGTACATATAATCTTACACAGTATGATCTAGGCCAGGAATACTTGCAGTTATGTGTCAGGCAGGTAGTAAAGTCAGTAATGAATTTCAGTCTCGCCCCTCTTAGCCTAGGGCCAGAATGAATAGCTTCAATAATTGAAAAATGGCTGTGTAGATAAGTTACATATAAATAGGGAAGATACCTGTGTGCTGATAGCTATAACTTCATAGTTTGATAACACTGAAAAACATTGAGAGATAAGGTTGATTTAACAATAGGGACCATTGTACATACACTAGTCAAAGTCACTGTAGAATTATTTTTTTTACTAGACTAGTACTGTTTTTATCCTCAAACTAAAAATTTTCTGCCCTTTTTTTTTTGGGGGGGGGGGAGGGGGAGGGGGTCTGAGTGTGTGGGGGGGGATGGAGAGGGCAGGATGGGGTAGTACTGAAGTCGACTTCTCTGTCTTAATTATTGGATATATTTATTGGTGAAAATGTGTCATAGGGGTGGGGATAATAAGTGCAAAAAGGGACTGAAGAAACTGCATTTGGTTTTCTTAATGGCTATGTTTAAAGTCTTCTTCACATGACTTGGTCAGTTAAAAGGACTTGATGGCACACATTACATTTATTTAATTTGAATTATTACTAGTATGCTTATCTAGCTATATTTACTACTTTAATGGAATGAGAACATTTTCAAGTTTTAATGAAAGGGTGCTCTCTTGTGAGTAGAGGTACAGTCATTTACCTTTAAAGGTCGCATTCACAACAGATGATCCTTAGATCTACTGGTTGACGGATCAAATATGACCCTACATGAAAGCAAGATGGCTTATTGCCTTTATGTTCTCCCTGTCTCCACACATGCCTTCACTACAGGGGCCTAGCAGATAAACCTCAAGGTCGAAATTTAATCCATGTGTGGAGGCATCAAGACCATTAAAGGATTAGGCAGTCTTGCTTTCATATAGGGTCGGCCATATTTGATCTGTGGACCAGTAGATCCAAGGATTATCTCTTCTGAATGCGACCATAGTTTGAACTAATTTTTTTTTTCAATTATATATCGAAAAACTGCTCTTTTACTGAGATAAATATGGAAAAAAATTTTTAAAAAATATTTTTGTGATAAATAGGAAATTTTAATTCATATGAAAATTATAGTAGATGTAAGGGAAAAAAGTATAAATTGATGTAGTAATTACAGTGTGTAATATGACCAAGCTGGCACTCACCTATAAAAATCTACAAATTATGTAGTAGCACAGAATAATAATAAAAAAAAGATTCAAATGAAATGTCAAATTTTCTCCAGTTTATTCTAGCTTTTGTCCCAGCTCATCTTATCTTGTAATACACAGTCTGTGAGAAATAAGTACTAGTAAATTGTTTTTTAATCACAAAAAAAGTCTCTCTTGGAGGCCAAAATAGGGTTAAAATTTGACAGGTGCAAAGCACTACCACAAGGTTAAATGGTTTGGGATGAATAATTTTGAAAATAAATGCTCTGGTGGCTTGGATAAGTGGAAATATTTTAGAACCACAAGAGCTGTACTGTAATAGTGGGTGGACGGCTAGCATGAAACACTGATGTTGATTTATAGGAGATATTAGCCAGTCTAGTCTGTGTTGCCTGTACTTATACATTATTAGTCAATGCACATACACACACAAACACACACATTGTAAAACGAAAAAAAATTCAACCTGGCAAATAAGCCATAAAATAAGATCTGATGATGGCAGTTTGTCCTTATCTTTAAATTTGTTGACAATGTACTTCATTTAACTATTTGGCAGTATAGTTTATGTCTACCTTGTAAATAAAATGTATTGAATGTGGTTATCTGTGCGGATGTAAACCATCACTGGATGATAAACCCATCAACAGTGGATTTATAATTCATATGTAAGCTGTAATTGATACATTTTATGTATCACATATCCTGGTTCTGTTGTCTTTACTAGCATCAACAGAGTGGTTATTGAATGTGCTGTTAGTGGAATGGGTGACAGATTCTATTATATGATAAGGATGGAGACCTTTTTGGTGTTATTGATCATTGACCTTTTAATGTATATTCTACACTTATTACACACACTGTGTGCTATGTCAGATGTGGATGATCCAGGACCCAGATAGTGCCTATATTAGGTCCTATATATTATATCCTAGGTTTTATGTCAGATAATGATAACAGTTATTAAATATAGCATGTGCAGTTACAGCAAGAATAATAGCTTGTAGCATGTATTTTGTTTGAATTGATTTCGGTGCTGCGTACCTTAAAATGTCAGCCAAATTTGGTTTAAGGGTTATATTTTTTATCCCTGCAAATATTTTTTGAACTATTTAATCTTGCCATGGGTCCAATTTATGTAAAAGATGGACATTAAAGGGGGTCTTGATGATTTAGATACTTTAAGAAACTCTTCAAAGAAACCTAATTTAATTTTGCAAATTTTCTCATTGATACCAGGGCATACCTGACAAAAATATGTGGAAAAATTAAGGTCAATTGAATTTGATAGGTTTTTGAGATCAGTTTTGGGGAAAAACAACATTTTTCATTCCTGATATTTGAATCTTAATGCATACATGTATTATTGGATACATGACTGCAAGTCAGTTGCTATGTTATCTAAAGGTGGTAAAGGTCACTTTTGCATAAAAACAATGGACTGACAACAACACATTTTAATATGTTTTATTGACAAGACCCCTTTAAAGTTTTTCTTTTTAATTCCAGAATGAACTGTTGGAAGAAGGCCATGAGTATGCAGTTACTCTGTACACCTGGAGATGTTGCTCAAGGGCTTTGCCCCAGGTAAGGTTTAGGCATATAGGATCATGCCTGTCTGCATGTCTGGGTTGACGATGTCACAGTGGCTATGCTGGTATGGTTGTGAGTTTGCCAAGTGTGTGTGTGTGTGTGTGTGAGAGAGAGAGAGAGAGAGAGAGAGAGAGAGAGAGAGAGAGCATTTAATTTTGCTAGACTAAACAGAATGTGTGTATGTTTGCGTATGTTTGTATGCATACATATGTTAAATACATATGTTTATCATCCTATGTCCAATTGGTTAAAGATACATACAAAAAAACTGTTGGAATGTAGAAGTATTTGAGCACATATTTCTCATGATAACTTTTTAGATGTCCAGAAAGTAATAATAAAAAACCCCTCAAATTTAACACTTCCTAATGATGTAATATCTGTATATTATAAACAAAACATATATATATTATTTAACAATTTTTTTCAGGTCAAATCCAATGACCAACCAAACAGAGTTGAGATCTATGAGAAGACAGTGGAGGTTTTGGGCCCACAGGTGGCCAAGTTGATGGACTTTATGTACTTCCAGGTAAGGTGATGTGATTGAAACTCCATTGCCCAGAAAACTCATAATTTGATACATTGCAACAGTAACTTTATAGCAGTATTTATATGTTATGAACACTGTG
Source organism: Lingula anatina (assembly GCF_001039355.2). The sequence goes on along the minus strand of NW_019773614.1, from coordinate 227,264 downwards.
TATACTAACATTTTTTGTTTGTGAAAAATAAAGAAAAGGGCACTGGGTAATGTATTATTATGTATTACAACAGTTACTGTAAAATGACTTCAGATCTTTTTTTTTTCATGATACAGACATTTTGTGCCATTTCAAAACTTAAGTTTCAATGACTTTTTTTATGGAATTTGCTTTCTAGAAAAAAGCAATTGAGCGTTTCTGTGGTGAAGTAAAGCGCCTTTGTCATAAAGAAAAAAGGAATGATTTTGTATCAGAGGCGTACCTACTTACTCTGGGGAAGTTTATCAACATGTTTGCTGTGCTGGATGAACTAAAGAACATGAAATCTGGAGTGAGAAATGACTACGCTGCTTATAGAAGGTAAGTCAGGGGTGAGGACCAAGTATAGTGCCTACAAAAACGAAGCCTGGATTGAATGACGTAGGTGACTACAAATCACTCTAAAAAATATAACCGTTATATGTTGATTTCATTTTTCAAATATACGGGTATTTGCCTCAGTGACTGTTGTTTGTCAAAAATATCTTTTCTCCAGATCTGCGCAGTTTCTAAAAGTAATGGCAGAACCTGAAGCCTTGCAAGAATCCCAGAACCTGGCTTTTTTCCTGGCCACACAGAACAAGATACGAGATACACTGAAGGAGACACTGCAGAGTATCCCCAATTTTGAGGAGCTGCTGGCTGACGTAGTCAACATTTGCATGGAAATGTATGAGAATAAACAGTACCTGTTGCCCAGTGAGAAACACATGCTGGTTAAGGTGAGGATATTGGGGATGAGATTTTTTCGATTGTTGGCCAGTTTCCCATTTTTTTGGAGCCAAAGATATCATTGGCCTAGGTGCCCCCCTAGACCCCACGTTATATTTCCCAACTTTTTCACTAAATGGCAGTTTCGTCCCTGGAAAATACAGCATGAGGATTTCCTTGTTTAGGAGATTTTTTAGTCCAACGTCAAATCATGAATCAGTTTGTATCTGATATATTTGAATATCATGACAGTTTAGTCATATAAATATATTATATAGAAGCATATCTGTTTGTTGTCAATGTGTTTCACTCATAATGTGACATAAGAAGTTTTTTTTTCAAGTGGCATTTTGTTTGACAAAGTATATTCCTTTCTTTATAAAAAAACGGTCTTAGTGCAGTCATTATATTCAACTTATCATGTAATATTAAGGTAATGGGGTGTGGCCTGTTTCTAATGGACAGCAAAGAGGTCAGCATATACAAGCTGGACAACAGGAAAAGAATCAACCTACAAAAGATTGACAGAATATTAAAGGTATGGAGCAAGTGAAAATTCTCTCTTGACATTTGGAATTCTTTTAAAGGATAAATTTGCATTTAACAATTGTACATAAGGAAATGTTTGATGCAGTACATTCTTTCAAAGGAGTTCTTGAGCAGAAGTCTCAGGTAATATGTACTACTGCAGTTCTATGCGATCTTGTTGTTTTATGTCACCAAAGCAATTTCTGTTGAATTATCTTTCTATCTTGTTTTATCATATTTAGCAATTAGAAATGGTCCCTCTGTTTGGAGACATGCAGATTGCTCCCTTCAGCTACATTAAGCAGAGCCCGACCTTTGACGCAACCAAGTGGCCTATGGCAATGTCCAGTGCAGTCAGCTCCCAGTCCAACCTACTGGGGAGTCTAGAGGCTATCAGAGATGACCATGTCAGATATATCAGTCAGCTGGCCAAACACAGCAATGAGGTGTGTGTGTGTGTGTGTGTGTGTGACTAGTGTTGTGGACAGTTAATATGTTCTTCTTAGTTAACATATCATAATAGTATCTCGTTGATTGCACAATCATTGCAGTTGAGAATTGCTTATGATATACACCCTGATCTTCCTCTTAATTCTACCTATTAGGGAAATTGTTTTCTCCTTCACAAAAATGACCTAGAAGAAATAGCCACCATACTACAATATTTTATGACTGATAATTTTTATCATGGCATACCCACTTTACTTTCATCCGCACCCCATTTCATACTAGCTTGTTCTTCTTATATCCCCAGATCACTACCACTCAGAGAGAGAACCCCAGAACAGACAGAGAGAACAAAGAACTATGTGAGCTGGCACTGAGAGGACTGCAACTACTCTCAGGATGGACTGTACAAGTCATGGAGCTGGTAATAAATGATAGGCTTTTCATGTTATTTTATCTCATATGTTATAAACAGAAGCCTCACTGTAAGATAATGTTTCAAATTTTTATATTAGAGTACTTTGTATTGACATAGAGCATTCGTCTCTATACTGTTTATTTATAATTGCAATAAAATGTAAAAACATTAATTTTGTAACATGGTGATGACTGAATACTTTGTATATATTTTTCAGATTAGGTACTACTATCACTGATATAACTAATGAATTTTTTTTGACAAAGTAAAGTGCCATAGGTGAACATAATTATTTAAGCAGTTACTCTAATATGAAGCATGCGCTTTGATATGAGTAAAAGTTACCATATCAGTTGTAAAATAGTGTTTGCTTGAAATGTATCAAGTAATCATAAAATACTTCCTTGACAACACTTACACCTTGATATATTGCTCTCACATAGACTTTTTACAGCATAGTCAGTTTGAAAAAAATAGTTAAGTTAAAAATAATTAAGTATTATTATTTTACAAGCACTTTTATGTAAAGTTCTCACTCTTGTATAAAGTTCAACTAGGGAAATGGAGTTGAATCTATGTGTCGCAACAGGCAAAATGGATACCCAAAGCCGGGATTTCATTTAATGTGGGAGGACACCCATTAAGTGAATTCCTGTGTTGTTTGTTGTTAACTTGTGAAATATTTATAGTATTCCTGGAAACTTCTCCACCCGGTGGACCAGCGCGCCAACCCGCATGTTCCACAGGACGCGGAGGAGTACGAGAGGGTAAGGAAAGGAGGGAGGTGCTGTGACTCGCTCCTCCCTGAGCCCACTGTAGTATGATGCTTGCTACCTACATGTTGTACACTTGTACATGTGAAGATCTCCCACTTGGTGGATGAGGTGAAAGACTGGGAATTATTTTTGAGAAATTGACGAACATTTCACAAGTTCTTTAAAAAATACATGAACGTTTTGGTTATTGGAGTAGGTGAATTTTATCTAAAATTTGGCCCTCATGTTTGCTGTCAAAGAGCACATTTTTACAATTCCAAAATATTTTTGTGTTTTTGTGCTTCCTCTTCCATCCAATGGGGAGATCTTCATCATGTACAGAGTGTAACTCAATGTGTAGTCATGGCAGCAGTTATAGCTGTTCATCACCCACAAACTCATTTGTACTGTATTTTTATATTGCTTTTGTTATTCATTTCTTTGTAGTACTCCTGGAAGCTTCTCCACCCCACAGATCATCATCAAAACCCTTACTGCCCCACAGATGCGGAAGATTATGAGAGGGTCAGTCTGCGTGAGGGGGTGTGGTCAGTTGTGTGGTGTGAAGGGTTTATACTGACCCTGAACTACAGATTGCATGAGAGACCACTTCTTCATTTCGCCAATTTTTACACTTTGGAATCTCCATATGTGTCTGCTATGCTTATTGGACCTGTGACTATCTGATTCAGTGATGGTTGTTTGGAACTAGTCACAAATGCCCACAGACCCATCTAAATAGCCCTTTCCCTTCACATTTGTAATTGGTGGCATAATCTTGAAACCAATGCTGCTGTTTTCTAATTCCTCATTCTAATTCCCATGTACATCACATATGGAGATTTGGAAATGAAGGTGGCATGCATCTGGCCTGTTAAGCCTAGGTCCCAACCGAACGTACAGGCTGTTACGTGTGGTCTACAGCCAAAAAAATTGGGGAAAACGTGAGAGTTCGTGCGTGAGGAGCACTTCCATCGTGCGACTTTTGAAGGATGCAAACAGCACTTACAAACTTTTCGTCATGATCAACAGCTGCTTGATTCCTTCCCTGCGATCTAGCTATGTCCTAGCCGGATGCAAGGAACCTAAAAAAAACATGCATCCAAAACGTAGTTGGGACCTAGGCTTTACGGATGTAGCTCAGGGAAGTTTAACTGGGAGGTTGATTTAAAAATCAGGTGCAGGGATATTGTAACTGGACCATTGAGGTCAGGATATGGATGTGAAGTATTTGTGATCTTCAGACCAATTTAGTTTCAGTTCGGTTTCAATTCTTTCAATTCCAATCTAACCAAAAGTAGCAAACATACAATGGGTTAACCAAATTTTTGTTTAACAACAATTGTTTTAAATGACATAACAATTACAAATATTTAGAATTTGGTCTGTTTTGGTTGGTTAAAAAAGTGAGCTCCAAGTTTTTGTTAAGTGAATTATAACTAGATTTAACAATTTGAAACATTAAAAAAATGGGTCAATGGCATGGTTTTGAAGGTAGGAGGGAAGTAAGATTTTCCCTGCATCTGAAAGTAAACCCTGTTTACAAGATGTGAAATAATGATGGTGAAAGTACCATTAATAACATAGATTGTGCTGAATTCAGAAAGCTACAGCATGGCAATGAAACTATAGAATCTTAGTGACTCTGTGACCAAAAATAGACATATATATCTATCTGACTACTGCTCTAGGTTCTGTGTAACTCATTGGCTTTAATGTGAACATTCAGTCATTGGATTACTGCTGTGCTATGCTGTTCTAAACAGAATAGAAAAGGGAATCGGGTGGGGTTGATTGAATCATGATCAAGTTCACAGTCTTGTAAATGGCTTCAGGGCTTTAGTGCATGAATTACCCAGAGGTGTTGGTGAGGCATGCTGGCTGTCTAGTGCTTTAGTACCCAATTCTTATGTGAATTATCCCACTGGATGAGCCTATAGCAAGCTTATGAGATATCTTCTCATTAGGTGCGTACTAAATAAAGCACTGCTTGCGAGTCTGGTATACACCATAGCATGCTGAGCAAAAGCAAGGCATGCAATCATGTATATTGGACCAGGGGTTAGCAGTGCATTATTTGTCATACATGCATACAAAGGGAAATTGTACATGTTTCCTAGGTCAAAAGCCCTAATTTTGAATAGAATATGCTGATATCATAGGCTGGTATCAGCCCCTCTATATGATAATATGTACTTATAGATAATCTTAACTTACAGTAAAGAAAAATGATACTATGTAATTCTGTCTACGTAAGGAATGTTGCAGTTGGGAGCATATTCTCAAAATTTTGACTGCCAGCATGCATTAGATAAGGGAGAAGACAAGAGACATATCACCTTTACTGAGATAATGCATGTATATTGTGCCTATAAGATGACAACATCTCTGGACATTTCAGGCATTTTGTGTGTGTTTCTGTATTGATTAAGGGTTGGTGCATGTTCCCAGCATTATTAGCCTTCACATATTTTTACCTGATTTTGTAAGGAATGTGCTAGATAATTGATCTTAACAACTTTATATATGAAAACCTATTCTGCCTTGGTTATGAATTCTGTGAAAATGTCCTGCATTTTCGCCTGTTTAAGTTTGCTGCACTGTAATTGAAGTAGAAAAATTATATTTTTATGAGTGCCATGTTCAACTTCTACTTGCTAGTTCTTTACATATGGGATTCGGTAGATAGAGTAAAATGATATATATGTGATTATAAGTCACTTGTAATTAAAGTTAACAGTAATGTTGAATATTTCAAAATATCATTGGACAACTGATAAAAAGAAACAATGTGATATCATTTCCAAAGATATTTAGGTCATCTCTGTAAGAAATGCTCATTTTCATAGACACTTCTCATTTGCATGATGTTGTACTTACACTGTTGGTTTATGCATGCTGGGATGGTGCATGTTTTGGTTGCATGTTTTGGTTGCATGAGTTCATCCCTTATATTCCTTGGTCCTAACTCGATTTCAGTGTTTTCATTTTTCAGTTTCCTTTCTCAGCATAATTTATTGATTTTCTTGTTTCAGAGATTTGTTGCTATATTTTTTCATCTGCAGTATAAATTGAATATCAGTTTATAAGATGAATACCTTTATTGTTGTTACTTATAATCTCTTAAATTTGATTAATTTCGTTCATTTGTAATCATTTGTTTGAAGTTTCCAAGCTTTCTAATTTGTATGTTAACTTTTTGTTTGATAGATTATTTTGGTTTTTAAACATTTAGCATCATAGCATGCAAAGCAATATTTATTGTTTAAAACCTCTGCATTTGTTGTAAATAGGCAACGAGGTACAACTACAACTCCGATGAGAAATTTGCCCTGATCGAGGTGATAGGAATGATCAAAGGGCTGCAGGTGCTCATGGGAAGGATGGAGTCTGTATTTAACGAGGCAATAAGGCGGAATATCTATGCAGAACTTCAAGACTTTGTGCAGATTGGGTTACGAGATCTCCTAAGAAAGTCCATCAAAAACAAAAAGGAGGTGATCAGGACGTGAGTGAAGTCTGATTGAAAAAGAATCTAATTGGCCCTGTAATAAGACATATGAGAGAATAATATCTTAAGATTTTTATGTACAGATGAAATCATGATGGAAGGATGTGTCAGAATCAGTGATGTTGAATGATTTACTGTGATTAAAAACTGGAGTTTGATTTAGTTTGTGTTGGTCAAATAATCTTCATGTTTCAAGATTTATGTGCTGATTTGTAATTTATTAGTAAGCTTTTATTTACTGTTTTCACACTTGTAAGTTTTAAATAATAGTATTACCCAAGATTCAAGATTGTCACAAATTTCTTACTCTAGAATTCTGATGTCTGTGAGAGAGACATCTGCTGATTGGCTGAGAGGAGTAGAACCCAAAGACGACCCTGCATTGGCCGGCAAGAAGGATCCTGATGGAGGGTTTGCTATTAAAGTGCCCAGGAGGAATGTGGGGCCATCTAGTACACAGGTAAGTCTTCCAAGCACACACACAGTAAATCAAATAGTGTCAGGTGTCTTGTAGATGAAATGTGGCAATATTAATGGTTACCCATAGCTTTCCAAAATTCGAAAGTCCACTCTGTGTGTGTCTTGGCAATATTTGGTTAAATTATGTAAATGGGCAAAGCTGTTGCTAAGGCTTCAGATAGTTTCATTAGAAGATGGGGGTGGTTTATAGTGTTTCGGTTAATATAACCTGCTTCTGATTTATTTAAGTGGAGTAGTGGGACATTTGTTTCTACATTTCTAGATATGCAGCAAAAGATAAAATTGCTGTAAACTATTGGTTGTGGTGATAATGATAATTTATTCTTCAAAATTTTCATTTTCAGTTGTACATGGTACGCACTATGTTGGAATCTCTGATTGCTGATAAGAGTGGAGCTAAGAAGTCACTTAGGAAAGACATTGAGCCCAAGGATCTGGCAGCCATTGATGCCTTTCACAAGACATCGTTCTTCTGGAGCTATTTGCTGAATTTTAGTGGTAATTTTAAGATTTGTGTAGATAATTAGTTTCATTGAATCAGAAAAAGCATGCTCTTTAAAGAATGTTCTGTGAAGAATGTTTTAGGATACGTTTTTGCAGTGGAAGATAGATGTGATGGTTTTGGAACTGATGTTGCCATTGATATTGTATTCACTTTTGTAAATTTTCCAATGTTATTAGGAATTTTAATGAGTCAATTTAAGTCTTAAGGAAGACCGTCAAAAGTTTTTTAAGGCCTTGGCACCATTTTGCGTGATTTGCTGTAGAAGTTAGGATATTCAAATTTTAATTGTGAACTCGAGCTTATTTCAAGGTCTCTTTTTCTCTGTCAGATACCCTTATGCAGTGCTGTGACCTATCTCAGCTGTGGTACAGAGAGTTTTTCCTGGAGATGACCATGGGCAAGAAAATCCAGGTAAAACTTAATAATTACACATACGTAAACTGCTAAATCTGAAAAGTGTGTGCTTCTTACTCTTGCCTACTTTTAATCAAGCTTGGAGCTTTCTTTCTTTTCTATTCAGAATGGTTTTTTATGCTCGTAGTATTCTGGCCTTTTTATGTTTTTATCTGAAAGCATGTGACTTTTTATTTTTCTCTTGTCATGTTATTATTTTATATTTATATTTATCTTTTTTGTCTGTAAAAGCTTACTAGACAGGTGCACTTTGCTTAACTTCGTTATTTATATTACAAAATTGAGCTCATTCAAATCTATAGCCTTGCAAATATGTCTTCTTCCTTTACTTCCCATTTTCCTGCACATGCTTCGCAACTGCTTGCATTTCTAGTGTTCTCAAAATCACCAGCACACTGCCGACTGCAAAAATATCATGCAGATGCAGAGGAGAGTACAGGTACAAGGCAGAGGGATAGAATAATGGATAGATTTAGAGATATATCCCATCCAAACCCATTTCACATGTCTATAGCTTTTAGATTTAGTGTTTTGAATCTTTTAATTAATGTCATTTGGTTATAAGTCAAACCAATAGAGGTGTTTCAGTAGGTCAGCAGTTTGTACAGGGTACCATTTCTGTTACTGTTTAGTTATAGTGGGAAAGTATTACACTATTGTCACAAAGAGTAGCAGCATGGATGCTGTATATTTTAGAGATCATATTCTTGTGCATGGCTGTAGAAGGATTAAAGGTAGGAGACATTTACATTCTAGGCAGTAGGGTTTATTTTATGGTTATGTATTTAGGAAAATATCTTTGGCTAAATTACTGGACCTTTTGACATACACAAGACAAGAAGCATGTAGGCAAAAGGTAATCCTGATAAAAGTAAAAGTGCTATGATAATTGTAGTATAGATTTTAGTTTAGCTTTGGTTATAGCGAAATATATAGTCAGATGAAATATCATAGAGATCCTAGTAAGAAACATGATTCAATTTTAGATATATATGTAGAATTTAATGTAGCAAAACCTTGTTGCATTTTCACATATGTTATTATGCTGATTTTTTTCTTACGTTTTTTTTTTCTTTTTTCACAAGAAAAAACTTTTAACTGTTTTCCTTGCATTATGACCAGAAAGATTGTTTTTATTTACAAGTACTTATCTTTGATCATATTAATGAAATTCTTGAATGGGGTTGCAGCACATGGTGTGGGTTTTCTTCTCAGTCTGCTAAGAGGATATCTGAAGCAAAATAATCTGCTTTGATCAAAGTCAGTAGAATGTTCTCTAGTTTTGTGATGCAGTATATCAAATTGAATCACAAGACAGTCATCATGTACAACCATGTACAAATTACACGTTTTATTGCACCATGCATTATATTAATTCCTATGAAACCATTTATAATATTACGATATTTTTAATCTTATTATTTTGAATTAAATTTAAAATTAAAGTTATGATCCCACTGTTTAGTGTAATTTATGGATGTGATTTTTTGTTTCCAGTTCCCCATAGAGATGTCTATGCCCTGGATCCTTACTGATCACATTCTGGAGACCAAAGAACCTTCCATGATGGAGTAAGAAAACAAAGTCTTGTTAACTTATTTATAAAAATACTATTGGTAAAGCACAGATATAATTCTTGTCAATGCTTTCTATTTCTCACTGGATATGCATAGTGTGTGGAAATGATTATAGTTTTAGAGTTACAAAAAAAAAAAAAAATATATATATATATATATATATATATATATATATATATATATATATATATATANATATATATATATATATATATATATATGTCTGCTTCCTATTCCTTGTTAGTTTGGCAAGCTAACTAAATATGAATATTGAAAGTTAGTTTTCATTGTTGGGTTTCATTGATTTGCAGGCAGGAGGTGGATACAGTTTTTGCTCCACTTTTCTGGCTGGTGTTTTCCTGATTAATCACAATGAAATGAGACATATCAAATGGTTCAATCACACTTGTTCACATTTATTTATTTATTTATTCTGTTTTTATTGACATTTTCAGATACATTCTCTACCCATTAGACCTGTACAATGACAGTGCCCACTATGCTTTGACCAACTTCAAGAAACAGTTCCTATATGACGAGGTGGAGGCAGAGGTCAACCTGTGTTTTGACCAGTTTGTTTACAAGCTCAGTGACCAGATCTATGCTTACTTCAAACACCTGGCTGGCAGGTAAACTTTTGTAATCAAATTTCACAAGAAGTAAAAATGTTAGGTCATTCATTGACAGAATTAAGCATATATACTTATTCTCTGTGTAAGATAATTTACTTAATATTTGTATTGCTATTATTATGTTCAAGAATTATTTTGAAATATCCTAAAATATTTAGGGCACATTAAGACAGTTATCAAACTGAAGAAAATTCGAAGAAAGGCTGGTGAAGCTTTGGAAAAAATTTGGTGATTTTACCTATATGATAAAACTCTATATGATATTGACCATAAGATAAAAACGTTATATAGGGTGCATTGAAATTTTTAATCTGCCTGCTGTTTGCTCTTCCACATGATAAGCCCAGATTGCAAATTTGTTCTTCAGTATTATGTTGGACAAGAGATTTAGAGCAGAATGCTTCAGCAATTCCATGAAGATTGCCTATCCACCAGCCAACAGATATGTTACACTGATGAAACAAAGACATGTGCAGGTCGGTAGTCATTGTGTCTGGATTGGTAGCATTGGAACAAGCATATATGAGGATAATGTCATGAAATGAGTTTGGGAATTGAATATTTTTTGTTGTGGGAATGATTCGTGGCAATTTTGTGGATATTCAGTTCATCACATCATCTCCATCTATAAAAGCATAATAATTTCAGTTTGAATCAAGATTATCAATCACGCTAGCTCACTTTCTTTGTAAATAAGGAAATATGCATTGATCTTGTGTTAGATTGTTTTTTATTATTAATACTTTTAACTGATTTTTACTGTAGATTTTGGGCCGCTCTATCGACCTGAATCGGTTGATCAGTCAAAGGATAGGTGCTGCTCTACAGAAGTCCCTAGACACAGCCATCACCAAGTTTGAGGGTGGAGACATCACTGGCATTGTTGTGAGTAGACTGGTGTATTGAGAACACTGCTCTCTAGGCTCTGGTGGCCTATATGGAAAAATAAGGCCTCAACGTTGCACTGAGAAATTTTAGGAAAAATAGCTGGGTCAATTTTGTTTAAAACTACGAAGAATATGTTTGGATTGTCACAGCTATTTGCAGTTGATTAGTAGTTTGTATATATTTATATATGTATGTATAAAATACTCAGAATTGACCATGGTTTGGATTATATCTAAGTTGATGGGGGTTAAACTTTATTCATATCCAATTCCCAGGAATTAGAGGGACTGATAGAGGTGAACCGCATGACACACAAACTTCTTGCCAAGCACCTGTCACTGAATGATTTTGATGCAATGTTTCGAGAGGCGAACCACAACGTGTCTGCACCCTATGGCAGAATCACCTTGCATGTATTCTGGGAGTTGAACTATGACTTCTTGCCAAATTACTGCTTCAATGCTGCAACAAATCGGTAAGTTTTTCTTTTATTTGCTACTATTTGTTTAAGTNGGGGTTAAACTTTATTCATATCCAATTCCCAGGAATTAGAGGGACTGATAGAGGTGAACCGCATGACACACAAACTTCTTGCCAAGCACCTGTCACTGAATGATTTTGATGCAATGTTTCGAGAGGCGAACCACAACGTGTCTGCACCCTATGGCAGAATCACCTTGCATGTATTCTGGGAGTTGAACTATGACTTCTTGCCAAATTACTGCTTCAATGCTGCAACAAATCGGTAAGTTTTTCTTTTATTTGCTTCTATTTGTTTAAATAAAAAAAAAAAAAAAAAAAAAAAGACCAAAAAAGGAGATTGAAGCAATTTTGATTTTTTAATTAGTTTTATGATGAATATTTTGGTGTTGCAGGTGCTCTTTGAAAATGGAAACTACTTTTCTCAGGCATTTATCTTGAACACGTGTCTTTTGAATGAACTTATCTCATGGACCATAATTTAGCTCAGAAGTTATAAATATGTGCACAATATTTGTATATTCCTTAAAAAACTGATTTCTTGATGATGCCAGCAAATGAATTGAGTCAGTTAAACAGCACATACTGCACTAGGATCCCTTACTTAACCCCAGCCACCAATTTCATTTAAATTAAACCTATTTCACATAGTATGTAATTTAGCACCTAATGTAGTTGACCCCTTTTATCACCAAAATCACAATCAAAGCATGGGATATGTACCCGGAAATGTGTATTGGAAATGGTGATATATAGGTCAAGCTCATAGCTGAACTAAACTTGGATCAGGAATATGTCACCAGAAAACCGTATCACATGTGCACTTACCACCAAGCCTCAGATTTTAATGTCCTGTGTTTGGTCATCTGGTGATGTCATTTAGACTATTGCTGGTCTAAGTTAGTCCACATTTGAACATGACCTATGCTCTTAGATAAGATAGTTCCAATAGATAGCATTTCCTCTTTAGATGGTATTGGGTTATAGAAGCTTTAGAAAGATAAATGGGCATAATGAAACAGAGATGAAAGAAGACATGAGCAAAAAAAAAAAAAAAAAAAGTGAGAGCAAAACTGAATGGGAAATGCATCGTTCATTACAATCGTGGGGAATTTGAACTAGGCAGGGCCCCTGAAAAAAAAAAGGTCCCATGAAGCTGTTAGATGTATACATGTTGTTTATTATTTTAAGTTTGTAACTGATAATTTCTGTGCTAAAACTTTTCAATTGTTCAGTATTGTTTTTGTGTGTTCCTTAATGTCATTGTCAGTGATATGATTGAAATAATCAGTGGAAATGTTATAATCGAGTATAGTATTTTTTTCATTCTTTACTTCTTTAAATGTCAGCCTGTGTAGAGCACATATGCGAACCTTGCACACCTTCCACAAATAAACTTGAATTTATAATTGGTAGTTTATATGAAAAGTTGACAGTAAGAAGTTTTACAGTTTAAATAGTACATGAAAAGTTGACGGTGAGAAGTTTTGCTTCAATGTTATGTTCAGTTGATTTGAGTAGCAATTGAAACTAACCTAACTACACAGTTAAGAAAGGCATTTTAAAAGAAGTGGAAGAAGCTGTAATAAAGGTCCTAAGATAGAAACAAGTGCAAACAGTGTGTATGTAGTCCAGTTAAAATGTTGGAATTGTAGTCATGGTAGCACATCATTGTCATGGTAACTTAGAATCCTGCTCCATATATGGTATAGTCATAAAGTTAGACAATAAATGACTGGGTTTTGCTTTTCATTTGAGTATTAGAGATGGTTTAATTTGGGAAAAGTGCTTTTGGTTGAGGAACAACATGACATGGCGACATAAACACAGTTCCATGGAGAGTCTCAGATCACAAAATTTGAACCATGTTTTATGTTTCTGGTTATCTGACTTCATGTTTTTGGCCAGAACAAAAGCATGGGTTATTCATGTAATTGCAAATTTGTACCTGTTTTTTAGCTTTCACCACAAGGATATAAGGTAAATGCAGAGTGGAGGGAAGTTTGGGTAGATTTCCTGAATGTTCTAGCATTATTATCAAAAATCTCCTTTCACATATTGAAATCTGACTTAGTAATTGAAGTTGCAGTTTTCTTCATAATTTGTTGTAGCAGCAGCTGCATCAAGAATGGCCAAAAAAAGTCCTGTTTTTTTTTCACGGCAGTTGCAACAGACAAATAACAGCATTTGTGCTAGCATGAGGCTTTTTTGTTTGTGTTTTGATGGCTTTTCTCCTTCATATTTTGATATGTGATGTGGTTTGATTTTTTCCTTTTTACTTTGGTGTCACTCAAGTTTAGATTCTTTTATGCAAAAATTCATAAGTTTCTTTGCAGTCTTGAGAACACCAAAATATAAATGTGCTCCCAATGAAAGCATTGATGTTTGGTTTAAAAGAATTATGAACTTGCTCTCATAGGAATCTCAACTTGAGTGTCTGTTTAAGTTCTTAAGAGCAGTTCCACTATCCCCAAATCCAAGACTGAATATACAATCAAGAATATATTTTATAGAGATTGTATTGTATATTTAGCCTTAGATATATTCTATTGAATTGCTGATGTCATATGTAATGGTGTTGTACAGATTTTGTATTGTACTGTGTGGTTTGAATATTATCTTCTACAATATGTGACAAAAATTTAGTGTTTATGATGAACTAGCATATAGAATATTTCCCATATAAAGATTCTGATGTTACTTCAGCTCTGAACTTTTGGGGGGTATTTGAACTAAGTTTACAAGAAAATATTATTTTACTCACTACTTTCTCTCCACTATTCAAGGCATGATAAATTTATTACTTCAAAAATCATTTTTATAACATTAAAATTTAAGTTTATTCAAGTTATTTCGGTATGTGGAGTTATGAATGAACAGATCTATTTGGGGGTTCTAGGGGAAAACAAACTTAGCTTATTAAAGAAAAATGTTTGCTTCTTTTCTGTTGTTAACATCATACAATTAGATGAAATGAGCATTTGTTATAGTGTCCCTTCAAACTGATGTGGGAGACAGAAATATAGAAATTTCAAATATGTGATTATGTGGTCTTTATTAGGGTTAAGTTCTTGAGTGTGTGAAGGAATTTTGTAAAGTTAAAAAAATGAAATAAGAAGAAAAATTAATAGACAAGTGGAAATAATAAAAATGTGACTATTATCCTAACCAATTGGCAAGTTATTGAAAAGACTAAAACTTTTGTATTTACTGCATGTGCATGCAAAGCTAAAATCTGAATTTAAAGTTGACTTTCTCTCTCTCTCTCTTCTAAATAACTCTAACATGGGTGAGGGGGCAATATCACCATTTATTAGGGGTTTCTAGTGATATTCCAGTTTAAACAAGTACTTGTTGGTATATTCATAATGATTGGGTATAATGCATAGTGTTTGGATATGTTTTATTTAACAGGAATGGTATCTTTGGAAACCTGGAATCCCCAGCATGCCGTGTTAGACCTAACACATCTACAGACAGCAGGGACCTTAGATTCCTGTTTGAATTATAATCATTGTTCAAGTCATGGTCTTACTTTAGTAAAATGTATACTGGCTGATAAATTGTCATATAAGTTGCAGTGTATAATAATGTTGATAATTCTTGAAAGTCCCCTGTAGTTTAAGATTAAAGGGATAATAACTATTTGTATGAGATCTTTATTTCACAATAAAAACATTGTGAATAACTCATAGAAATATAATATATTCTGTTTTACCACAAAAATGACAGTTATAGCTATTATTCTGATATCTGAGCTTGTCTTTAGACCACGTGACCCCCATTGATGGCTATACTCTGTTAAAATCTCTTAAGTGATTTTAACAAAAAACCAAACTTTTTAGAAAAAAACCAGGGACTAACTTTGAATGTAAAAATGGATTCATTAACCATTGGTTAGTATGGGAAAATTGTTGTTTACTCCAGGAAAATTCATTTTTTGGCCGAAACGAAGAGTTATTATCCCTTTAAACATTTTTAAGTTTTGTGTATATGGACAAAGGTTTCAAAAGATATAGCACCTAAGTAGGATAGTTCAAACGAAATAAATACATCACAATTTGAAATGGTGGTCTTTAAGGATGATAATAATTTATCAAATTTGTTAAGATGCTGTAGCAAGAAGAATAAGCTGTCCAATCTCTGGATTGACACACTCATTTTCAATTTGTGCTTAAGATAATACAAAGAATAAATGGTATTCATATAAATTATTCAAAATTGCTAATAACATTTTAGTCGAGGTTGAACATTTTAACAATTCGTCTAATATGTGCTTACAAACAGCATGATTTGTGCAAACACCAGAAAATGTCAAGAATGATTTTCAAGAATGATGTTGTTTTAAAAGGCACTTTTCATTTTCCCATTGCAGCATCCACTTGTTGATTGATAAAATATAATCTCTGAATCACTAGATCTTCTTCCAGCTGGTCCACCAATTTCATATTGCACAGTTATAAATTTTGACAACCATTCAAGATATCATTAGATTTTTTTCTCAGTGAATGTGCACCTTTTCATTATCTTGGTTTCTACAGTTACTATTACATCTTTCTCTGTGTTATATTAATAATTTTCTTATTGCTGGCATTTCAGCTTTGTGAAGATGTCTAAAATCAGTTTTGTCCAGCCTGTGCAGAGAGACAAGCCCCCAAATGTCCCTAGTCATCATCTCTGGGGCACTAAGGTACATGGAACTAAAAAAGATGTGGCTTTTTCTTTATGAATTTTCATTCAGACAGGAAAGAATTGGCCCAACTGTCATCATACGATGGCCATTTTTATTAAAGTGACAGTAGATAGAGTCTAATATGTCTTGTGTATTATGTATGATTTAACATTAGAATTCATCACAATTTTGACTGAATATTGTGAAAAATTAATTTTATAGTTTTAAATCAGTATTGTAGAATAATGTTTGATTTGCTTTTTTCATTTAAAATGTTTTTTACACTAGATGCTATGTATATTCTTTTTTCCTATAATCAAAGTCCATTATTCAATATTGATGCAGAAAATTTTGATAGGACTGTCTTGTTTCAGGCTTTGAACACATCATACAGTGCCATCTATGGTCTGTACAGTAATTTTGTTGGTGCGCCTCACTTCCGTGCTTGCTGTCGTCTGCTGGGATACCAAGGCATTGCTGTTGTCATGGAGGAATTGCTGAAAATCATCAAGAGCTTGGTAAAGATTCATTAAACTAACTACATTTATTCTCTGGACTTAATATCAAATTATTTAGATGTTCAAATGATCAAAATGTTAAATTGATTTTAGTATAATTAGCTTCCAAATGATATCTATAATAATTACTTTTAAGATATCCCTTTAAACTATAGAGTCTGAATCATGATCAAATGTAACTGTTGTATCCTGGTCTTCATATCAACAAGTTTAGAATTGCTAAATTTAGTTTAATTAAATATTTAATTTGTGTTGATATGTAATATGTTCTTGTCCTTATACAGCTCAATGGCACCATCCTGCAGTATGTGAGGACATTGATGAAAGTGATGCCCAGTGTATGTAAACTACCCAGATATGACTATGGCTCTCCAGGTAAACAGATCTGTTATACTCAGTATGTGCAAATTGCCCATGTGAGAACTAAAGATCAGCTTGTTGTTCATATAACATGATATACTATGTCTTGCTCAGATCTGAAGAAGTGTTTGTTTACAACCTAGGCAGGCAATTCAGTGAGCTGATATTTGATTAAATTGATTTTGAAAAAAGTCATCATTTTGAGTTTAGCTGCAGTATTAGGTTTTGCTGTGGAATTATTTAACTTACATATACTGAAGTTTTGATGAAGAAAATGAATAAAATGCAACATCTGTCTAAATCAACAGAAAATCACACATACTGCAGGAAATATGAATGTCATATCTTTTTTGCCTGCATATTTTGTAGGTGTACTTGGGTATTACCATGCTAACCTAGAACCCATGATCCAGTACCCAGATCTTAGAACTGAAGTCTTCCAAACCCTGCGTGAGGCAGGCAATGCTGTACTCTTCTGTATGTTGATGGAACAGAACTTGGTAAGTTGAGGATGGGATCAATTCTGTACAAAAGAATTTGAAAATGTTTTATGTTATCCTGTATA
Organism: Lingula anatina; assembly: GCF_001039355.2. The sequence goes on along the minus strand of NW_019773614.1, from coordinate 209,764 downwards.
TGTTGAGGTCAACAGAAAGAATATAAATGTATTTATTTTAGAAAAGGTTTAAGAATCTTCATTGGGAGACCAATAGCAAGTTAAGGCATTTAATGCCACCATATTTGTTTCAGTCTCAAGAAGAAGTGAGTGACCTGAAACATGCTGCTCCATTCCAGAACATTATACCAAAACCTTTCCTCCCACCTAAAGGTAAGCAAGGCAAACAGTTGCCTAATGATTTCATTGGGTGATCTCTTGAATATTTTCTCTTTGTTTTCAGAAAACTTGGCATTTTCAAAAGGTTTAGTCATGAACTGAATCAAGTTATGAAAAACTTGAAAACCTACTTTTAATTTTCAATTATAGAAGGGGAAACAAAGAAGGAAAAAGAGACAGAGCTGAAGGGAATAATGAAGAAATTGGAGGCGAGATATGCTGCACTGCAGGTCGTTCCCGTCATCACAAAGTTGGGCACAAAGCAGGTACAGTTTTTTTTTTTATTTTACTCATAGTAAAGAAAAATGTGCAGGCTTTGCTACAGTTTTGTTACTATTTGACTAGATGCCAATACCTAGTTTGAGCTTATATTTTTACAAGAAAAGTCAGCAGTGAAATGGTCTTTGCAAAGAATTTGACTGATAATGACTTAATCACTTTCTAAACTTAAAGATGAGAAGAATTCATCTAATTAATAAAGAAAGTGCACTTAAGTCTTTTTAATTTGATCATTCTTCAGTTTCTTTTCTCTAATTATATAATTGTAATAGTCTTAAAAGATTAAAGTGCTTATTTCATTGCTGTGGCAAAGTCTTTTTATTGCCACATATAGACTGATGTATTTCAGAGACCCAAGGATGACTTGACCTTTTTTAATATAATATGTGGCTGAATAATAAAATGACTTTTGACCTCTTCCAGCAAACTGACATAGCAGCTGAGGGAGATCTGCTCACCAGAGAGCGCCTCTGTTGTGGGCTGTCCATGTTTGAAATTGTTCTAACAAGAATCAAGTCTTTCCTGGACGATCCCATCTGGAACGGCGACCCGCCACCCAATGGTGTGATGAACATTGACGAATGCACAGAGTTCCATAGGCTCTGGAGTGCTATACAGTTTGTATACTGTATGCCAGTGGGCCACAACGAATTCACTGTTGAGTAAGTATGTGATGATTGTGTTGTTAACAGGGGGGGGGGGGGGGGTCTGTGTCTTCAACTTGTAAATAGGATATTCAGGTATTTGCGGTAAATTTTAAGTGAAAGGAGTATTTGAAGGCTTGCACTATGTAATTTGTGATTCTTAAATTAACAAAATGAGAAAGAATATTCTGATTGTGAATCTTTATTTAATAATCTTTGTTAGATTTAGAAAGTTGTCTTTTTGCCAAAAAAAAAAAAAAATGTAATAATGAGAAACTAATTGATTTCTGAACATTTCAGACAACTGTTTGGTGAAGGCCTGAACTGGGCTGGCTGCACACTGATAGTGTTGCTAGGGCAACAGAGGAGGTTCGAGGCTTTAGATTTCTCCTACCACGTCCTCAAGGTCAATAGAGTGGACCAGAAGGATGAACCCATTAGAGGCATCGTAAGTTGAAAATATTTAGATTAAAATTTGATTTTGGACCAATGATTATTAAGACCATGATCAATTTAATGAATATTTACTATGAGCAAATATAAATTTAAAAAAGGCGAAACTTGCCAAGACACATTTTACATTTATTGTAGTTGTAGATCAGCTGAGGAGTATGGTTGATTTTATAATCTGATTTTGGATTTTTATTATCATGGTTTCTACTTCAAATTCACACATCTGTCTTGACAAATAGACCCCAGATCTGCCATGTTTATTTTCATCAGTTATTTGCTGTATGTTTTCACTATCATTTCAATAATCCATTACAGCAATTGAAACGTATGGTTGACAGAGTCCGCAAGTTCCAGATCCTCAACTCTCAGATATTTGCCGTGCTGAACAAGTACCTGAAGTCCAGCGATGCAGACAACCTTCCTGTGGAGCATGTCCGCTGTTTCCAGCCACCTATCCACCAATCACACCAGACAACAATATAATAGGCATTTACACTGTGCTGAGGTTTAGGTTAATAACATAGACTTCTGGGTAGTTCTTACATTGGTCAGAATAATTATTGAAAGGCAGTTTTGAAAGGCACTATTGTATATTATTTAAATTCTGAGTTTGCATTAAAGAGTGTCATCTTGGATCATAGGATGGAAGGCAATTGCATGGCTAATTGAACTTTTCAAGTGTTTGTATTATTAGACTAACTTACATAGAAGACCCTTCTAAGGAACCTATCCAGATCATCAATGTCTTCAATGGGGAGGTCTTTGCATTAAATCATGCCACATCCTGTGTAAGTGGAGGCAATGAACCAGGACTGTTCCACCTGTTTTCAGACACTCTTCAAACTGTGAAGCCATAACACTCCACAGATCACCAACACCACATTCTGCTTCCACTTATGTTTTGGTTTTGTTCTGCTGTTAGGCCACAAGATAATCCTGTTAGATGCCAAGTAAGAAACCTGCTGTCCACCATCTGGACTTGTTTTATATTGCAGCTGCAAAATATATCAAAATAATATAAACAGCATAATAGCTACCATGTAACTATTTTGCTGAGATTAAATATTGCAAGGCAGTCTGTTGTTGTTTCTTATTGTAATAGGTTTCACAGAAATGTTTAACATGTATTGGTGTTTTGAAACCAGGTAATGTTTGCTGATGTGTTGTGTATTTGAGACAAAGGAAATGTAGTTGTAAAGGTTTTTATATCAGACCTCTGAGAGGGATATCCGTCTCATTTACAGTATTACTGAAACTGGTTGACAATATTCTTGGGCTCTTCTGGGAAAATTTGTATATTGTAGGGCACTGAACTCAGAATATTGCTTTTTGTGATAGAGTGCAGTGGATAGTACACCCGCCAAGATTTAAGTCAGAAAAAGTGCAGTTTTCCGATTTTTTTTCTTTGGAATTACATATGCTTTTTGGCAAAGAGACAATGATGCAGTGAATCCAGGCCTTCTGACTGATGCATTATGCATCATGTTTGTGCTTTGACTCTCTGGGTTCACAGTGACGAGCTTTGCCAGACTGAATTTAAAGATGGACTTATGCTACAAATAGCTGCAAGTAGTTGTATTTTAGTTTGTGGGAAACATTTCATGTTGTAGTCGTGTCCATGATGTCTCTGAGGTTAATGCTTTTCTGCTGACATATTGTCATTTGATACATTTTATTTAGGAATGCAATGTTTTCAAATTGTGGCGGTCTGCTGTAATTAACCCCTTATCTCTTTGGGTACTTTGTGTTAGAGGTTGTCCAGAAGTGTTTTGAACATGGCACAGTTATTTATAAGAGTGCAAAAAATTAGTACTTAGAAAAGTGATAGATGTAAGTGTCGTTGTAGTGAGATATTCACAGAGATTTCTGAAATTATCTGTACCTTGATAGTTGATAAAGAGTGAAGACATACATAAAATTTACATTTATCAGGATAGCTGCGGGATGACAAGATTTGGCCCAGTTGATGTGCAAATTAAAAGAGCCTTTTTATTTCTCTTTCCCATTTCCTAAATGTAAATTCTATGGTTTTGTTTTTAGGAATCTGAGACAAGTGAATGATATTGTTAAGAAGAGAAACCCTTTATCACTTTAACTTATTGACACCTGATATTTCTATTTCAATTTAGGGAGGGGGGATCTATGTAGTGTTCATGGGTAACCAAGTCTAGAATTACTGCGACTTATGTGGTAGAGACATTTGACAGTAAAGAAAGTGCTTTGCAATTAGTAGACGTAGTTTATACATTTTTATACAACTAGTATACTAGTATCACATTAATTATTAAATTGTAAATTATTCTAGCTACATAGATTTAAAATGAAAATAACAATGAAATAAATAAATGTATAAAATCAACCAGTCTCACCTTATTTTCTAACATTTGAATAAGCTTTCAAAATAGCAAATGCCATTTTGCTATCAGCCGTTTCACAATCAAGGGTACAAAATAGGGGTCAAATTGAGAAAAAAATGAACTCTGATGCATTTGTTTAATTTTGTAACAGGTAAAAAGAATAACAAGTTCAAAAAAGACATCGTGTTCTTTACACCCCATCCCAACAACATTGCTGACCCAGATTCTACCAACTGGTGAACTTATGCTTTAAAGAGGAAATATTTCCTGACTCGTTCAAAAGTGCAGTAATCAAACCTCTTCTGAAAAAAAAAAACTTAGATCATAATGTCTTTAATCACTATAGACCTCTGAGTAATCTATCTTTCTTGTCAAAGGTGGTAGAATGAGTCATGGCAATGACGCTATTTTAGCATCTCAAACAATTTGGTGGAAAAAATGCAATCTGCTTATAAAGCACAACATGAGTTAGCTCTTCTGAGAATAAAAAATGACCTTCTGACTGGTGTTGACAATCATTCTGCAGTCTTACTAGTGCTATTAGATCTTTCAGCAGCATTTGATACAGTCGACCATGCCATTCTTCTATCATTTTTCGAGAAATCAGCTGGAATTAAGGACAAGGCTTTGTCTCTTCTAAGGTCCTATCTCACTGTTCACAGCAGATATCCATCAACGGTGTGCTTTCAGATCTTGAGCAAATGATTTTTGGTGTTCCACAGGGCAGCGTTCGTGGGCCAATTAAAATTTGCAATTACACACTACCCCTGGGTGCTATATACTACGATATCATCAAATTGGCTATCACATACGTGTATATGCAGATGACACCCAGTTGTACCTTAACTGTGATATTCTTAAGCCTGCAGATGCAATAACTAGAATGATATATATATATATATATATATATATATATATATATATATATATATATCAAACTCAAAGATTAAAAGTTTTAATAGCAGCTTCATTGGAATTATATTTTTGTTTTCTTTTTAATTTTTTATCAAACACTGGCATTTTTAAGATACGATTTTAAACTCCTACCCTCTTGAGGCCATGCACATTTTCTGAATTTCCACATAAGCAGTTGTATCTTTAAACATTATGTAATATTATTTTATGCGCTGTCACATTTTTCAAATATTGAGACTTTCATCATGTAGTTTGGTCTCTCATGGTCCTGAAACTGTAATCTTATTGAAGGGGTAGATTGAGACCATCCTCTGGGTCTTCCGGAAGACGATCAGATTTTCAAGTTTATATTGACTGGTATCTATTTTTGTCTGTTGGAGGACCATCAAGATGGAGGAAGGATCAACAAAGATACTTTGGAATACTGTTAGAAAATATCTCTGGATCCGCTCCTGTTAGTTTTCATGTTACCTGTTGTGCATGATTAAAATTCAGTGTTGACTGACTGTGCATTATAAGCATTATTTATTATTGCATCTTTATTTTCTGTTTTTTGTCTGTACATTTGACAGCTTTGCTGCCTTGTTGAAAATTTCACATAGAATTTCTGTAAGCATATAAAATTGCCAAATGAGAATGATAGAAAATTCTTCCTGTCTATGATTATTCATCATCATCATCATCATCATCCTCATCATCATCTAAATCAGAGTCTTCAACTCCAGAATCTTCTGTACCAGCAGATGGTGCAGCAGAAGATGACGAAGGTTCTGCCAAATCTGCAAAGAAGTCATTTTTCTGTGCTGCTTTATTCAAAGTCTTAGGTTTGTTACTCTTTTTGGCTTTCTTAGAAATGTCAACCTTCTCATCCTTCACATCTGTGATGTTCCAAAATTTGATTTTCTGATCATGTGAGCAGCTGGCCAGAAAAGTGCCATCCCTAGAAAGACTCAGGTTTTCTACTGGAAACTCATCATGCTGCCCCACACTGCCTAGGAACCTGTTAGGCAAGATATGCACTGCCCTGGAATAAAATTAAGTTATTATTTCTTAATAATTTGAGGTTTGATTTTTAAGTTGAACATCCATCAATGTACAATAAATTAAAAATAATGATAATCATATTAATATGAACAGTAATAGGTACTTGTGCATTTAATTTGTACAGTCATAAAACCAAGATATTTAAACACATTAAAAAAGTTGATACAGATGACAATAAATTAGACTGCAAAGACATATGCATCTTGCAACAGGTGGTAAAATATAAACACCCAAGTTTTCACTTCAACACAAAAAAACATTATGAAAATGCCAGTATATTAATAAGATGGCCATGGTTGGTCACAGTAGTACTGTTTAATCCTGTCTCACTCACCTAGCCAAAAGTCATCACACCTATATCTCAATTTGTCAATGATATTGCATATCAAGTGATTTAGAATGTCATTACCTTACAATGCCATCCATGGACCCCGTACATACAATGTCATCACTAATGGCTACCATACAGTCTATGGACATTGGATGACCAGGGAACCTGTCACTTATATTTCCCCACTGACCCCAATTAAAGAAGTTTAACACCCCTTCACCATCACCACATAGGAGTTTGCTGCCTCCCTAGAATATTAAAAAAACAACATTATCCAATATCTCAATTTTGATCAAAAACCCATGTTGAGTCAATGTCAGAAAAAAAACTGCCTAAAACAACTTCACGCAAATAATAAATTTCTTGTTCTTTCTAAATACAGACGATCATAGGGTTATCTTGCTATACAAAAATCAAAAACACCCATGCTCCCAAAAAAAGCACTTCCTTTGCACTGACATTCAGTACATTTTCTTGGCACTGTTACCTTGACAACTGCCAGTGACAGCATCTCTGATTCAAACAACTCTGACTGAAGCTCCATCTTTTTCTTCTTTATATGAAATGCTGTTAATGTGCCCTCACCACTGAAAACAAAAGAAAAGAGGATATATTTCCACGAAGACAGAAAAATTAACTCCTGGCATAAAATAGTTTACACGTTAAGCATAATTTTATGTATGCATGAGAAAGAGAGATACTAGCTAACTTTGGTTGAAAAAGTTGCTTTTCCAACTTTTTTGTGTGTATGCCTATACACAAGAATGAAATAGAGAAAGAGGGTTTTTAAGGATAAGGGAACAGTCTCTTCAATTTATGATGCTTCACCTTGATGCAACCAAAATCTTCCTCTGATCATCTATTACCATGTCACTGATAAATTCCTCACACTCTTTCAGCTCCATGATAGCTTTATCTTGCCTTCTGTCCCATAACTGAAAAGTGTACACAAAAGGTATAATACACAAATCCCAAAAATGCAGGAAATGCATTTACTAATATTATGAACCATAGTTAGAAAAGCAAGCTTTTTGTGACCAAAGACAGCTACAATCTCTCTCTCTCTCTCTCTCTCTCATACAACACTCTTTGTTGGTGTGTTCAATACCTTAATGGTGCCATCATCGTCCCCAGTGGCTACTTGGTTCTCATCTATGACCAGCATGCTGTATGGTGGAGAGCTGGAAAGATAACACAAATCCATGCCATCAGTATCATGTACTCATGTTTTTATGTGTGTCAGTGAGACAAATTCTGGCACCAAAATTTTGGTTTTGCAAATAATCCCAAAGGGCCTTATTTGCAAGTTTAGTCCTCAAATTTTCAAATTACTGTCTTAAAATGTGCTAGGACAAAAATTCAGCTAACAACCCATTATTTCTAATTACCACGAAACAGATTTACAGACTTCATATTTTAACATTTAAAAATAAACCAAATACATGACTGAGACCTAATTAATTTATCCAAATTGTTTTTGAGTAAATGTATTATTGTAGGCATGCCCTAATTTTTAAATTCAGTTCACTTTTGAAAATGAAGTCAAATAATTTTAGCATTCACACTTTTCCCTTAAAAAAATTAGTAATTTATTTAATAATTTATCTAATTTTTCTTTATGTGTACTTTTGTTGAAATGATGCCATTTTAATTAAATATCTAAGTCTGAAGATGAAAAAAAAAACAGTTTTATTACTCATGAGCTTTCTGCACACTCCTGACCACAGCTCCTGTGCTGGTGTCTATAACATGGAGGGACTTGTCCTTGGAGGTAGTGATCAGCTGGTCACCTGATGGAGAAAACTTCACACATCGACATGCCTTTTTGTGGTGGGTGAACGTCATCAGCTCATGGTTCTCCTCTGTGGTAGAATAGGAGCAACTGCGGAAGAAGACATCAATTATGGTTATCAAAAAATATTGTGGTTATTATAAGAAAATATTATAACATTGGCATACATCTCAAGTTCTTCCGCATACTATACCTTTCAATTGTAATTGTAATAATCAGTATTTTCTAAGCAACCTCTTACAAAATTGATTTTGTAAAAGAATAGTGACACAAAAGTTACATAGAGACCAAATAATAAAATGAAATTTCTTTTTAAGAATATATTTTTAGCAGATAGGTTTATAACGTGTTTCAATTACTGTTAACACTTTTATAGTACATGTAAAATCCAACTTTTAGTTGCAAGAAAAATATTATTAATTTCCATCCATATGTAACAATATTATTGTTTTTATTGGACCTACATTTTCACCTCTCCATCAATAAGACCTGCTGCTAAAACATCTTTCTGAGGGTGGAAACTTAGATCAACAACTAGATCTGCAAACTTGATCTCCTTTGGGGCTTCCCTCTCCTACAGAGCAACATAATTACACAAATCTGGTATTTGGATACATACCAACGGAAGAAGCATTGCATTAAATAAACAAGTTAACAATTAATAACACTTTTACACAATTTTCCAAAATGCATTTTTGAACGCCTACTACATTTGACAATCAAGTAAACGCAACTTCAAACTTAAAGTCAAGCGTTTTTGTCATTGATAATATTAAATGCAATCAAGGAAGTAAATTTACTTTCTTGACTGAATCAACTATGTAGTCTAAATCTGCATAACTCGGTTACAAGCTAAACATGGCCAGCAAAACGACAAAGCCAAAGGTGCCAGCATACAGATTTATTTAGACCCATTCTTTTTTCATATACAGAAACTGAAGCTTTGGTATGACTTCCTGTGCTGCCTATATAGTGACACGGTCATTTTAAACATGTCAACTTAAAATGTATACAGTGAAGTCCTCATAAATCCACATAAACATTGCATAAACAAATGTCAACGCAACACACGTGCACTCACTTCTGCCATGTTTCCAATCCCATAATCCTTTGAGCGCATGCGCGGTATTCGTTTCCGTTTAAGGGACTTATTTCTGTTTTGGGAGTACATGTAATTTATTTATTATAAAGAGCCGACTGGTTTTCATTTGATTTAACCGAAAACGTAGGAGCGATGGGTAAAGAAGAAGAAGAAACTGTTAAGGATGTCTTTTACCGTCTAGATTTTCGCACGTTTGGCATTGTGACAGTGAGTCTTCCAGCCGGCTCCCTGCTGTTTTCATTCCTCTGGGGTCTCATCTTCATACCCGATGAGGTCAATGAAACTGTCTGTAATGTGAGTACCTGTGCTTTTTTAAGTTGTTTATAGTAAGTGGGCTTATTCCACCAGGTATATCTAGAATTTTTCCATTGATGGATATGGTTTTAACTCAATTAGACTTACTACAGGTATGGTATTAAAAGAGGCGTGGCTACCGTAATTTACGTCTAAAGCAGTACCATAGTTACGAGTGAAGACAGCACTTTCACTGACACTTTTCTTATAAAAATAGAGACTTTCTTCTGATTTTGAAACATGAGTAATAAGGTCATTTAAGAATCACACACTTTTTCAGTGAAATTGTGGTTCATTCTATGTATTATTTGCCTTCAAATTCATTTGGTGGATCCTAGTTAAAATTAAGTAACGTAAATGAATTATATTATATTATAATAATCTAATAATGGAAATAAGTTTTATATCACCAAGAAGCGACAGAAAAAAAGGACTTTACACAGTTATACATGCTTTTATTTTTTGTTAATATGTATTGCAGAGTTATGCTGATAGTGTTATCAAAAATTCACGAGCTCATTTGTTATTTACTAAGCATGCATTATTTATTTACATGCATGTATCTAATTTCAGTGTACCAACTTCATTCCCTCCATCAGTGCAGTGACAGGTGTTTCTCCGGGGAAATATGTTTGGAGGATCTGTATTGCCTTACATTCTGCTCCAAGATTTATAATAGCTGTTCTCCACTATAACTACTACCTATCACTTATACACAATGTGAAGCCAAGTTATAGGCCTTTTTACAAGAAGTTTGTCAGCCTGAATTTTTGGTTGAATACAGTGGAGAATGCGTGTCTAGTTCTTGTCAGCTATATATCAAATAGGGAAAATTATCGTAAGTATGAAATGAAAAAGCTTATGATAACATAAAGTGGACCATGTTTTTTCAATTTACATTTAATAAATTGAATTTATATTAACTGTGGTGATTTTTTTTTTTTTTTTTGGGTGGGGGGGGGGGCTTAGCAAAATGTCTTTATGAGAAACATATATTTTATGCTTCCTAGTATTAATAGCATCATCACACTCTAGGAAGCATGTACTTTCTTTTTATATTTTCAGCTGTCCATGAGAAGATATTTGTGGTATTTATGGTCATGTCACTGTGTTATATGTTGACCAATACTATACTGTTTAATATGTCAAGACCAGAGAAGTGGACAGAGCTAGTAAGTCAAATTAGACTGCTTTTTCCTTTTCTCTCTCATTTATTTTCTTATTTCTTTTATCAATTATTAAAACCTACACTCTTTAATTTTATAAAACATATTGTGCACATACACCTCTTCCACCACAAATCACACCCACCCACACACAAACGTACATAAACAAACACACATACACACACACACACACACACACACACACAAAGACAGAGAGAGAATTGCTTGGCCTTCAGTCAGTAACATATTTGTTATAAATACTTAGAAATGAAGATGAATAACCACGATTGCAGTAGAAATATAAGAAGTCAACAACAAGAAACACACAAGAAAAACATTAACTTAATCTCTTTTTATCTTTCAGGACTTGAAATCATATGCTTTCAAAAAATATTTGTGGATAGCCATCATGATATCCACTGGAGTGCTGCTGTATTTCTTTGCTCAACATAGGCTGTTCTGTATACCTGGAGGTATGTGTGGCTCAAGGCAGATGCAAAACATTGCACAAAATGTTTTGCTGGCATTTCTTAAGGACCAGCTTGCTTTTAAACAAGAGGGCTTAGAAAATATGTAAAGCAATATTTATCTCTTCATTTAATTTTACTGACAACATTTTTGGGACAGTTTGCTTTAAAAAGAATTTACGAATATAATAGGTGACTTTTTGTTTTGTGATGAGCATCACAAAGTGGCCAACTGTTTTTGTTATCCAGCAGTTTTAAATATTAAAGAATACTTCTATTTAGATTGGCTCATATGATGATATAAGACCATTTCCATTTTGGCCAGTCTAAAACCAGTTCTGAAATCGAATTAATACAGAATTTTTCATTTTATCAAATACAGCATACCATGGTTTTAGTCCTTCAAGCATTTAACAAAATTTATTACCTTTTTTCACAAATTATCATAATTATCATTTTGTTTCTTGTCTTTTCAGCATTCAGCTGGTTTTCATTGTCCGAGTTTTTCATCGCCTATATCAACATGGCCTATCATGTGACTGCAATATGGGAGTTTAAAGACTCCCACTGGGTGAATGGAGTCTTCAGTCCTCCCCATGTAACCAATAACCACATCAAGTCTCACTGATCAGTTGCCTTAGTTGTGCCTAGCATACATGTCCAAATTGCCAGTATCATAGGGGTATCAAAACAGGGTGAAAATAAGGGTTCATAAGCCATTGATACTAGGAACACAAAAATCAACTAGCACATGTAACATTGCACATCCCATTGGCACTCTAGTTATGATGAGATTTTCTATACAAGTGAATTAAAATCTGGTCTGTGAAAACATTGGTACCAAAAGAAGTCTAATGTCATCTGTAGTTGCCTTGTTCAAACCTTAATGAGAGGGAAAGTCTCACCTGTGTATTAGTTTCTATGTTTTTACTAGCAACATGTATCAATAAGTGTAAATAACACTTGGTGTATTTTGGGTATTGGATGGTCAAGTATTTTTGGATATTTTGTATGCTCATTAGGGGTTTTATAGAGCTCAATTATAATAAAATTTTACAGAATTTATGAATGTAATTCTTTTGGCAAATTTTCTCAATTTTTCATGTGGAATTTAAGATTTGTCTTTCAGTGGANGATGTTGAGTCAATGTCAGAAAAAAAACTGCCTAAAACAACTTCACGCAAATAATAAATTTCTTGCTCTTTCTAAATACAGACGATCATAGGGTTATCTTGCTATACAAAAATAAAAAACACCCATGCTCCCAAAAAAAGCACTTCCTTTGCACTGACATTCAGTACATTTTCTTGGCACTGTTACCTTGACAACTGCCAGTGACAGCATCTCTGATTCAAACAACTCTGACTGAAGCTCCATCTTTTTCTTCTTTATATGAAATGCTGTTAATGTGCCCTCACCACTGAAAACATAAAAGAAAAGAGGATATATTTCCACAAAGACAGAAAAATTAACTCCTGGCATAAAATAGTTTACATGTTAAGCATAATTTTATGTATGCATGAGAAAGAGAGATACTAGCTAACTTTGGTTGAAAAAGTTGCTTTTCCAACTTTTTTGTGTGTATGCCTATACACAAGAGTGAAATAGAGAAAGAGGTTTTTTAAGGATAAGGGAAAAGTCTCTTCAATTTATGATGGTTCACCTTGATGCAACCAAAATCTTCCTCTGATCATCTATTACCATGTCACTGATAAATTCCTCACACTCTTTCAGCTCCATGATAGCTTTATCTTGCCTTCTGTCCCATAACTGAAAAGTGTACACAAAAGGTATAATACACAAATCCCAAAAATGCAGGAAATGCATTTACTAATGTTATGAACCATAGTTAGAAAAGCAAGCTTTTTGTGACCAAAGACAGCTACAATCTCTCTCTCTCTCTCTCTCTCTCTCTCTCATACAACACTCTTTGTTGGTATGTTCAATACCTTAATGGTGCCATCATCGTCCCCAGTGGCTACTTGGTTCTCATCTATGACCAGCATGCTGTATGGTGGAGAGCTGGAAAGATAACACAAATCCATGCCATCAGTATCATGTACTCATGTTTTTATGTGTGTCAGTGAGACAAATTCTGGCACCAAAATTTTGGTTTTGCAAATAATCCCAAAGGGCCTTATTTGTAAGTTTAGTCCTCAAATTTTCAAATTACTGTCTTAAAATGTGCTAGGACAAAAAATTCAGCTAACAACCCATTATTTCTAATTACCATGAAACAGATTTACAGACTTCATATTTAAATATTTAAAAATAAACCAAATACATCACTGAGACCTAATTAATTTATCCAAATTGTTTTTGAGTAAATGTATTATTGTAGGCATGCCCTAATTTTTAAATTCAGTTCACTTTTGAAAATGAAGTCAAATAATTTTAGCATTCACACTTTTTCCTTAAAAAATTAGTAATTTATTTATTAATTTTATCTAATTTTTCTTTATGTGTACTTTTGTTGAAATGATGCCATTTTAATTAAATATCTAAGTCTGAAGATGAAAAAAAAACTGTTTTATTACTCATGAGCTTTCTGCACACTCCTGACCACAGCTCCTGTGCTGGTGTCTATAACATGGAGGGACTTGTCCTTGGAGGTAGTGATCAGCTGGTCACCTGATGGAGAAAACTTCACACATCGACATGCCTTTTTGTGGTGGGTGAACGTCATCAGCTCATGGTTCTCCTCTGTGGTAGAATAGGAGCAACTGCGGAAGAAGACATCAATTATGGTTATCAAAAAATATTGTGGTTATTATAAGAAAATATTATAACATTGGCATACATCTCAAGTTCTTCCGCATACTATACCTTTCAATTGTAAGTATAATCAGTATTTTCTAAGCAACCTCTTACAAAATTGATTTAGTAAAAGAATAGTGACACAAAAGTTACATAGAGACCAAATAATAAAATGAAATTTCTTTTTAAGAATATATTTTTAGCAGATAGGTTTATAACGTGTTTCAATTACTGTTAACACTTTTATAGTACATGTAAAATCCAACTTTTAGTTGCAAGAAAAATATTATTAATTACCATTCATATGTAACAATATTATTGTTTTTATTGGACCTACATTTTCACCTCTCCATCAATAAGACCTGCTGCTAAAACATCTTTCTGAGGGTGGAAACTTAGATCAACAACTAGATCTGCAAACTTGATCTCCTTTGGGGCTTCCCTCTCCTACAGAGCAACATAATTACACAAATCTGGTATTTGGATACATACCAACGGAAGAAGCATTTCATTAAATAAACAAGTTAACAATTAATAACACTTTTACACAATTTTCCAAAATGCATTTTTGAACGCCTACTACATTTGACAATCAAGTAAACGCAACTTCAAACTTAAAGTCAAGCGTTTTTGTCATTGATAATATTAAATGCAATCAAGGAAGTAAATTAACTTTCTTGACTGAATCAACTATGTAGTCTAAATCTGCATAACTCGGTTACAAGCTAAACATGGCCAGCAAAACGACAAAGCCAACAAAGGTGCCAGCATACAGATTTATTTAGACCCATTCTTTTTTCATATACAGAAACTGAAGCTTTGGTATGACTTCCTGTGCTGCCTATATAGTGACACGGTCATTTTAAACATGTCAACTTAAAATGTATACAGTGAAGTCCTCATAAATCCACATAAACATTGCATAAACAAATGTCAACACAACACACGTGCACTCACTTCTGCCATGTTTCCAATCCCATAATCCTTTTGAGCGCATGCGCGGTATTCGTTTCCGTTTAAGGGACTTATTTCTGTTTTGGGAGTACATGTAATTTATTTATTATAAAGAGCCGACTGGTTTTCATTTGATTTAACCGAAAACGCAGGAGCGATGGGTAAAGAAGAAGAAGAAACTGTTAAGGATGTCTTTTACCGTCTAGATTTTCGCACGTTTGGCATTGTGACAGTGAGTCTTCCAGCCGGCTCCCTGCTGTTTTCATTCCTCTGGGGTCTCATCTTCATACCCGATGAGGTCAATGAAACTGTCTGTAATGTGAGTACCTGTGCTTTTTTAAGTTGTTTATAGTAAGTGGGCTTATTCCACCAGGTATATCTAGAATTTTTCCATTGATGGATATGGTTTTAACTCAATTAGACTTACTAGTATGGTATTAAAAGAGGCGTGGCTACCGTAATTTACGTCTAAAGCAGTACCATAGTTACGAGTGAAGACAGCACTTTCACTGACACTTTTCTTATAAAAATAGAGACTTTCTTCTGATTTTGAAACATGAGTAATAAGGTCATTTAAGAATCACACACTTTTTCAGTGAAATTGTGGTTCATTCCATGTATTATTTGCCTTCAAATTCATTTGGTGGATCCTAGTTAAAATTAAGTAACGTAAATGAATTATATTATATTATAATAATCTAATAATGGAAATAAGTTTTATATCACCAAGAAGCGACAGAAAAAAAGGACTTTACACAGTTATACATGCCTTTATTTTTTGTTAATATGTATTGCAGAGTTATGCTGATAGTGTTATCAAAAATTCACGAGCTCATTTATTATTTACTAAGCATGCATTATTTATTTACATGCATGTATCTAATTTCAGTGTACCAACTTCATTCCCTCCATCAGTGCAGTGACAGGTGTTTCTCCGGGGAAATATGTTTGGAGGATCTGTATTGCCTTACATTCTGCTCCAAGATTTATAATAGCTGTTCTCCACTATAACTACTACCTATCACTTATACACAATGTGAAGCCAAGTTATAGGCCTTTTTACAAGAAGTTTGTCAGCCTGAATTTTTGGTTGAATACAGTGGAGAATGCGTGTCTAGTGCTTGTCAGCTATATATCAAATAGGGAAAATTACCGTAAGTATGAAATGAATAAGCTTATGATAACATAAAGTGGACCATGTTTTTTCAATTAACATTTAATAAATTGAATTTATATTAACTGTGGTGGGTTTTTTTTCTTTCTTTTTTTTTTTTTTTGGTGGGGGGGGAGGGGGCTTAGCAAAATGTCTTTATGAAAAACATATATTTTATGCTTCCTAGTATTAATAGCATCATCACACTCTAGAAAGCACACTTTCTTTTTATATTTTCAGCTGTCCATGAGAAGATATTTGTGGTATTTATGGTCATGTCACTGTGTTATATGTTGACCAATACTATACTGTTTAATATGTCAAGACCAGAGAAGTGGACAGAGCTAGTAAGTCAAATTAGACTGCTTTTTCCTTTTCTCTCTCATTTATTTTCTTATTTCTTTTATCAATTATTAAAACCTACACTCTTTAATTTTATAAAACATATTGTGCACATACACCTCTTCCACCACAAATCACACACACCCACACACAAACGTACATAAACACACACACATACACACACACACACACACACACACACACACAAACGTACGTAGACACACACATA